>JAWRVF010000188.1:0-495692 GCA_036785485.1 Physcomitrellopsis africana | reverse complement strand
ATGGAATCAAGAGGCGGAAGCAGTATTTGAAGCTTTGAAGACATTGTTTGTTTCTGCATCAATCTTGTATTGTGTAGATTTTTTCAAGGCATTTTTTATGGAAACATACGCATCAGATTTTGCCTTAGGTGCGGTTTTGTCACAAATAGAAATAGATGACAAACTTCATCCAATAGCTTTTCATTCAAGAAAATTCTCTGCAGCCGAGATCAATTATGAGATCCACGACAAAGAACTTCTTGCAATCGTGGATTCTTTTTAAGAATAGCATCATTATCTAGAAGGCGCTTTGAGTCCAGTCACCGTGTATATGGATCACAAGAACCTCAAGTATTTTATGTCAGCACGCATGTTGAATCATCGTCAAGCTTGTTGGAGTATGTCTTTGTCAAGATTCAAATTCATTATCACTTATCGGCCAAGAAAACAACAAGGTTTGTCCGATGCCCTTTCTAGACATTCTTATTTTGCACCAAAAGAAGGAGATGCAGCTTTTGAGCAACAAAGAACGGTTCTCTTGAAACCAGAGCAGTTTTATCTTCGAGCAATAAAATCAACATTGACTGTTGATTCAACTTTTCTCAAGCAAATTCAGTCAAGTATGTCCTCAAACCCTCTTGTTTATGATATCAAGAATAATTCTTCCAAGTCTCATGATTCTTCTAAATTTGAGTTCAAGAACAATCTACTATATTTTGAAGGACGTCTATATGTTCCAGAAGGAGAAGCACGTTTACGTGTTCTTCAGGCACATCATGATTTTCCAGCGGCAGGATATTTTGGATACAACAAGACTTTGGAACTTATATCAAGAGATTTTTGGTGGCCTCAAATGTGAAAGGCAGTCAAAGACTTTGTATAATCATGTGATATCTGCTCAAGATCAAAGACTCCTCGTCATCGACCTTTTGGGCTTCTTCAGCCATTATCTATTTCAAAACAACTATGGTCTTTTGTTTCTATGGATTTCATCATAGATCTTCTAAGCTCAAGATCTTATGACTCTATATTTGTAATAGTAGATCAGTTCACCAAGATGGCACAAAATCTATCACAGGTGAAGAAACAGCTAAGCTTTTCATTGATAATATCTATTGCTATCATGGATTATTTAAGGATATTATATCGGATAGGGGAACTCAATTTGTGTCAAGATTTTGAAGAACCTTTTTTAAGATCTTAAAAGTGGACATAAAATTATCTTCAACTTTTCATCCTCAAACTGATAGACAAACAAAGCATGTGAATTAAGTCTTGGAGCAATACTTAAGGTGTACCATCAACTACCAACAAGATGATTGGATAGTTCTTCTACCATTGGCAGAATTTGCTTATAATAATACGATACATTCTTCTACGCAACAAACACCTTTCTTCGCCAATTATGGTTATCATCCACGACTTGATGCTTTTGACTTTTCAAAAGTTGATAATCCAGCAGCAGAAGATTTGGCAAATCGTTTGTCAGAGCTACATGCAATAATGAAGGTGCAATTAAAAGAAGCTCAAGAACGACAAAAAACAAATGTAGATGCGTATCGCAAGGAACAACCACAATTCAACGTGGGAGACAAGATATGGTTACTTCGTCATAATATCAAGACTACTCGTCTTTGTGATAAGTTGGACTATCGTAGGCTTGGACCTTTTCCTATTTCTGAACAAATCAATCTAGTTGCATATCGATTACACCTATCGGAGTCCATGAAGATCCATCATGTATTCCACGTGTCACTACTCGAGCCATACAAGACAATGGATATACAAGGAAGAAGACAAATGCCACCGCCTCTTGTAGAAGTGGACAACAATGAAGAATTCGAGGTTGAAGAGATTTTAGATTCAAGGCGGCGCCGAAATCGATTGGAATATCTTGTGCATTGGCGCGGATACGATATTAGTGAACGCACATAGGAGCGATCAAAGAATCTAACAAATGCATCAATAAAAGTTAATGTATTTCATCTACGACATCTATCAAAACTAAGATAAATACTCAAGAAAATCTTCGTTATAAAGCAAGGCAGGTTCTATAGAGGTTTCATCCTACCTTGTATCATTGTTTGTCATTAGATTTTGTTTGTGCTAAAGAGATGGAGGATCAAAAACCAGCAAATTCAGCTCAAGAGCCATCATTTGCTGATTTACCAGACAAGACATTACGACTATCACAACCTTCAAGACAACGGAATAGAGATGAAGATCCTCAAGAACGACATGTCTTTCCTCGGATTGATGGCAAAATGTAACGTGTTTGGTATCATGACCTTAGAAGAGACTCCCAATGTTTGGTGATACTTTTAGAGGTAGGAACTATTCTTGATGGTGTTCCTAATATTTTCTTTGAAGGAAGTTATGAAGGCCTCAACAATGATCAAATAACAGGGTAGTCCTCTCGCCCTGGTATAGAACATTATCAATGGCTGAAAGGACCTATCAACTAACTTTGAAGGGAACAAAGATCAGAGTATGTGGCAAGCACAATTCGACGTATTTTGAATTTTCTCAACATGTAATCACCGCTCCTCGTGGAACTCGTCCCTAGAAGGGGGGATAATGTCAAGGACATAAGATTTGTTCTAATAAATTACCTAAGTAATAATAGACCAATAGAAGTAGGTAAAATAAATTGATTTGATAATATCTGATAGAAAAGCTTCCTAGAAGCTTCATAGATGCGAAATCACCTTTATACATGTCTATAGGTGATTGATAGGTTAGAAACTTGGTCAACAAGGTAGCCACATGGCGCACATGTTGGTAGCTTGTAAGATTTCATTAGCCATGTATCACATGTTGTTGGCAGGAATAAACCAAATGCGATGGCGGCATGTGAAAAACTTGTTATGTAAGTTTGACATGTGTCTTGCAAATTAGACACGTGTATGAGGTCCTATAGAATATCGCCATGTAGTTCTTAATTAGATAATATTTATAGAGCCAAGAGTGAAACCCTCTTCACTCTTGTCAACTCCTTTCTTGGTTCTAGTCTAGTTTCAAGAATCTTCATGTTTCTAATCTTTGGCAATAGCCATTCTAGTTTTCTTTGGATATACATACTTTCTTAATTCTATTTTGTGACTTTTACTTTGATACAATTTCTATTAGATTATGCATCTCTTTCTAGTTCATGGAGCTGACAAGACCATGAACTGACAGGCTTTTTTGCTATGGTACATGTAGAAGTCTATAAAAGTAATAGGGGATTCTTGGATCTTGAACAAATGTCACAAGAGACGACGAAATCCTTCACATCATTCCACATTTGGGGCCACCAGAAATCTCAGAAAATAAGTTCCAAGGTCTTGTTGAATCCGAAATGTCCCGAAGTTGGAAAGTCATGACGAGATTGAAGGACTCGAAGTCGTGCCGGTCCTTTTGGAATATACAATTGCTCCTCAAAGTATAAGAGATCTCCTTCAACCTTAAACTTATCATCATTGATATGTTGCTTAATATCAAGGACTATTGAATCTTCAATGGTCGCGGCACGTACCTGGTTGAGGAAGTCAGTATCAATTGGCACCACAGCAGCACAAATCCTAAATTGCTCTAGCTTTAATAATGTCGTACACTGTTGATCAAGCGCCGCTTCTCCGATCTTTGACGCAAGATATGATCTTCTTGATAAGGCATTGGATAGTCCTTGCTGCTTTCTAGTCCGATAAGTAATAATGAAGTCAAATCCTAAAAAATTCTATACGGTTTGGTGAAATAAGCAACCTACCTAACTTGGCGTGAGAGTCCACACCATCAGCGTAGTTATTCAGAAATCTCAAATGAGCGTGCTTCATATACTTTTTCATTCTATTCATTCTCAAAAATATCAAGATATTATCTAGATAAATGACAACAAAATCATCTAGATATTCTCAAAAAATATTGTTCATCATGTGTTGAAAAACCGCCGGAGCATTGGTAAGACCAAATGGCATGATATTATATTCAAAATGACCATACCTTGTACAAAAAGCTGTCTTCTATTCGTCTCCTTCTTTGATTCGCACAAGGTTGTAAGCTCCCCTTAAATCAATCTTTGTAAAGATCTTTGCATGTCCAAGTTGTTCCAGAAGACTAGAGATCAAAGATAATGGATAGCGATTCTTCTTTGTCACATTGTTGAGACCTTGATAGTCCACGCACATCCGTAGTGAACCATCCTTCTTCACAAATAAGATTGGTGTCCCAGCTGGCAACTTTGAATGACAAATGAAGTTCTTGGTTAGGTTCTCGTCCGATATATTTTACTTATTCAACTCTGTCTGCGATCGGTTGTAGATTGGGCCAAAAGGAATTGGTTGTCTTTCCTTCTTCTATAATTTTATGGCGCAATCACCATAGTCGTTACGGTAGCATATCGGCCATTAACTTTTTTTGGAACACGTCTTGAAAATCCTTGTATTGTTCCGGTATTCCTGTTGTTGAAATCTGCTCTCCACTAGTTGGAACCGCATAAATGACCAATGGTGTGCCTTCCTTGCACGATCTTACAAACATTCTTGCTCCAATGAACAAGGATTTTTGATTTGGAATCTTCTTTTAAGCTTGTCCTCACGTTGTTCTATGGGAAATGTTATCCTTCGCAATCTCCAATCTATGGATGGATTATATTTTTCCAACCAAGAAAGACCAAGAATAATAGGATTTGACGGGATGCTAATAATGTTGAAAATAATATAACTACTGTGGTCTTTAAATGTCACTTCTATAGGTTCTGATTCATGGGTGACACTACCAGATAATAAAGGTCGTCCATCTATTACTTCTACGTGAATAGATTTGAATTTTTGTACTAGAAGAATTTTGTGATGCTTAACAAATTCTTAATCTAAGAAACAAGCAGATGCTCCTGAATCTAATAAGGCTAAGGTTTTTAGTTTTTCAGGACCAAAAGACCAAGGGATTGTAAAACAACGGGTAGGTTGAGTAGAAAGAGAGGAACTTGGTTTTGATTTGTCCAGCCGCACGGTTCCTATTGTGGTTGGGCATCCTCGTTTTCCTGAACAAACGCACCTCTATTCTTGATGCTGCGTCCATTTTGCTTCTTTGGATAGTTTCCAATTCTATGGTCTTCTCCACCGCAATAAAAGTACAAACCTTTCTCCATACGCTGCTTCTTTTTCTTTTGGAGTAATAGATTTGATACGTACCACATCAATCTACATGTCCTCTGTCTCTGCTTGTGAATTTAGGCTACTTGCCAATATAATTGCGCCGCGATGACTTGTATATTGTCTGGAGCGTTGGTCTTGGCGACGTTGAAATAGGCAGTTATCGTACTTTACAGCTTGGCTAATGGCTTCGTTGAGCGTTCGTGGATCAGGAAGAGATAACAACAAATCCTTCACGTCATCCCTTAGACCCCAATAGAATTGGCTCATCAATGCTTCTTCATCCCAGTTGATGTCGCATGCCAATTGCCTGAAATCCGATGCATAGACTGATGCAGAGCAAGTCCCTTGTCGTTATCATACTGCATTTACGTGTAATGTATAAAAATATTAAATATCTTGTATCTATTGTTAATACATGTGTGAATGCTAGAGATTATTTTAGAAGATATTATAAGGAGAGGATTTATTATAACCACTTAGTTAGTGAATTAAGATGGCTATTTGTTTTATTCCTACCTTATTTATATCCTAGAATAGACTCTTTTGTAATTAAAAGAAAAGTAAAGGTTGTTTTACCTTTCTTGTTGACTTTTGAGGTAGAATGGACCTTGTGAGGGATAAGAAAGAAGAGCATGGGGTGAATAAGGCCCATCCAATAGGATTTGGCTGCCCATGTGAGAGTCTCATAGTCTAATATGGAAAGAAAGGGAGATGTACTCCTCTTGCTAGACAGAGGATTGGAGGCAGTTTTGAATGGTGAATTTTAGAGAGAGATAGCTCCGAGGACATAGAAGCAATTGTAATAAAAATTGGTGGGTGTGTTCTTCAAATTGTGAGGATTCTAGAACCTATTCACTTGCTTATTTTGGAGTTGTGAGCAAAACATTATGCTTGTTTTAATAGAGTAGGGTTTGCTGCCACCCGACGAAGAGGGGCAGAAATTTCGAGCTGCCACTGCAAGTTTGATTTCGACTCTTTCTTAGTGAAATTTATAAAAAGTGTGGAAAATTGTACTAGCTTTCTATCAAGACATCTTTTGTAGCATTTGGAGTTGAAGAGCAAAAGTTGTGAGCTTGAAAGTGAGAAAGGATTTGCTGCCACCTGATGAAGAGGGGCAAAGAATTTGTTCAACCACACAAGTCAGACAATCTCTTCAATCTTTTTGATAATTTAAGTGCTTATAGTAGCTTATGTAAGCTTTCTACAAAAATAAAAATCAATACATTTGGAGCTTAGATGAAAGTTTTATGAGCTGTGAAATGTCAAAGAGGGCAAATTGTTGCTAGGGTTTGAAGAGTAGAATCAACTAGCTACAAAATCTGGAGTTTAAGAGGCATGCATGCGAGATTTTAGAATAAGTTAGATGATGGAGTGAGCTTTCTAAAAAGCTATTGCATGTTCAATTTGGAGAAGGAAAGTAATCACAACAAAGGCTGAAGTGAAGAGGAGCTTTGCTGCCTTTGCATTTGCTTGGAAATTTTAGTGCCTACTTCTTTTAGCCATAACTTTTAAACGGTAAGTCATCTATTTGTGAAATTTTGATATATTTTACAATGGATTATTGGCTTTCAATAGGCTGTAAGCACGCTTAATTCGATCTTTGGATGAATTTTTAGTGATTTATTTAGTTTCAGCTTATTGTATAACTTGTATTCCTCATATGTGGTTGTATTTTGAGATATACTTGAATACATACATACTTTGCTTATACCTTTTATACAAGTATATATACTTGTATTTATATCAAGTATTTATATAAGTATTTTACAAGTATTATATATAATATTTGTACAAGTATTTGTACAAGTATTATATCAAGGATAATATATTATTTTATATAAGTATTTATATAAGTATTATACAAGTATTTATACAAGTATTATTTAAGTGTTTATACTTTATATTTGTACAAGACTTATATAAGTATAATATAAGTATAATTTGAAAGCTTGAACAAATATTGTGCAAATATAGAACATACTTGCACGGCTTCCTCTCATGTTCCTTGCTAGTTCTAGTAGTAGCTAGGAACCTGGCATTTTTCCAAGGCGAATTCTCTCTACTTGACATCGTAGCGATCAAATTTTTATTGTAGCCCACTGAGCCTTGTCATGCTTGCCAAATGCTTCTGCAAATGCCTCCAAAAAAGTCTCAAAGTTGTTCAAAATCGGTGATCCTTTTTCAAATAGAGGAGCAAACCACGATAGAGCTTGTCCCGTAAGCAAAGTTCCAACCAATCCAACGCGTGATTCCTCCGTTGGATAACGTTCGGTTGTAGAGCTGTTATTAACTTGATTTGATTGATGAAACCTCAAAACTTGGAGCGTGTGCCATCAAACTTGTCTGGAAGGCTAATTCGAGGTTCCTTTCGTTGTGGAAGTAATGGTTCTCGTTGAACCACAAGTAAAGTTGCTTCTTCTGGTGCAGAAGCTCGAGGCTGATGAAGCCCAGATTGTGCTATTCCGGATGCTCCATCATTATGAAGTCTTGCAAAGACTCCTTCCATCACCGTAGTTCTCTGTGATAACGTAGCAAGAGCATTCATAATGGCGTCCATCTTGGACTCCAAACTTTCACTCATATTAATGTCTTGACCTCCAACCATTTTAAAAGAAAGGAAGTAATTGTTTCTACAAGGAGGAAATATTGGTTTAGAAGAGGGTACTCCGCAACCTCTAAAACGCCTTAAGACCTTCAAGAAGAGGGATAATCCACTCTCTCCAAGAAGAATAAGACTCCAATATTATGACAAAAAGATATCAATTTAGAGGAGGGTAATCCGCAACCTCTAAAATACTAGTGTACCTTCAAGAAGAGGGATAATCCACACTCCAACAAGAAAGAACTAGCTCTGATATCCAAGGTGAGAGTAGTCTCGATAAACTGTCACGGACACAAATTATAGACTTGAAGTCTAAATAAGAAGTTCAAGAAGAACTGGCAGGAACTAGATTAATCAGATGAGTACAAAAATAATACCAGAGAGGTGAGCTAGAGCTCCAAGAGATGTGTTGTCGAGACTGAAGAACTCTTCAGCCTTGACTCCAATATATACTCCTACCTAGGAAGCTTCTCAAGCAACTTCCACCAACTAGGGAGCTTCTCAAGTAACTTCTACTAACTAAGAAGCTTTTAGAAGACTCTGAAAGATTCTAGAGAGTTCTAAGAAACTTCTAGAATATTTTAGAAGGTTCTAACAAGTATGTCTTTGATAAATGGATGTTATATGAAAATATTGAGTGAAAATATGGCTGCTAAGGGCTTTAGAGAGGGATACTTGTGCTATCTCAATTGCAAGAAGGTTAATGGAGTAGAGGTGGCTGCATCAAATGAAGCCAAATTGAATACATGGCATCATCGCCATTTGAATATGAAGAGCATGATAGAATTCTAGTCTGTGGTACGAGGTTTGGATCTTGGTAAAACAAGCCAAAATACAATACAACTTGAATGTGAAGGATACATATAAGGTAAACAACAAGGGGCTTTATTTCCAAGTGGTGTAATAATACGTGCTACAAAGTTATTAGAGATTGTCCATTCTGATGTATGTGGACCTATGAAGACCATAAGTATTGGAAGAACAAGGTATTTTTTTCACTTTTATTGATGATTTTTCAAGAAAGATTTGGATTTATATTCTTAAAGCCAAAAGTGAGTGCTTTTGGAAGTTCAAGGAATTTAAAGCACTTGTTGAAAAACAAAGTGAATGTAAGATTAAGGTATTGCATATGAATAATGGAGATGAGTATATGTCTAAGCAATTTGATATTTATTTAAAGAGTGAAGGAATTGCTAGACAAACGACTACTCTACAAATTGGTGTTGCTGAAAGGGAAAATAGAAGCATTATAGAGATGGCAAAGAGCATGCTTTATATTCAAAATCTTGGTTATGAATTTTAGACAGAAGTTGTGGTGAATGCAATATAAACGAGGAATAGGTGTTCAACAAGTGCTCTTGCATCAATGACACCTCAAGAAGCATGGAGTGGGAGACAACCTTGTATTTCACATTTGAGAACCTTTGGATGTATTGCATATGCAAAGAAACCAAATTGTATGAGGTATAAGCTTGATGAAAAAGAAACAAAGTATATGTTCTTAAGATACTATGAAGGTACTAAGGCATATAGGCTAATATGCTTGGATAGCAACAAAATCATCAAAAGTTGTGATATTGAATTTTTGGAATATAAGAGTGCTTGTGAGCACTTAGAGATGTGTCCAAGTAGGAGTAATGGTGTGTTTGTGGACACATCTTTAAATTCAGCAAAGAAAGAAGAAACTAAAGACAATGAAGATAGTGGAGATGTATACCAAAGAAAAGAACTTAAAGAGATGGATAAGATGAAAGCTTCTACAATTGTTAGAACAAGCAATGAAGAAAATAAAGATAGTAGAGGTATGAGTGAACATAAAAAGCCACATAAGATTGAAAAGATGAAAGCTTCAATAGTTGATAAAAATAAAATAGAAGAAAATGAAGATATGAAGGATTATGATGATGGTGATGATCATGAAGAATATATACCTTTGAATGAGAAAAGACAAGTTTTAAGAAAGAAGAAAGTTATGGAAAAAGATGAATCTTCATCTTCAAATAAAAGAAGATATCTTTTAAGAGAAACAAAATCACTTAGTGAATGGTGGAAGAATCATATCTTCCCTCAAGTAAGTGAAGAATATGTTAATATTGCATTTGTTTCTGATTCATTGATATTATGTGATGCGATGAAGTCCACAGATGCTATAAAGTGGGAGAAGCCATGGAAGAAGAGTAGAAATCTCTCTTTGATAATAGAATATGGAAATTGATTCAACTTCTATTAAATTGAGCTTCAATTGATTCAATGGACTCAGAGATGCATCAAATGGAGATAAAAATGGCTTTCTTCAATGGAAAGTTAGAAGAAGATTTTTATATGGATTTGTTTAAAAAAATAAGTAACACCTTGTTTGAGATGCAAATAATAGAAGGTTATTAATGGCTTATATGTTCTTTGTTGGAGTGGGAGCAATTTCATGGACTTCTAGAGACTACAATAATTATAAGGTTGTCAACAAAGATGGAGTATATGCCAACAAGTCATATTGCAATGGAAGGAATTTAATTAAGACAAGCTTTGAAGGCCATTTAATATTACTTCATAAAGAAGAAGATTAGAATGGGAGTGATTGACATGACATATTATGCTATGAAAGACATGATTATTGATTAAAGTATTAGTGAAGGATAGGCATCATATATTAACATAGACATTAGATTTAAAAGCCTTTGACCAATAGCAAAGTGGAAGTGTTGAGGAAAATAGATAATAATAGAATAAGTTGCTAGTGGTCAAAGGATTGACTCTTGAGATGTGGAAGGACTATTCTATGGATGATTCACAAGGATAATAGCCTCGAGAATAGGTAAGAGTATATAGAATATGCTAAGAGATGTCTTAATGATAGGTGAGATGTAAAAAAATGTCTTAATGGTAGGTTGGATGAATATAAGAGAGAATGGATGGAAGTTGTCTATTAGGGCAGCAACCTATAAGTAAAGAAAGTTGGAAGTAAGAGTAATCTTATTCCATACTTCTCTTTGTGTGAAACCCTTGCTGATGCTAAGTGTTGGGACTTCTTTGTTCTTTTTCTTCAACAGTTTTAGAATGTGGTAACTTGAAATATATCTATGACATCACCTCCCCTTCTAGCAATAAGTTCCACAAGGAGCCGAAGTGATTTGATGATTAAATTATTTACGTAAGATATTTAAAGTTCAATGGAATAGAGAAGCAGCATATTTCATCTTTTTTTCATTGGTTTTTGATTCAACACAACCCTTGAGGTGGCATCAATGGCTTTTAGATATAACTTCTATTATACCAACGTCCCATCTAAAAATTTGTTCTTTGTTGCAACCTTCAAAATATCTTTTTACTATAATTTTTGATCCATTTAGAGTCACCCTTCCAACTTCAAGGAATATTATTAGAATTTGGATATTTGAATCAAGATTTTTGTGATGAGACCATACCTCTAAAGATTTTAAATATGGTCATATTTGATATTAGAATACTCTTTCTTTGCCTTGCTTATGTTCTTCAAATCCAACAGATTGTAAAAGTTGTAATGGTTTATTAGCCACTTGTGTGACAAAAGAGTCTTTTGATTCTTATTCCTACAAGTTCCTCAAAATACAAAGATTTGACATGGTAATTAATAAGCTTCTAACATGATCTATTTCATCTTGGAGAAAATCATTATATACAAGTGAAGGTCTTGACATGGCTCTTCCTCTTTTATATTGGTCTTCTACCTTTGGTAGAAAAGCGTCATTTAGAAGCTAAGAGATGTTGGTGTCCACAAAATCTTCAATAGCAATTAAGTCTAAGTTTTTTAAGATATCATTAATGGAATTTGGAAACTTTTTCAAGTTTATTCTTAAAATTATCTGAAGGTTCTCATATTCTTTTGCTAACTCCATAGCCCTTTTAACAAATGAAATATTTCAATTTTTTATGTATTATATATAAATCTAATATTTCATCCACTTTATATTTAAGCTCTTAATTGACTTTAAGTAAAGTTGGTGGTGGAAGAGCTCTTTCAATAATATTTAATTTATAATAGATTTATAAAAATAAGAGATAAAAGATTAGATGAATGAATATGCTATTTGGTAGTTCAAGATAGAAACTTATTAGATTTACTTTGTGCAGAATTGTGCATGGTCCAAGTCTTTGATAGTCTAATTTTTGTAATAGTCAATTCATTTGTATATTTTGCCATAGTAGTCAGACACAATCTCTTATCTTAAACTTTAGTTGATTTATGCAATAAATATTTGTATAGTCTTTATATTGGTCTTGAGTCATTTGTAGCTGGAATTTTAATTCTTCATAGATGACTTTTAAATAAGTAGCTTGATTTTTTGCAATAAGACTTCTCACATCTTCAATTTAGAATGGATTTGCTCTAAGGTAGTGTCCATAGTTTGAAAAGAATAGAATTTGCTTTGTTGAAGAATCTTTGATATTATTATATGTAAACTCAACCAATGGTAGGAAGTCTATCTAATCATCTTGTTGGTAATTTGTATTGCAATAAAGATACTGTTTGAAGATCTAATTTACTCATTTTGTTTGACCATCGGTTTGATGATGATAAGCTGATGAAAGGTTGATCTTGACCTTCAAAAGTTGAAATAGTCCTCTCCAAAAATTTGATACAAATTGTGGTCCTTGGTTCAAAATGATATTATTTGAAAGGCCATGTATTTGATAAACATTATTAATAAAAAGCTTGGTTGTTTCTTCTCTAGAAATAGTCTTATTGGATGAAATATGCCATCTTGGTAAGACAGTTTATCACCACAAAAAATGAATCTTTTCTATTAGAAATTAAGAGGTTTGTAATGAAATATATGGATAACAATTGATATGGGCCTTTAAAATTTGAAAGTAGTTTGAAAAGTCCATATAGTAGGTGTCTTGGAACCTTTGCTCAAACACAAATTTTACATGATTGGATAAATTCTTTTACCAATTTCTACATTTGAGGCTGCTAATAATCTCTTGATATTAATTCTAAGATTTTATTGAAGCCAAAATATCTAACTACTGGAAAGTCATGTTGTACTTGAAGAATTAAAAGTCTTGCAAGATTTGCAAGAATATATAAGAGATTCTTAAAAGACAACAATCCATCCTTAAACTTAAAATTATTATTTTCTTCTACCAGTATATTCTTTAAATGTTACTAAATACTATTTATAAATAGATCTATCTTCATTCTAGATTTTTATCTTGAGAGTTGTATGTGCATAAGTAAATATTATCAATGTCTTCAACTATAAATTGGACGGCTTCAACATGACCAATTTTTGTTCATCTAATACAATGTGTCCTATTCTTGGTACAAGATATGACCATCGAGAAAGAACATCTAATTTTCTTTGAAGTTTTTTCAAACAATAGATAATGACAAAATCAAACCAAGATAATGACATGTTCCATCAAACTTGATGGTGATTTAAAACTCGGGCACTCATAAAATATTCCAAGTTTTTATAATCAGTGTATATTATAATTTTGTGTTGAATTCTTTCTAGCAAATGGCACCATTCTTCAAAAGCATCAACAATTGCCAATAGCTCTTTGTCATAGATCTTGTAATTGATCTCTATAGTTGAAATTTTTTAAAAGCAGAATGCTACTAGATGAAGCTAACCATCATTATTAATTTGAAAAAACATAGATCTAAGAGCAAAATCTGAGGCATCTATTTTTAGAATGAATATTTTTATAAGATCTATGTGGACAAGTATAAGATTTGAAATGAAGGATTCTTATAGCTTCTTGAATGCTTCTTTAGTCTTGTTATTATAAATAAATTTTTCTTTGCCTATAATACATGTTAATGGAATTGTAATCTTGAAATAATCTTTGATGAAGATTCTATAAAAATTTACAAATCCCAAAAAATATTATACATCTTTGATTGATGATAATTGTTTCTACTCTATAATAGTTTGTATCTTCTTTGGATCCATGAAAATTTTATTTTTAGAAATAATATATCCCAAAAATTCAATTGATGGTTGATAGAAAGAACACTTCTCTAATTTGGCATACAATCCACTTTTCCATAGTTTCTCTAATACCATATGTATATAGTGTTTATGTTCTTATTTGTTCTTAGAGAAGATCAAAATATCATTCAAATAGATGATTACAAAGTAATCTAAGTATTTCCAGAAGATGTCATTCATTATATGTTAAAAGACCACAAGTGTATTTATAAGTTCAAAAGACATAACATTTTATTCAAAATATCCATACCTTATGTAAAATGCCATCTTCTATTGATCTCTTTATTTAATCTTAACTAGATTGTAGGTGCCTTTCAAATCAATCTTTACAAAAATCTTTATTTGTCTTAATTATTTTAATAATTTTGAAATTAACAATAATAGATAGTGGTTTTTTTTTAATTACCTTATTCAAACCTTGAAAGTCAACACTCATATATAAAGAATCATCTTTCTTCTTCACAAATAAGATAGGTATTAGGGACATATACTTTGGAGGTTCATAGAACCTTCTAAGACATTCTAGAAGCTTCTTGACTTAGTGAAAGTCAGTTGAGAAGCTTCTTAATTAATTAAAATCAATTAAAAAGTTTTTCAATTAATGGAAGGAGCTCAAGAAGCATCCCAGCTAATGAGAGGAGCTCAAGAAGCATCCCAGCTAGTAGAAAGAGCTCAAGAAGCTTCCCAATTGATAGAAGTTGCTTGAGAAGCATCTTAGTCTGATGGTAGCTGCTCAAGAAGCATCCTAGATAGGAGTATATATAAGAATTGAGACTAAATGATTCTTTTGTCTTAACAATGCATCTCTTGGAGTTCTAACTCACCTTTCTTGGTGTTGTTTGTGTACTCATCTGTTTAATTCAAATTTTTGTTGGTTTTCTTTTAAAAACCCTATTCTAGTTTCAAGTTCCTTGTTTTGTATTCTTGTGTCTATGACAATAGGCACTCTTGTAGGTAATTTTGAATGTCTAATAAAATTCTTAGCTAAATTTTCATCAATATATTTTCATAAGGTTGTAAGCTTTGTCTATGAAAAATTAAAAATTAGACCAAATGGAGATTGTGCTCCATCTTGTAATTCAATTGTATAATCATAAGGAGGGTGTCCTAATAACAGATTTTTTTTTTTTTTTTCTTTTCAAGTTTCAAGTTCTATGTTCTGTATTCTTGTGTCCATGAAAGTTTGTCAAGACTGACCACATCTTCAATATCACAATTCAATCCTTCTTGTTAGGAAGTGGATTATCTTTCTACTTGAAGGTATATCAACGCTTTAGAGGTTGCAGATTACCCTCCTCTAAAGTGATATCTTTTTCATTGCAATATTGTAGCTTTGTTTTTCTTGTGAGAGAGTGGATTATCCCTCTCCCTTAAGGTCTTGAGCGTCTTAGAGGTTGTGGCTTATCCTCTTCTAATCCGATATTGCCTTCTTATAGATTCATTTATTCTTTCTCTTAAAATGGTTGGAGACCAAGATATTAATATGATTGAAACTTTTGAGTCCAAGTTAGACGCTGTCGTGTTGTGATTCGGCTACTATGTAAAAAAAAATATACATGTATATTTAATGTAAAATTTATTACATAGCTAAAAGAAAGCCATATTAGTGGACTTTTATTAGTTATAAGATGAGATTAGGTTATTAATTTAGAAGGAATCTATTAAAAAAATTAATATTGAGGTTTATACAATCTTATTTTTTCTTTTTAGTAGTGACTTTTGAGGTTGATTTTATATTCATAGTTACTTTTGTATATCTTAAGTCACCTTTGTTAGACATTGGTGATCCTTAAAATCTTAGTTTACTTCTTTTATTTGGTGCTTAAAGCACAAAGTATGAAAATCTTATAAGAAGGAAGGTTAGAAAAGGGTTTTTAGTGTAAAAAGGATAGTTTGGCAATCTATGTGGATGAATAGAGGTGGATGATAGAAATCTCTATTCTAATTGGCCAAAAATCATGCTCAATGGGCTTCAAGGAGGCTGCGCGAGGATTTATTAGGAGTTAGGATTTGTTTTTCAAGAGGGATCAAATATTAGAGGCTAAGATCATAAGGTTTAGGTTTTTGGATCTGGTTTAGGTGCAAATTTTGTATTATTTGTACTTTTAATGAAGAAGTTATAAGCGCTCAAAGTTAAGGTGTCGATTTTAGACCTACTGTCACTCTTTTGGATATAACTCGTGCATACAGATAGCAATCAAGGATCGGCAATTGGGATTGGAGAGAGCACTTTCATGGCTAAACTTTGTATATATGGCTAGATAAAATCCAAGCTAGGCTAAAGGAGATATTGGGAGTTGAAGTCAATGCTTACAAACATAAGGGCAGTAAGTGACCCGCTTACATAGTGGTTACATTTTGAGCTATATCTTAGGCAATTTGATAGATTTTTGGCTGAAAATTTTTGAGAGTGTATATATTTAGGTCACAAGACTATGTGAAAAAAAGTTTGGGGCATTAGAGTTTTGGATTTGTGAGCTATAAGGAAAATAGTGCTCAGGTGTCTCTGAGCTAGGGTTTTAAGCACCTGCAAGGGATTTTGAGATATCATACGATTGGAAACGAATTTATGATTAATTCTTTCTTGTGGTAAAATTTAAGAAGATTATCTATACTTTGAAGTAAATTTTATAGAATCTAAATGGTTGGATTAAGAGTTATTGGACTCTAAAATTCAATAAGAAATAAGTCCTTGCGGGTGAATAAAGTTTTGAAGGATTTTTGTGGAAATTTGAACCTTTTTTGTACAAACTTATTTGGATACAAGAGGGTTTATATATATAACTTTTTTTTTTGTAAGATTGTTGTATTATTTTTCTTTTTTATTAAAGACAAATAACATGTTGTATTTTTGCCATCAAGTTTTAAATAAACTCTCCACAGCCAGGTATCCAGTGTATTCCCAGATAGAAGACCACATCATACGACAACGCCATTGTAAGTGCTCTTACTATTTTATCTGCTAGGACTACAAAGATTGAAGGGGTTGTTGCAAAGCTTCATAATAATACAACAATTGGAGTATCACAATCTAAACTGCATCCACTTTCAACTTTTGCGCTTGAAGATGCAGTACTATCTATACTATATCAAGAAAATCCACCCATTTGACAATGTAAGGAGCCTTGAATTAGACTTCTGAAGAAATATGATAGAAGCATTTAAAGTTTAGAAGATTTGTTAATCAAATTTGATTGATAATAGTTCTACAACCCGATACTTATCCGACAAAAGAATCTCGAGTTATATTGGTTGGTATCTTACTTATGAGATAAGCACTATCATGGTTTGCTTCCCTATTTGAAAAAAGATCACCAATTTTGAGTGATTTTGAAGTTTTCATGGAATCATTTGCAGAAGCTTTTAGAGAACATGACAAGGCTCGGTGGACAACAACTAAGATTAGAGCATTACAACAAGGGACATACTCTTTGGAATATATTATATGTACTGAGGGTTTGACAATGGATCCCAAGAAAGTAGAGGCAGTTATGCAATAGGCCATTCTGAAGATTGTGAGAGATGTACAATGTTTCCTTGGATTTGCTAATTTCTATCAGATCTTCATCAAAATTTACTCTCAAATTGCAGCCCCTCTAACTCAATTGACATGTAAAGACAAGTTAGAATAGGGACCTCAAGTAGAGAAAGCATTCTAAGACCTTAAGATGGCATTTATTATAGTCCCAATATTGATACTTCCAGATTTCACGAAAGCATTCTATTTGGAGATTAATGTTTCAGATTTTGGACTAAGGGCCGTACTTTTATAAATAGATATAGACAATAAACTCCATCTTGTTGTATTTTATTCTCGAAAGTTCTCTACTACTACAATTAATTATGAAATCCACAATAAAGAACTCCTGGCTATTGTGGATTCTTTCCAAGAATGGCATCATTTTTTTGAAGGAATAATGGATCCTGTGATTGTATATGCAGATCACAAGAACTTAGAATATTTTATGTCAGCTTGGGTTCTTAATCGCTGCTTAGCTTGAAGGAATATGTCGCTATCTCGATTCAACTTTGTCATCACTTATTGCCTTGGGAAGCTAAGAAGATTGTCTAATGCTCTATCAAAGAGATCATATCTTGTACCAAAGGTAGTAGAGGCAATGTTTGATCAATATTATATAACTTTGTTAAAATCAGAGCAATTTCATCTTTGTGCTACTATTGCATCAATGCCTATAGATTTTAATTTCTTCAATGAGCTACGTGCTGCAATTATTAATGATGCTTTAATTTTTGATGTCAAGCAACGCTTGAAAGAAAATGCCGATAAGTTCAAATTTGAAGAAGATCTTCTATATTTTGAAGAACATTTGTATATCCCAGAAGGGCCAATACAACTAAGCGTTCTTCAATCCCACCATGACTTTCCTACTATAGATCATTTTGGATTTAATAAGACCTTAGAACTTATTTCTCAAGATTTTTTAGTAGCTTCAAATGTGAAAGGTAGTAAAGGACTTTGTACTCTCTTATGACATCTGTTCAAGCTCTAAGAATCTTCGACATTGCTCTTATAGACTATTACAACCCTTATCCATTCCAAGACGGTCATGGTCCTCTATCTCAATGGACTTTATTACAGATCTACTACCATCCAATTCATTAGACAATATCTTTATAGCGGTTAATCGACTTACAAAGATGACTCACTTCATCTTTTGCAAAAAAACTGCATCTAGTGAAGAAACGGCAAGGCTTTTTTTTTATAATATATATATATATATATATATCGATACCATGGCTTATTAGATGATATTGTATCCGATTGAGGATCCCAATTCATATTTAAGTTCTAGAAATGTCTTTTTGAAATATTGAAGGTAAATATTAAATTTTCTTCGACTTTCCATCCTCAAACTAATGACCAAACAAAACGAGTTAATCAAGTGTTGGAGCAATATTTACGATGTAGCATTAATTATCAACAAGATGATTGGACCTCATATCTACCATTAGCGGAGTTTGCATATAATAATATTATTCATGCTTCAATTCAACAAATACCATTTTTTTTCTAATTATGGATATCATCTAAAACTTGATATGTGGAGCATGCCAAAGAACAACAATCCAGTGGCCGAAGGATTTGCAAAACAGCTATTGGAATACCAAACAACCTTGAAGCTTAAATTACAAGCAGCTCAAGATAGTTACAAAGCATCTGCGGATAAATTTAGGAATCAATCGCTTGCTTTTCTTATTGGAGATAAGGTATGGCTTCTTTGACAAAATATCAAGACTAAGCGGCCATGCAATAAATTGAACTATCAAAGGTTGGGGCCATTTTCTATCCAAAAGCAAATCAATGCAATGGCATATCGCTTGGAGTTACCATCCGCCATGAAGGTACATCCAATTTTTCATGTTTCTCTTTTAGAACCTTATAGAAAATTGTACATTCTAAGAAGAATACAATAATCACTGCCTAGTATTGACATTGAAGACCATGAAGTATACAAGATTTAAAAGATATTTGATTCACGGCAAAGATGGAATAAATTAGAATATCTTGTCTATTGGCGGGGCTATGACATTAATGAACGCACATGGGAATCGGTTGGAAATCTCGCCAATGCGCCTCAAAAGTTATAAGAATTTCATCAATTCTATCCCAAAAATCCAAACATATTCAATGATAACTTCTTAGTGAAGATTGGATCTACAAAATATTCATAAAGAAGGAGAGAGTTAAATTAAAGCCTTCATCAATATGTAGTCGTCTAGAAAAGAATAGTAGAAGCAAGCTAGTCACCATGTCAAATCTTCAAGTATTGATCTACTTCCATATTGACAAAAAAAAATCAACAAGCTATTAATGTAGTATTTTTTATATTAAAAAAGAATATTTCTAAATAATATTAATTTAAAAAAGATAATCTACAATCTCTAAAATACAATGATATATCCTAAGAAAGAGATAATTTATTCTTTTTAAAAAAAGATCAAACTACAACAAGTAAGCATATTAGTCTAGAAGGAGGTAATCTGCACTCCTCTAGAATGCAATAGTATTTTCAAAAAGAAGGGTAATTCATTCTCTATTAAGAAATCAAAGCTTTGATATAATTATTTACATAGTCTTATCAAACTATTAAAGATGCAAGATAGCAGATTAGCAAAGAGATAAAGAAAAGATTACAAAACTAAAATGATTTTAAGAACAAAGAATTAGATGGTTGACAAGAACAAAGAACTAGATTGATATCAAGAAATAAGACAATACTTTGGATTGCTTCAAAACTTATATTGGCAAGACTGAGGTGTATTTCAATCTTGCCTCCTATTTATATTACAAGGTCTATGTCTTATTGAACCTTCTAAGAATATCTTAAAAGATTCTAAAAGATTGAAGAAGATTTTAGAAGATTGAGGCAAGTTTTGGAAGACTAAAGAAGCTTTTAGAATATTTTAAAAGACTACGGAAGGTTCTAAAAGATAGAAGAAGATTCTAAAAGATTTTAAAAGATTATGGAAGATTCTAAAAAACTATAAAAGATTCTAGAAGACTATAGATGATTTTAGAATGTGGTGACTTAAAGTATGTCTGTGACATGGCCCTAAAATTAAGTAAAAGCCCTTTTAACAAAAAACATAGTATTAATATTAAATTTTTTATATTTTTAAATTTTTTACCTATGATTTAAATTTTTTTTATTAAACCTTCAATTACGCCTTTCTAAAATATAGCTCTCTATTTATTCTTTTATCTAATAGCCGTATTATAATATGATAATATATTGGTATTATATTATAATATAGCTATAGGATGAAAGAATAAAAGAAGACATTATATTATAAAGAAGCTTAATTAAAGATTAAATTATAAAATTATTTTTAAAAATATAAGTAAAAAAAGTAAAAATATAATAAAAATATTCAATATTAATATTATCTTTTTATAAAAAAAGGCTTCTATTTATTTTATAGGACCATAAAAAAGACAAAATAAGATAGATTAGCAATAATATTATTATAGGGCATCTTAAGATCAAAGTAAAGCGTAATTTTTAATAAAAAAATATCTAAAAAAATCTTAGATTGATACACAAGGAGGGCTAGTTATGAACCAAGATCAAAACCAAATCCCAAAATACAAAATCATATGCTTATAATAGATGGAATCTTCTTTTCTTGATCAGAAAGTGGAATTTGAAGGCAAACTCAATAGGACTTCTTTGAGCATTGGTTTCAAGGTTTTTGAGTTTATAATGACTTTGTGAGAGCTATGCAAAGTCAGGATTTTATTTGAGTGACTTTGGATATTGAGAAATAAAGTGGGTTTGCATTTTTGAGCATATTGAAAGTTTTGTAGTAAATCTATAAGTAAAAATTTGAAAATTTGTGAATGTAATTGTGTTGAATAGTTGTTGTAAATTTAAGCTTAATCTAATAGTTAGATCAAAGGTTATTAAAGTTTAAATTAGCTAAGATCTTGGAAATTGGATTCTAAGGGTCAGTGAGAATTTTTGTGATTTTGAGCAATCTGATAGTTAGATTGGAATGATTTTTTTTTAACTTATAGTTAAATTAATTTTTAGTATTTTTATAATATTTTAAAATATATAAATAGTATAAAAAAGAGATATTAATGCTAGAAGATCAACATCAAGATTAGAGAAGAATGACGGCCAAAATCTGAGAGGATTAGGAGTTTTTTTTTTCAATCTGTAAGTTTGATTCTTTTCAAATTTTGTATTTTTATTTTCAACTAATATGCTAAGAAGTATAAAAATTTTGAATAAAAATTAATAGTTAATTTGATAATTATTAAGGTTTTGAATTGCTATTGAATTTGATTAGAGGTTCATTAGGATTCATTAGGATATTAGGATTTTATTAAGATTTCATTAGGATATTAGGATTTCATTAGGATATTAAAATTTTATTAGGATTTTATTTAGGATTTAACTAAATTTTGACTTAAGGTTTGATTTAGGATTTAATTAAGGACTTGAATTAGGATTTGATTTAGGATTTGAATTAAGATTTGACTTAGGATTTGACTTATATTTACATTAAGATTTCATTAGAATTTTATTAGAATTTGATTAAAATTTGATTAAGATTTGATTAAAATTTTGTTAGGATTTATTTAAAATTTGATTAAAGTTCAATTATAATTTATTTAGGATTATATTAAGATTATTAGGTTCTTGGTAAGTTGGAATATATAAGTGTACTTTCTACAACCAAGTACTTCGTGTATTCTCAAACAAGATGATACATAATACAACATTGATCTAGAAGAAATTAATAAAATTAAAGTGTAGAAGTTGGAAGATTTTGATATTGGTGGTTATGCCATTGGTTCAAAGAAAAAACTCAATTGAGCAAAAATATAGATCCTTTGTTCATTCTTAAAGGACCTTATATTTTATTTTATATATTTTTAAAATATATATTTTTAAGATAAAAATATCTTAAAATTAGCTTCTAAATAAACTAAGAATAATTAAATTTAGAATTAGAATAAATATTTGGCAATAATTTAAGTGAAGAATTGTCTATTGTTCTTATTGTTTGGATTATCTAACTTTAGAAGAAAAGATCTTAATTTTCAATAATTTAATTGTTATAAATTATAATGGTGCTAAAATTGTATAAGTTAGTTTTACAATAAATAAAGAACAATTGAATTAAAAGCACCAAAAAGATAGTGATGGTTGTTTAAACATATAACTAGAATCCAAGGTAGAATCTTTGTAAGAGTTGGATGTGAAGGAGAAAAAAATCATCAACCACTTATTTACCTTCAATTATTAGATTCATTTAAAATTAGAATATATTTGAATAATGCTTCATTGTCCTTTTTGGTTTTATAATTTGCTAATCTAATTATATGCTATAAATTTAATTTTTCTTTTAGTAATTTTTTATGCTTCTTTTTTCACCTAGTGAGTACTTATAGTAGAATGCCTAAGCTAGAAAAATTATTTATTATTTATCTTAAATTAAAACTAATTTTAATAAAATCTTTTTTATTTTATGCTATTAGTGCTTGATAGTTAGTTAACCAATTTGTGATTAGAAGGTCTAAGATTTTATTTATTTAGTCTCTTAATTTTGTGAGTTTTTAAAAAAATATTTTTAGATAGAAGTCTCTTAAAGTTAGCTTTTTAATAAGCTAAGAGCCATCTAATTTAAAATTAAGATTACTTCTTGCAAAATTTAACTAAAGAATAATGCACTACCTTAATAACATCTAACTTTGGAAGAGTAATTTTTAATGCTCAACAATTAGATTGCTAAAATATTTGATATAGCTAAAGAATATAAAATTTGATTTATACAAGTAAATAATAATAAAATCTAAAGTAGAAAAGAAATGGAGGCAATTGTTTGAATGAAAGAAGGTCCTTGAGCTAGTAGTATGGTTAGAGACAAAAGCATCCTACTTCTCTTAATGCATAATTCCCAAAGCCACCATATTTATATTATGTAGTTTAGATTTTGAAATAATTTTAGTAAAAAGCCTAGTCATATTTTAAATCAAACTTATTTTGATTCTTATTGACTATTTTTATTTACACTCGGTTTAGATGGTTTCTTTAACTACTTTTATTTCAATTTATAATAAGCTTTTATCTTTTTCTTGATTATCATTTTATTTTTTTTATGTAAAAAAAAAGATTAAAAAAAGATTAAAAAGATAAAAAATATTTTTAATTAAAATATAAATCTAAAATCTAAATAATAATAGTAATAAATTCATATAATTAAATTATATATATATATATATATATATATATATAGATAGATAGATTATTAAAACCAGATAAAAATCTATGATTAAAAATTCAATTCAAATATATGAATAAATATCTAAATTAGATGATATTATTCTAAAATAGATTTATTGAGTAATTGTTCAATAGGGGTTTTTTAACATCATGTTGTATTTGAATCTAATGTCCTTGATTTGACTTACTCCTACATTATTTTCTAATTGGTATATATATATATATATATAAATATATATATATACTACTTTTTTTTTACTGTCAAATTCTATGTAGAATAATCAACATCAAGAAGTAGTAGTAATTAAATTTAGCAAGTACAAATTATTATTCTATATGAATATAAAGTCTCACATTTCTTATTTTTAAATTTTAAAACTAAAAAATAAATTAAAAAATATTTTTAGTTTTATTTTTGTAATAAACTATTACATTATCAATTTAAAAAATTTCTATCAAAGTCACAACTTTAATTATTATTTGGTTTATTCTATTTCAAATCAATGTTTTATTTAAGTTTATTCTATTACATTCACACATTTTATTTGCATTTTACACATTTCATTATTTTCTTATTGTAGTAAGAAATAAATTTTCACTACTTTGCCAGATTGTTTAGATGATTTTGTGAACTTTATCAAATCACAATATTTTCATAAGTTCTACATGCACTTTTTATTTATTTTGTTTTTTGAATTGAAAAGATGCTTGTCATTGTTATTGCAATTACAACCAAAACACCCAAATTTCATTACTTAAAAACACATTAGATGTTTTTACAAACAAAACTCCGTGCAAAAACATCCTTTTATGGCCCAATCAAACAACAAAGACAAGCATTGCGCAAAGGGACATCACCCCAAGTGTGAAAAGAATGGAGAGGAACTGGGCTTCAAATAATGTTGATGAAAAGACTCTGGCTTTGGGGGACAGCCCCAACAACGAAGAAGTAGAACACATGTGCCACCACACCAATATCTTGAAAGCCACTGACAGGGTGGACAGGTGACACACCCACAAAGCTCGTACATATTCCCACATCACTGTGTAATGCAAAGGCATCCAAGTTTGGTGACAAGCCTTACAACAGGGCAGAAGCTAAATTCAAAGCTGGGAGCCCATTTCGAGAGAATGCCGGGGCTTCTTTCCTCACCCACACCTGAATGAACCCGCACCAGGAATGATGGCACCACCACTCTCAACGGGCCTAGACTCGAGCACAGGCACGGCGCATGCCCAAGCCCAGGCACGATGTGAAAGTGTAAGCGCGTGAACTCACGCTCTCACACGCACACACATTCACACACGAGGACACCACCAGGAAGAAGGCCCTAGAGGGTCAAGGCAGGGCAGGAGGGAGCGAGAGAGAGTTTGGATCTGCGTTGGCCAAGAGTTGCAGTGTGGCGTTGCCATTTTCTTAGCTTTTTTCAGTTATAGCACGGCAAGCACGCAGGCACAGTGGTAGGATCCCGCTCACCCAGGAATTCCAGTGGTACGCTGGTACTGTAGTAGCAGTGTTGGTCGAGTGGGTCAGGTCGTGCGTGTGGATGCAGAGCTGGGAGAGAGGCTTGGGGTGCATGAGATCCGGGCAGGCAGGCGATGGGGGTGGAGGTGGGGGTGGCGACGACATTGTGGTTGTGTGGCCGTCCCACGGGCGGGAGTGGGAGCCCTTCTTTTATGTTTGTGTGTCTTAGGGCTCCGGTGATTTGGGTTGGGCTGTGAGGATTGAGTGAACGAGGGAAAGTCGGAAGGTAGCTGGATCGGGTGATGGTTTTTGGTAACTATAGCAGGAACAGAGGGTTGCTCTGCCCCAAGGAGCTTCGACGACATAACAAGTACCGCTGAGGTGGCAGGCGAGGTCGAATTGGGCGTGAAGGAGGAGGAGGAGGAGGAGGGGGAGCATTTGTGAGTGCAGGTGCGGGAGAGGCATGTGTTAAGGAGGCTGGGCACAGTCGATGGGGCAGGTGGCGTGGGCATCCAGATGCGGGGAGCGCTCACCTGAGTGGTAGAGGAAGGCCAGGAACGGAGGAAGCGGTAGCGAGGTGTTGTGATTATCATTCCAGGTGTAGGACTTGTGCAGAGATGGGCTGTTTCCCATGCTTCGATTTTAAACCAAAGGAGAGGACGTCGCTGAAGAAGAACGACTACAACAGCAGCCGTGATGGACAATCGCCAGCTGATAATCCTACCCCGCAAATTTCCAAGCTTCCCTCGGGTAAGTGTGATGCACTCGGAATGTGAGCGGTAGGAGTGTGGAGTGTGAAACGGTAATGTGACGATTTAGTGGGTATGGCGCACATTGATCCGGTGAAGCATTATCTCAATGGCAAATTGTTAGGGTAGTGGCGGGTCATAGGACGGTTTGGTAGGGGCTGTGGGACTGTATTCAAAGGGGTGACACAGGTATGGTCCCTGTGAAGTTTGGATGCATCTGCTTGTGGCGGCGGTGGTGGGGTTTCTGGCGTAGCGGAGGTTTGAGAGCGAATATGAGGCCTGGAGGAAGGAGGGTTTGAGTCTTTGAGGTGGGTGAGGAGCAGAAGAGGCAAGTGTGCAGGTGGTTAGGGCGACGGATGGAGCGGAGAGGGAGAGGGGTGAGGCAATGCTGTAAGGTTTAGCAGCCTCCTTGCGAGGTGCGAGGCAGCGAAGGAAGGAATGGTAGTGTAATGTGCGGGTTTATGGTTGGTGAGTTTTAAGTTCTAGGAACCAGGGGGAAATGATCTTAATTCGGATGCTTGTGTGGGTTGAATGTTGCAATTTAGCAAGTGTTAGGTGCGATGATGACGCGTTTGGTGTGGTTGGCGTTGCGGCGTTCTGATTGTGGCAGGTAACTCGAAAAAGTTCGAAACGAAGGAGTCTTTTGACAAGAAGGAGCTGGTGCGCGAAGAGAGCACGCCAATTGACGCGCACACGTTCACGTTTCGGGAGCTTGCTGCGGCGACGAAGAATTTCAGACCGGAGTGTCTGTTGGGCGAGGGAGGCTTCGGTCGTGTGTACAAGGGACGCTTGGAGAATACCGGGCAGGCAAGTGAAAGGGTGTGGTTAGTTTCGTAGAGTGGAGTGGGGTGGTGTGGTCGCAATGGAATGGAAGGGCATGGTGGGCGAGATGAGCGGCGTGATGATTTTGAAGGTGCAGTTTTTAGTGAGACGCAATGGGGACGGGGAGAGGAATTCGCATGTGTGTAGCAAAACTAGAAAGCAGCGGAAATAGAGGGGGACAATTTTGGCTGAGGGGGTCGGGATTCGTGGGTGCAGGAGGTGGCCGTGAAGCAGCTGGATCGACGCGGGCTGCAAGGGAACCGAGAGTTTCTGGTGGAAGTGTTAATGCTGAGTCTATTGCATCATACGAATCTTGTAAATCTAATTGGTTACTGCGCTGATGGCCAGCAACGGCTGCTGGTGTACGAGTTTATGCAGTTGGGGTGCTTGGAAGACCATCTTCATGGTAAGTGAAGCGGAGTGGATCGTAGGATAGTGATGGGGGTTGACAGAGTCGTGAAGTGGTTGTTGACGTGGTGGTGGAGACAATTGTGGGTTTTGCAGACCTGCCCCAGAACAAGGAGTGCCTGGACTGGAACACTCGTATGAAGATCGCGGTTGGAGCAGCTCGGGGTCTGGAGTACCTACACGATAAGGCGGAACCCCCTGTAATTTATCGGGACTTAAAGAGTTCGAACATATTGCTGGGTGAGGGGTTCCACCCGAAGCTGTCGGACTTCGGGCTTGCGAAGCTAGGTCCGGTGGGGGACAAGACGCATGTGTCAACACGGGTGATGGGGACCTACGGGTACTGCGCCCCGGAGTACGCGATGACGGGGCAGCTGACGCTGAAGTCGGACGTGTACAGCTTCGGCGTGGTGCTGCTGGAGCTGATCACTGGGCGGAAGGCGATTGACGAATCTCGGGGGCCCGGGGAGCACAACCTCGTGGCATGGGTTAGTGGACTGCGGTGGGCCTTGGGGGATGGGTGGGAGGCTGAGTGGAGCATGGTTTCGAGACTTCATGTGTATTTCCATGGAGCAGTAGTGGATGTGGGTGGAGATTATGGAAGTGCCTTTATTATTTTGCGTACACGCAGTAGAGGGTGTAATTGATGGTGTGGAATGCTCGTTGGATTGGAGTGTAGGGGCTTTTGAGATGGTGGGCTAACTTGAATAGTGAGAATGGAGCTGGCAGTTTAGCGTAGGGAGTCATTGATGAAGTGTGGTTTTGGTGATTTGCGCGTTGACATGGATGCGATCTGAGTGGGTACACTAGGAAAAGTACGGGTTGTTTGGGAGTTTGCTTTATCCAGGAATGCTTTGGAGTTTGACAGTCAGTCGGTTTGGAGTGGTGGTGCAGGCTCGGCCTATGTTCAAGGACAAAAGGAAGTTTCAGTCCATGGCAGATCCAATGCTACAGGGGCGGTATCCGATCCGTGGGCTGAACCAAGCTTTGGCAGTAGCGGCGATGTGCTTGCAGGATCAGGCAGCGACACGGCCACTGATTGCAGACGTGGTGACTGCGTTAAGCTACCTAGCGTCTCAGATTTACAATCCTGGGGTGCACCCGTTGGGATCGTCGCGGTTCGCACCGGCGACGCCATCTCATGAGAAACCAAACAAGGAGAAGAAGGCACCGCCAGGTCCAAACACGATGGAGGAGCGGATGTTGAAGGAGCGGATGTTGAAGGAGCAGAGAGCTGGAAAGGTTGCTCCATGGTCGCCGTCGCAACGGTCGCAAACAGCGTCGCCAGACTTGCGGGTAAAGGGGGTGGGGGCTCGAGCTCGGGTGGTGAACGGGATGCTGGAGTCACAAGAGTCACAAGAGTCACAAGGGTCGGAGGAGTGGGAGAGGCGCTGCGTGGGGAGGCGCGACAGTCCAAAACATGCTGCTTCTGCTGCGAGGACGGGCCGGGATGGAATGCAGCCCCATGCTCCCACCCGTGAACGCGAGCGGGCGGTGGCAGAGGCGCGGGTATGGGGGGAGAACTGGCGGGATCGGCAAAGGGGCCCGACTTAGCAAGAACGAGAGGTTGGTAGGCAGGTAGGTAGGTCGGTAAGTGTTGGGTTGGCGATGAAGTAGGTAGATGTGAGGCAATTTGTGGTGTTGGGATTGAACTGTCAAGCATGCCGCACACTTGGGAAGGAATCGGCATGGTTGAGTATGGTGTATCAACATAGGTATCAAAAGTTGCAGCTTTAGACAAGCTAACGAAAAAAACGGAATAAATTGAATTCCAACCTTGTTTTGTGAGACCTTAGCCATGGTGTGGTGTGGGTTGGTGGTGGGTGTCAAGCTAGTGTCGAATTTGTGCATGGATGCTTGATGTTTTGGCCGAGTGGGGTTGTGGTGACTGCTATCGTTTGATGTTGATCTTGTGTTGGCTTTTCTTTACATCTAGTATGAGTGATTGTCACAAGGATGCTGCTTAGCAGACATTAGGCTTGGGATGTTTTTTTTGTTAGTTTTAGTAGAGAGTACTTCTTTGAGGGTTGGTCTTGTTTTAAGCAATTTATTTATGTGTTTGTTAAATCTTGTTACAGTTTTGTTTTGGGTTTGCATTCCAATTGTATGTTTTTGTTGTGGTTTTTAAGTTTAATACATCTATATTTTGGCTAGAGTATCAAATGTCTTTGTTTCAATCTAAATTTTTAGTAAATAAATAAATTATTCTAAATCCAATAAGCAATATATTTTTATATTTTTTTTTACAAGATTACCTCATTGATTCTTATTAATTGTTTATTGATGTTTTATGTGTTTTAATAAATATATTTTTTGTGCATTTTTAGACGTTTTTTTGTTAATAAATCATCAAAGATCAATATTTTATTTTTTAGGTTTTTTGCAAAATAAATATTGTGTAGTTATTAGAATCTATTATAAAAAAATTATATATTTTTTAATTTCATAAATACATTAAATGCTTTTTGATAATTATCATTTGAAAGATTATTTTATTCACATTAAATTTTTAAATTATATATTTTATATTAAAAATATTGTTTCTTTTTATTGTTTTGTTTTTTTAATAGTGCACACTTTTCTCTAAAAATATAAGTCATAGTAGAAACAAGAACTTTAGAATAATACCTAAAATTAATAGTCTTGGTGGTCCAAAATGCAAGCTTAGATAGTTTGCAACTTTTTAATTCTAAATGGAAAAAAAAATCTTATTTAGAGATAGAACCAAAAAACTATATATCTTAAAAATATGTAATAATTAGATGTACTATAGATTCTAAAAGTACTTATTATTTATAAGGATCTAATTTTTTTATATTATATTATATTAAAGTATATATTATTTTTTATCAATACTTGACATATAAATAATTATACATTCTTTAGTTTTACAAATTTAGTTTATAAACAACTATGAAAGACTTTGAAGTTGATAGAGTGATTTTTCTAAAAAATACTATGCTTTAATTTTTTTTTAAATGTGTAAAGATAAGATGGTATAAAAAAGCATGAACAATTAATTCTACAGAAAATATTATAAAATAAAAATAAAATTATGTATATATCTTTATAAAACATTTCAAAATGTTCCGTAATATTTAAAGATATTTTTTGATAGTCTCATCTAGTTATGTCAATTAATTCTATTAAGATTAAAATACAAGCTTCATATAAGATACAACAAGATTAAAATTTATATTATAATTAATGAATTTATAGTAGACTTATTTTAATAAGACTTAATTATAAAATGGCTTATATAATATTCTATTAGACCTAAAAAGATTAGAATTGTATGCATTATATTTAAAAAACTGCTATGTAGACACCTCTCTTTTATTACATAGATATTCTCCATGCCATGTACCCATACATACACACCTCCACAAAAAATAACTAGTTTTGATTTTGAATCATAATTCTTATTGTATTGATTACTTTAATATCAAAATTTGATATATCTTTATCTATTTGTATTCTATAGCTTTATATTATCTCAGCCTTTAATTCTTTTATGCATGCAAATCTTTATCAAATTAATTTTTTGAAAAGCAAAAAATATAAAAGATTACATTTTATTATTTGATTAAGTTGTATTATATATTGTAAGAATAAAGAAAAATAAAAATATATTTTTTTAATAAGACTTTTTGTAATATATAATAAGTTTTTTGATTTTACAATCTCAAAGAAGATCAATTTTTAAAATTAATATTATATAATATAACATAGTATTTAAAAATATTTAAATAAAAATCCATCTAATTTATTTTTAAAAAATAATTTAAAATTATAATTAGCCATGTTCTTCAATATAATCTAAATTAGAATAAGATAAATATGATCATTTGTACTTTAGAGAGATTCTAACAATGTTTCATCTATTTTTTTCATTTGAATAATATAAAAATTATATTGTTTTAATTATTATGAATTTCTAAGGACCTATTTGAATTCTTTTTTATTAATTATTAAATCATATCTATCTATCCATCTATCTATTTATATATCTACTTATATATTTTATAATTTTAATAATTTATTATGTATAAATATTTAAAAAATTATCTTTTATGTTTTGCATAATCATACAATTTTATCTTTTCATTTGATTGATTGATTGATTGATTTATTTATTTTCTTGCTATTTTTTTTAAAAAATATCACCTATATTTCTTTTGAATACACAATACATTCTTAGAGGTTCAATAGTGATTGTGTTTGGCTAGATTTCTTCAAAATTAGTCAAAAAATCTAACTTAAGGGAGAAACAAAAGAAATAAGATTGTAATATATATATGGGCCTTTAATATCCTCTAAAAAAATAACTAAATGCATATAATCTTTATCTTATATTATACAAACCATTGCCAAATGTAAAAGTAAGTGCAACATGTCCTTTATTAATGTTGTCATTTATGTGCAATTAGATGCTTTATGTTTAGATGTTATTGAGGTTGTACATTAGATAATAAATAATAAATCTATTAAAATTTGATAGAAATAGTAGATGTATGGCTAGCTAAAAGTTATCATTTGTTCTTAATAAATATTCACTACAAAAGTCTTAGGCTAAAAATTGAATCTAAGTATTAAAAAAGGTGGTTGGTACTAAATCTTTGTAAATATAAGATAGAAATATAGAAGCATTTAGTATGTTAGATTTTAGAGTATAAAAATAAATTATGCTTGGCTATTTAAAGATATTAGATATGTCATTTAAAAAATATGAACTAATTTGTGGCATTAAAAAAGACATCAATTGCAAACTACAAGAGATGAATAATTATATCAAATTTTTTCACTTCTTTATAATATTTTAGATATAGTTGTATAAAGTGCTTAAGAGATGTATATGGTGATTTGGATAGATAGCAACAACTAATAAAATATCTTGTTGCAATATACAACAAGTCCTAAAACAATTCTATGACCTTACAAAAAAAAATTGGATTAGAAGAAAGATTAGTGATGATCTAACTAATTAGATTTGAGTTATAGAAGGTTGTTTTGTATAAGAGAATATGAGGTTGTATAGAAACTTTGTTAATGTAGTGTAGTGTTATACTTAGGGAATATAGGTACTAGAATATTTGATAAATTTAGAATTGGTATTAAAAATGGTTTGAATTATGATAATATATAAACACATACTACTTATTTATAAGAGATTGCCTAAATTGGTACTATTGTATGGTCAAAATTATAATGGTGAGTACTTGTTCTAATACATGTAGCAAAAATTTAGTTTTTGTAGAATTGCCATATGTAGAATTATGTGGATGTTATATGGTAGTATATATGGCTTGATTTTTAAAAAAATATAGTATAGTTTTGTAAGTAAAACTCTAATAATAGTAAAAAATGTTATTAATTTGTTTAACATACAATGGTGCTTTTAAAAATATAATTTTTTTATTACATTGACATTTTTTATTACTATGACAAATAAGAATTGCAATCAACATAGTTGTGGGGAAGAAAGAATAGAGTTTTGAAGCATAGATATGATTATTTGGAAGAGATGGTGAAAGAACAACATCATCACTTGATTAACTACCTAAAAGATTCAATGGTCTTGATCTTGATCTTAATTTTTTTAATTAGATTTTATCACGTAAAGAATTGAAACATTAAAACCAAAACATAGATCTATATTTGGGATTAGTTTTTAAAGCCACTCTTCAATATAAGTGTTTTTGAGATACCAACTCTAGAAGTTGAGGATGCCTTTGTTGTGACATATGTCCACAACTTTTGTGTTGGCTTGGTAGTTCAGAGGAAACTTCAATGATGTGGAGCATGGTCCACAACATGGATGTGCTGATAGTGTGTGTGTGTGTGTGGTGTTAGATCAAATTTCTGAAGTGTAAAGATTTAATGACAAGTGCCTGTGAAAGTAAATTAGATGTGTAGATGGGGTAGTGGGTTGGAGCAAAGTTTGTGACTCAAAGAAATAAAGATGGAAATGAGAGGTTGTAATTTTGTAGAAGGCTTTTACAAAAATTAGAACATGGTATTTTGAAGGTGGATATTGTGCATGGGTATGTTGCGGTGCATGTAGTTGATGAAAATGCACAATATTGAGAGTGGACTCAGATACAGATATGTGTATGTGTGGAAGATGTGCACAGACTTGTTTGATTATTTTCTGTTGACCACTATGGTAGGAATTGCAAAGATGGTTTTAGATTCCACAATAAATATTGAGTTTGATTGCATTGATTTGTTTGTTTTGAGGTGGGTTTTAATGTGGGTCCAGTATTTGATTTCCTAAACAGGGTATTATGCAATTTAGATTTGATGTGGTAAGATGGAAGGAGGTAGCACATTCAGTTTTTGTGGAGTGGTTTTAGAGATGGTAAGGAGATAGCATGTGTAGAGGTGGTGGTTGCAGATTGTGTTGTGATTGAGTACAGATATACTGACAGAGTTTGCAGTGGATTTTAGAATAATCCATGGGAAGTGTGGATCATGACTGGGTCAATGTTATATATATAAACATACATACATACAACAATTTTGTGGATCATGACTGGGTCAATGTTATATATATAAACATACATACATACAACAATTTTGTGGATCATGACTGGGTCAATGTTATATATATAAACATACATACATACAACAATTTTGTGGATCATGACTGGGTCAATGTTATATATATAAACATACATACATACAACAATTTTGTGGATCATGACTGGGTCAATGTTATATATATAAACATACATACATACAACAATTTTGTGGATCATGTTTGTGACCTAGACCAAGAGCAGCCTGTCAAAGGACCCATGTGTGATCTATTATGGTCAGATTGTTGTGGATTTTGCAATTTGCAGGATAAATCTGATCAATTTAGCCATAATAATAATTTAAATTCATTTTTTCTAGAGCTCATCAACTAGTTATGGAGGGGTTCAATTGGACTCATGTAAGATAATTTTTTGAGTTTTTTTAGTATGGTTTTGCACAGGCTATTCTTTTGGGCTTTCTTTTTAGGTTTTTTTTAGAATTGGAAGTCAAGGGCTTATGGCAATCCCTTTTTCTTTTTTCTTTTTTTTTTTTTTTCCACATCTCAGGAACACAACAAGGTTACTGTACTCATTTTTCCTAATTACTTCTATTGCTGTGGTATAATCTTTTTTGAAAAGAACCTTCGATTTGTATTATTTTAATGCATTTGTCTATTTGTTTCTGACTAATTTTATTTATTGTCTGGTGTCATTGTACTCCATTGTTTATCTTTAAATCATTGTGTATTTCATGGTGTTTGTAGACACTGATCCTAGTGGTGGATGAGTAAGTGCTTATTTTGCTTGTCATGATATTCCATGTGGATTCTGTTTCACAGAAAATTGAGCAGTGTGTGATGTAATTTCTTTTTGGGCACTGTTTAGTTATAGTTGTCAACCTTAAGTTTGTACAATCTACAAATACTCAGTTAACAAGTCTTTGTTTGCCTCCTCTTGTTACAACATTAAACATGTTTCCTGTATGTAATCTGTATCAATTGCTTTGTGTTCTTTGCATTTCAAAATATAGTCACATACTTCACTTTTTTCTTGAAGTAAATGTTTAGTTTGGCATTCATCCAACTCAAGAAATATGGCTTCCATTTTGGAAGTTGATGACAATATGGGCTGCACATTCACCCTGGTTGGTTTTGGCTTTGTTTCCAAACAATTTACTTTAACTGCTACAGTATCATTAATTGTATTTTCTTCACAGATAGTAGTTGCATCTTCAGGCAAGTTTTTCATTGTTATTTAGCAATGTGTTGTTCCGACAGTTGTCATAGATATGTTCCAACATTCTCTGTACATCTCTTATTAACAGACACACTCAATCTGTTTCTTAGATGCATTGGCTTACTCAGTTGTTTATAATGTGATGTAACTCACTGAGTTTGTGACTCTGGTGTTGAAATATGGCAGAATGTTCCTCTTGAGCCTGCCAAGCAATATGGGTATTAGGGTCTAAGATGGTTGTCACTTCCTCTCCTCTGTCAATTCAATGGGTTTACCCAGTTTGTGCTAAGATATATATATATATATATATATACACACACACGCACATACACATATAGTGAAACATTCATTTGTGCATGGCTATTGTTGAGGGTTACTTCCCATTTCCTAATGGATAGTGGATAGTCATAAAAAAATTCTGCAGAACTTGTGTTTAGTTTCTGGTATTTGTATCAATAAGGTTCATGCCATCTCAATGAATCATGTTTATTTATACAAATAACATTTTTCTCAAGCCACCTGTGTCTTTTGGCAACAACTTCAGATGATGTTTATAAGATTTTATTGAGGTTGGTTCTACATTGAATTTCCACACCTTGACATGTATAGATCTTATATGGATGATCTGTTTCAATTCTGACACAAATGATCCCTATTACTCTTCTTGTTGACTTCTTTATTTGAAGAATATACTGGTTCTTTTATAATTCAGCCTCAGGTATTGGTGTTACCCCTTGTATGTGGTGTGCAGGTGCAAGGGATTAAACATCATAGACAAGTAGCATACAACTGTATCTTCTTTTTTTACTTTTTACTTTTTAAATTTTTTTAACATCCTCTTTTGTCTGTTTCTTCAACACTGTGGCATAGTATTCAAGAGGGGTTCTAACCAATTGGATTCCACTGCAAATATATGTCTTCTGAGAGGTCTACCAAAGCCAGCAAATTATTTTGCTCTGCTCTACGTATGCTATTATTTTGCTGAGGTTCAGATCATCTTCCAAGTCAAGGGTGTACTCTGAGCCAAGGAAATGCAGGACATTCTACCTCTCCTAGATTTACTTAGTTTTGGGGTACACAATTTGGTTTATGGGGCCTTATACCATAGTCCAGGACTGACAATGATGGGAATCCTATGGTTGAGAATACAAAACCAAATACGGAGTCAATGGTGGTCATAAGCTCAAGCTTGACCTGAGATGTGACACGAAATGAGTGCCAATGGAATGGTACTTCAGGATGGCCTCTCCCCAGGTGGTGATAATCAACCTCTTTGGTCTCAGTTTGCTTGTTTCTGCAATGATTTTTGGTCACTAGCATAACCAGTTTGTAGGCAACAACAGAAACAGCACCTCATCTTATTGAAATCAACAGCTCAACTCTGTTCATTGGACTTCTGGATATCCTCTCAAAATAGTGAGTCTCTTTTGTTACATTGCTAAATCTATATTAATTAGACTACAATGTTGCTAAAAGTTGACTTAGTTTAATGTGGTTTTAAACATGTGTGCATTGTTGGAGGTAAGTTGCCAACACTTGAAGCTTTATCAACCATCTTATGATGTCCAGTGTAAGTATGTCTACATTTATGGAAAAGTATACATTTTATCTTTGCACTTGAGAATAATATACGTGTTCATAGTATTCTAAACAAAGAATAGGATCTTTGAAACATATTCCATGGAAAATTCAACAAATTCATTTCTTGAAAAGATGTTTGAATTGGGGTTGTTTTTTATTGCTCCTTCATGTAATATGTTGAAAATTTTCAATTACATGTGTGAACCTAGTGCAACAATAGATTCAAAATTATGAGTTCTTTCATATCATTTCTTTGAAAAATGTTCTCTTTTTAATGGTGCATTTTTGTACAATGGAACTATTCTACTCCTAGAGTTAAAGCTAGGATATCTTATATCTAAGGTTGGGTTGTGGTTGTGCAGTCCAAGGTCTCTTATGTGTGTTTAAATTAACAAAATCAAGACACAAAATTTTAGATTGCAACTTACAAAATTTGGATTAATGGTTTTCATTAATGGTTCTTGTATATTGGAGGTGTCTTAGTTTCTCTGATCTAAAATTCAATAAAAAATGAGATAAAAAATATCATTCAACTTTTGATTCCCATGCCATCAATTTTTTGTTGCATAACTTTTGAAGACATGATTTTGAACATGAAATAATGATGATAATTATTATTATAACAAAAACAAAAATTAATATAATTTTATTTCATTATTCTATTTTTCCTCATTTCTTTACTTGTGCAATGAACAAGTTTGTCATTAAATAAAATATTTTTTTCTATTTCATCCATTCCCCTCCTCTGTCTAAATGTTTTATGAGTTTATAGAATGTGTGTTCAAAGAAATAACCTAAAACAATGTCATGTTCTCAGCATTAATGTAATTAGTATATGATAATCAATTTGAATATGTTTATATATATATATATATATATAGTATTAAGCGAATTATTTGTAATAAGTAATTTTATAAAAACAGTTGGCTCCATTTGATAGTCAACCTAATTCATATATTATAATATAGTTGATCAATCAATACTAGTTCTCACAATGATATAAGTACTTATATGAGTAATTAATTTTGAGTACATGGATTATTTTGAAAAATGTAATCAAAATCAAAGTCATAAAAAACCATTTCTTTTTAGTGCAGGATAATTTTGTCACAATTTCAAAAATAAAATATAATCATAAAGAGTGAATAATTTATAAACTTTTGTACAACAAATTTTTAAAAAATTAAGAAAAAAATCAAGAAGGATTCAAAACGTATGTTAAATTTGAAAAGATTTCAAATTCTTATTACTTTTGGTGATGAATTCAAGGTAAAAAAGTAAAAGAATAAAATATCATGATTTGATGACATAGGAATGGTATAATAAGTACATTGATAACTATCATAATCAACAACCGCTAATGATATATAAACATTTGGCTCAATAGGGTCACAACTAGTTTTTGAGATTTAACAAAATATACGGTTTTTTTACTTGAAAATCAAAATAATTGAAAAAATCAAAAAATCAATTTTAAATTTCTATTTTTCAGTGTGATGGACGCAGCTACCTTTTCTTATGGGGTACCACAATCAGTTTGTCTGATATTCATAAAGCCAAAAGATTTGTGTACAGAATTGAGGATTTTTTAATATTATGTATTATTTGGCATGATTTATTATTTTCAAGACGAAGAAATTCTATGAAAAATCAAAAATTGAAATAAAGAAAACTGTGGCCTATGAAATTTGAATGTTGGCATGCAAAAACATATGTTATAATTTCTTGAACTTAAGACTATTCATCATTTTGTTTATGGCTCTTGTGGACATTTATTGATGCAAGGCATTATAAATTAAATTAAATTTTTTAATATAAAATAGATTGGATGATTTTACAAAAAATATTAATTTTTTTTAAAGTTGAATGTTTCCTTATTGTAAAAAATTGATTTATTTTATAAGTGTTTATTGACAAATCACGTTCTCCCATAAAAATATGAATTTTTACCTTATTAAAGCTTTGTTGTGATGATGTTACCTTAACAAAGAAGATTAATAAATTCTGAAAACCAATTTATACTAATGTTTTGGATTTTTATATTCTTAATAAGTTAAATAATTTTTTATTTCAAAAATAAAATTATAATTCCCTTCATGACTAATAAGTATATAACACCACAAAATAAATAAATAAAACTTTAAAAACATTATAATTAATAAATATTTTTGTTTCAATTTTGTATATATAGCTTTATTTAAATTTTTATTTGAAGGTACTTGTACTTATTCATTAAGATTATTCTAAAAATTTATAGCTATTAAAAATTTAAGAGAAGATTCCTACCTTTAAATTATACTAATCTTATAGTTTTCTTTAATATATACATCTAATCTAAAAAGATTGTTGTAATCTATTTTTCTCCTATCTTATTATCAATATATTTTTTTATGTTCAAATGCCAATATTCTTAAAATAAATAAAAAAAAAAGATGTAAATAAATAACAAATCTAGGAAAGATAAAATTCTAAAGAAATTATCAAGACATTCCATTCATAAAGACACTATGTGCTATTCAACTTAAATTTTTACAAATGTTTATAGGTATTTTAAGTAGAATTTTTAAACACAGTAAAAGAGTTTTTTTAAAGAAAAACCATAGAAGTTTACTTGAAGACATTAATAATGCCACAGATGATTTTAATATAGAAGTAGACATAAAAATTTTATTTTCACATTAGAATAGATGTTTTACAGCTTTAGCAATTTTGTGTATATATAAGTTTTTTTTTTTTTTTTTTTTTTTTTTGTTTAATCATCTAGATAAGATCTTCAATTTTTTATGCAAATAATTGCCTAAGTACATAGAGGTTGAACCAACAATTAGAACCAAGTATACTAAAGTTGTTGCCAATGTTGTCTAAATAAGATCAAGTTTCACATTAGCAATTTATGTTGAATAGGTGTAAAACAAGGTTAGTGTTATCAATTACACACAAGATAGTTTTTTTGAGATTTTATGTTGTCTAATTACCAATTAAAGTATTTTATATATATATATATATATATATATATACACACACATGTTATATATATAATATGGATATCTAATAAATTTATATAATTTTTTATTTATAGAATAAATAAATTAATAAAATAAATAATAATATAATAATAAAATTATATTTTGGAAATACTTTAATTTAAAGTTTTTCCAAAACATAATTATATTATTGAAATAATAAACAAATTAAAGTATTTCCAAAATATTTTTAAGAATAAATCTTATTTTATATATTAATATCTTTAGAAATAAAAATTAATACCAAAATTTTTGAAAACTATAATCTTTATTATATCTAAATGATAAGAATTTTTTGACATCAAATTAATACAATTCTACTAAAAAAAGTATTTGAACCAAATTACTAATAATTATATATTTACAATAGAAAATATTGATAATTAAAAAAGTATAGAATAAAATAAAAATTTATATTTATAAAATATAAAAAATTCAATAATATTTATTAAAAATATATATATTATATATAATTTTAAATATATATATAAATATCTATATTTTTTATTTTATTTTATATTTAAAGTATATATTAAAATTAATTCTATTATTTTTTTTAATACCTACTAAATTTAAATATATATATTTTTAGATATAGAATAGAATTTGAATAAGGCAAGTTTGTGCGTTATTTGAAACTACTCTTATAGACGTTCAAAAAGAGTATTAAAAAAACTTTTATAGCCCTCTCTTAGCAAAGGTAGTAAAGACACTACCTCTACAATATAGTAAATGCCTTATTTAATAAGTGATAAAAAATCATGAAGAGCTTTTTAGAAGGCAAAGTAATTGTTAATTAACTTGATTAACTAGGCATTAGATCCAAACTAATAGGATCTGAACAATAGAAAAATCAAAATTAGTAAGGTTTGGGTAGTACATAATCCAAGTCCAAGTAAGAACTCACAATATATCAAATGTTCCTAATTCACTTAAAGAACCAAATCCTCAGATAGAACAATTAAGTTAAAATAATAAAATAGCCGCCCAAGCAAAATGGCTAGTCACCATAATTAATTAGAAGTAATATAAGTATACAATAAATCCAAAGGCAATCCAAGTATAAGTTCCACCATGTATCTTAATTGGTGGATTTATAAAAAATAAATTTTTTTAATAATTTTGATATAAAAATATTAAGATTAGAAATTTTATTTGATCGTCTAAATATTGATTAGGATTTAGAAGGTTTTATTAGTTAGAAGAGTCTTGCTAAGTAAAAAATCATAAAAATGGAGTCTTAGTAAGTCTTGGAGGCAATTATCTTAGTTGGTTTAGTATTTTTTTTAACTAGGATAATTAATGATTAATTATTGAAATCAATATCTAAATTGATCTTCTATTTATATATATTATTTATTAAAAGCTTATTAATGTTAATTAATAGGTAAAAGAAACATGAAAAAGAATCTTATAATTCTTATTAGTTTATATAAAAAATACAATTTTAAAGTTAATTTAAATTAATAATTATTACTATCAAAAATCACCAAGATAGGATAAAATAGTCTTAAATAATATTAGCATCTTAGAAATATTAAAAGACTTTTTAAATTTTATTTAAAATTTATTTAGAATTTTTTAGGAATTTTTAGAGCATTTTTTTAAGACTTTGATAAGAATAAGTTTAGTATTTTGGGAGGCCATTATGAAGAATTGGAACAAAGTTTGAAGACTCCATAAGATTCTTAAAGCAATTAGATGTTTTTGAATTTCATGGTGAAATCAAAATTACAAAAAAATATTGTTTAGTAATAAAAATCGTAATAACCAACAACTAGAGTAGTACTTATGGAAAAGGTGTCATAGACATATAATAGAAGAAGATTCTAGAAGATTCTTGATGATTTTAAAAATACCTTGATAGATTTTAAAAATACCTTGATAAATACCTTGAAAGAACATGAATACCTTACAAAAACATTGTCAATACAACTATACTATTGATCTTTATGATGGTGCACAACCACCTTTTGGTTCAATTTATAACTTATCATAGAATAAGCTTATAGTATTGAAAGAATATATTGACAAGAATTTTGCAAAGAATTTTATTTGACATTTAAAATTTCTTATTAATGCATACGTATTTTTTGTAAAGAAAAAAAATAGATCTCAATAGATGTGCGTCAATTATTGTGGCCTCAACATAGTCTCTATAAAAAATTGTTATTCTTTGTCTTTAATATCCGGGCTCTTTGACCAATTGGATCAAGTTAAGATCTATACTAAAATAGATTTCTATAGAGCTTATAATCTAATATATATTAAAAAAGGAGATTAATAAAAGACCCCTTTTTATACAAGATATGGATATTTCAAGTACAATATTATATCTTTTGACCTTACAAATATACCAATTATTTTCTAGCATTTGATAAACAATATATTTTATAAATTCTTTGATAACTTTGTTATATGTTATTTGGATAATATTTTGATTAATTTTAAGACTCTAGAAGATCATAAATGACATATCTATCTTTTCTTATAAAATTTAGAAGATATTAGAATATATTCTAAATTTAAAAAATATATATTTCATGAGCTCTAAGTAGAATTTTTTGGCTATGTTATCTTGAATGAAGGCTTAATAATAGATCCAAAGAAGATTAAGACCATTAACAAATGAACTTTAAAATTAATATATGACATCCAATATTTTTTTGGATTTATAAATTTTTATAGAATCTTCATCAATAATTATTTTTTAATAGCTATTCTACTTATAAAATTAATATGCAAGGATAAGCTTGAATAAAGTTTAAAAGCTAAGAAAGTCTTTGAATGCTTGAAGATAGCATTCACTACATCTCTTATTTTTATTCATCTAAACTTTTTCAAGTCATTTTTAATAGAAATTGATTCTATCTAAAATTAGATATATTATATTTTATTCTAATTATAGATTCTATCTAAAATTAGATATATTATTTTTTGATAGATTCAAAAATCTAGAAAAAAATGATTTTGTAAGCCAAATTGATGATATCTAAGCTACTTTGAAATTTTAATTAGAAGAAGCTTAAGTATGCTCCAAAGAGGTAGCTAACACATAAAGGAAGGAACAACCTCTATTTCAAGTTGGCATTAAAGTATGGTTGCTTTGACACAATATAAAGACTACTTGACTATCTGACAAGTTGGACTATGAAATGTTGGGACCATTTCCTATTCAAAAATAAATTAATTTTGTTGCTTATTGATTGAAAATATCAACATCCATGAAGGTGTATTATATATATATATATATATATATATATATATATATATATTTTAAATATCATAGTCAATCAAATATATTCAAAAGAATACAATCACCATTGCCTTGTGTTGAAATAACAACCATAAAAAATTTGAGGTAGAAAAAGTACTTATATTGAGGCTAAGATGAGGATAGCTAGAATACTTTGTATATTAGTGTAGATATAACATTAATAAGTATACATAGGAGCCAACTTCAAACATAGTCAATGTGTCACAAAAGATATATGAATTTCATCAATGATATCCTTTTAGATTTAAAGTGGCAACATGTGTTAAGAAATACTTCCACTTGATATATTTAAATATGGTGTATTCTAGACTTTTCAATTTTTTGTAAAAAAGATGGAAGCAGTTCTAAAAATTTTTAAGTTAAATTTTCATATATATATAAATTAATAAATCCAAAAGTAGTTCTATTCTATTTTAAAACTATGACACGTCTTTGATTTAGCTTACATAGTTAAATATGGATAGTCAAGAAAAAAATACCATGCCAATTAAGCCATTTTAATTTAGCATTTCATATTGTTGGCCTCAAGATGAAGAACCACCTAAACTAAGAAGATGCCAAAGAATGCTCAACACCCGCTTTGTGGCAATCATCATTAAAATAAAACTTATCCATAAAAGATGCCCTAAAGTAATTTTTAAAGGACATTTTTGCAATAAAGAGATGGAAGTTTAAGCTTGATCTATGATAAAAGGAATTGATCACTACTATTAATTGTAAGGATTGATGAATCTTTTGACTTACAAAAGACAGCTCAAATATATGGTAGATATTATATGACACATCTTTAAGTTCTTTTATCTTTAATCAACTTTAATGCTATTCTTCCTTGTGGAATTTAAAGCTAAAGAAAGAGTTGATGTCATAGACATAGAATAAAAGAAGATTTTAGAAGATTTTAAAAGATTTTAGAATATTCTAGAAGATTCTAATTAGTCCTAAAAGATTTTAGAAGGTTCTTAATGATTTCAAAAAGGCTCTAATAGATCCTAATAGATTCCAAAAAAAATTTGGAAAGTCCTAGAAGATTCTAAAAAATCTTAGATGGTCATAGAAAGATCTCAGGCTTGCTTCATTTCTAAAAATCAAAGAAATTCTTCAAGGAGTTTTTTTGTATCTAGTATATATTAGAATTAAGGCTAACGAAATCTTCAATCTTAACAACACAATTCTTGTAGCTCAACTTGGATCTTTTGATCTTGTTCTTGAATCTTTTCTTAATTCTTTGCTTGTAATGTATAGTAAATCTCTTTTTCTTGAGTTCTTTGAACTTTTGGAATCTTATTCTACTTGAATAGTGTGTTTGTAACAAAAAGAGGTGCATGTATCTCATATGGATTGTAGTACCTTGGATGTAGATAGGAAGATAAGACTAAAGCCTTATGGCCTTTCTAGGACATCTTTTATACTACTTTATGAATCTTAGTGAGGCTCAAATCTTTAACTTTTTAAGCAAGTTATCCTTGAGATAAAATCCATTTATTTAATTTTTTTTATTCTTTATTTTTTATCTTTAAACCTTCATAATTTACTCATAATAATTTAAAATTATATATTCTTTATATCATTGGAAAAGCAAAATTATTATTTTTTATTTTTTTATTTTTATTTTTTACTTTTATTTTTATATTTTATTAAATAAAAATCCAATAAAATATAAAAATAAAAGTAAAAAATAAAAATAAATTTTTTTCATAATCCAATATTTGAAGTATGTATTTATTTGATTGTCTTTCTTTCACTTATTTTGTCTTTTTTTTTTTTATTATTATTGATTATATTTTTCATTTCATACCACTAATTGTAAGCAATTTTTAATTGAAGCAATCTTATGATTTGAATTGACGGGTGAATTTTATCCTTATATTATATTCTATTTATATTTTTTTGATAATTATTAATTTTTAAAATCTCATCTTCTATCTAGATTTATCATATTTTTTACTAAATTTAATATTATCTTCTTCTCTAATCCTTTTATACTACCAAAGTAAATATTTTTTTTGCTTGTAACTATAGTGGATGAAAATTCTCTCTAATTAAGGTTTCATTTAATTTCTTTATTTGGTTGGTGGCAATATTATTGGAATTGTTGGAAGTTATAATTAAGTTTAATTTAACTTGTTTAAAACTTTCCAAAGTTGAACAATCTTAAGATAATTGTTCAAAAGATTTTTTATCTATTAACTCAAACTTCTAGATTTTAGACCAACTGCAACCTCTAGTACCACTTATGAACTTTTTAAAGTCAATTACTATCTCAATCTAGTTTCTTGAGGAGTTTTTATCGGAATCTAAATTGTTGAGATTTATATCAACCAAGATCATCAAGCACCAAAGTCCCAATTGAAAATAGCCAAGTAAAATCTTTAAGTTTGGACTTAGTAGATACTTGCAAGTACATATAGAAAATAGCAAATATTCTCCTTTGACCAATATAAAAACCAAGATTAATAGAATTCTCCTTTGACCAATATAAAAACCAAGATTAACAATAGCTCTAATATTTAATTTAATAGAATTATAATTATATATATATATATATATATATATATATATATATATATATATATATATTTAATAAGATCTTAATAAAAAAAATCTATTCTATATATACTTTTTTATACATGTGTAATTTTTTTTTAAATTACTCAATAGGAATTAATTACAAATTTATTAAAATTAAATTATTTTGTATTAAATTATGATGTATTTATATTTTAAAAATATTTAAACTAAATATTTTTATTTAAGATTATATTATTAAAATTTAAAAAATATGATTATTTATATTTTCTTTTATATTTTTATTTTTTAAAATTAAATTTAAAAAAATTAAAATAGATATTTATAATATTACATTTCTGATTTTTTTTTTAAAAAATATGAATATAGTATTTTAAAGTTTTGATATATTATATGGTCTACAATTCATGTGACATTAGAAATTTGGAAGCATTATATATTGTAAATAGAAGATATCAAAGAATAAACTAAAAAAGTATCAAGATTAGAAAAATGAAATAAGTTAGTTATCTAATTTATTGTAGAAGTAATAATACAGGGATACTTAATTTTGTTAGTGATATAGTAGATAATTAAGATGTTATAATCCGATATGAAACAAAAGGATAATTGTAATACTTTTATAAGTTTTGTACTTCTATACATATATTAAATTATATTAAAAATATATTTATAAGAGAAACAGTAGAGAAATTACATATATAATAAAAATTATTGTTGAAATTAAAATCATATTGATGTAATATATATTATATTTTAAAATTATAATTATAAGTATTTTAGGATATATATGCAAAAAGATATATCAAATGCTTCTTGATTAATTTTGCATCTTTTAAAGATGCATCAAGTAATATTTAATCCAAATAATTATGCTTTATAGATACTAAATAAAAATAAAAATAAAAAATAGATTACATATAATATTTTCTAAAACATGTATTATTGTAGGTAAGTTTTTTCAATATAGATATTTAAAAAATTACAATATTTTTTAAAAAATAGGATTGCAAAAAAATAAATGATAAATAAATATGGATTTAAAATTTAAGGGCTATATAAGATTATTATTTTTTAAATCCTAATTTAACATATGGATTTTTTTAAAAAAATTACTTATAATTTTTTGAATTCATAGTTTTTTGATGAATTACAAGTAATAAATAGAATGGTTCATTTTACATTTAACAATAAATCTTTAGAAATCCTAAAGATATTATTCTAATATCTTTAGAATCCTATGGAAGATCAAGTATTTGTTTTATTTTTTTAAGTAATAAAAATTCTTAAGAATCTAAAAAAGTATTAGAGAGTTCTTTAATTATACCTTTGTAAAAAACCATTTAGAGTGAACATGGCAAAAAAATCAGATATTAAACAAATGGATTAAAATTCTTAAAAGTTTATGTAAAAGATAATTTTTTAAATTAGCAAGTAAAGAATATATTATATATAAATTTATAAAAATTAAGTATTCTTAGGTTGTAAAAGAAGCAATTAAGATTTTAAAAGTCAAAAAGATTATTACATGTGTTATTTTATTAGAAATTAATACACAAAGTTTTAATAAAAGATGTTCAATATATTTAAAATTTTAAAAATATCCTATCAAATATGAAAAGATATTATTTTTTTATTGTATTAAAAAATAATTTATTTATAAGTATTTTATAAAAAAACGGTTTTTATAATTTATAATGAGATACACATGCAACATTTTTATTATTTAGAAGTTATAAACAATATATTTTAAGATTAGTAAATGGATGAAAATATATATGATTTATAAAATCTCTCTACTTTTTTGATAATTTGTTTTAAGAATTTTTCTTTTGGTTACAATAGAAAGCAAGAAAATATTATTAAAGCTTATATATGGCATTAAAATTTCTAGCAATATATCTAGATGAATAGTGTTTCTGAAAATTAAAGAAAATAATTTTAAATTTTAAACATAAAATTATCAATCTTTTTTGAGATATTTTTTAATAATTAATTAATTAGAAATTTTAATATTACTATTTTAATAATTTTTTATTTTTTATTTTTTATTTTTTTTTGTAATTATTAATTAAAGATAGTTTAAGTATATTTGATCTAGTAAAAAATATGATATAATAATTTTATCCAGCCATATAAAAGTAGATTTATCTTTAATAAATTTTTGTATATTGTGTTATGAGAAAAAGATTACCAATAAGAGACTATAAAGAACCATTGATTTTTCTTCAAAGAATATCATTATTTCTATCATTACCAAAAAATATTTTTAATTCTAACTACAAAGTTTAATAAAACTTACAGTTATAATAACAATTAATAAATTTAAAAGCAATCTTTGTAAAAAAATCAAACAAATCTTCAGACCATAGTATTTATCTATGGTCAATAATATATGGTTTTGTATAAATGTTGGTATTCATGATGCATTGAATCTAAATTCTAAATAATAGTAAAAGCAACATCATTATTAATTAATTATGTCTTAAATTATAATTAAATAAAAAATTAAATATTTATCTTTTAATAAATAACTAAAATAATTCAAATTTTTATTTTTGTTTATATAACTATATATAAATATATTTTTAAAAATTATTTATATAATTCCATACATTTTATTAATGCTTTTTGAATGCTAAATGGCATGAGTTTCTATTAGTATATAAATACACACATATTTATATTCACTCTTAAAATATGTATTTTTTTAAATTTTTTATTACATCCAAGATTCCATATTAGATAAAGTTTGATGACAATATAGAAATATATTACTTTTCTATTAGGCAAATCCTACATCTCTACAATTAGTGTGAAGGTTCTTTAGACCTTTTGGCATGTAAACAACATAAGTAACTTTATCTAATCCCACATTGGAACTTAAAACCGTGTTCAATTACTTCAGTAAAAGATGTAGTTGTAGAAATAATCTAGCTCTAATTATAAAAATTAAAAAATTAAAAAATATTTATTATATAGTCTTTATTTGTTATAAAATATATTTTTTCGTTTTATCCAAAAAATAATACCAATTAATTTAATAAAAATACATAAATAATAATATAAAGTGACCACATCTTGCATACTACAGGTTGTAAACAGCTTTCAAGTAGTAAATTTGAGTTTCATTTATTGATACCATGTGATATAAATATAAAAAATATCATTATAGTTGGGAAATTTTTTTAATGATGTAAATTTATATGGATGTACTACAAGATAGAACAAGAAGCTAAACAATAGTATTTATTTTAAATCTTAATTTGTATCTTTTCTTGGCACAAGGAAAAAAATTAAACAATTATATTTTTTTTTGAAAATTTTAATAATTTTAATAATTTTTTTAAAAAAATTATATATATATATATATATATATATATATATACATTACAAAATAATTACAAACTCAAGTGTCGACTACAATCTGCTTAACTTGGAAATTTTTATTTATTGAGGTTTTATTATGATTTAATAAGTCATAACAATTACAAAACATTACCACCAACTTATGATAATTACAAGGTGCTAATTACTGATATCTTAATAAAAAAGATAAAAATTACACAGAAATTAAAATAAATGTAACATTATAAACATATATAATAACCTTAAATATCTTTAAAATTAGCATAATTATTATGTGCACTTTGTTATAAGAATGTTAATACAAATATAATCTAATTAATCCTAATGTCTTTAAACAAACACAAATATATATATATATATATATATATATATTGCTGCATTCATAATGCAGGGTTATAATCTAAAATGTTGTATAATTAGGGATGTGAAAATATTAAGCGACTAAAATATAATAATTAACAATATACATTCTGATTTTGAAATAAAATAAAAATAAAAAAATAAAAAATATGTGAAAAAATTTGTCTTTGAATTTCGAATTCAAAACTAATGCATAAATTTTACGTAGTAATGAAATTTTAAGTCAAGTTTTTTAAAATTATATCATAATATTAATTCAACAAAACAAATCACAATTAAATTTTAATAATTTTCATTATTTATGGTTTTTTTATTGGAAATAATACTAATTTTTCTGATGCAAAAACTGAAAAATATTTAGTTATATCTGCAACATTAAAAATAAATCATTTTAAACTAATAATAATATCATTGGAGTTGATTGTTAAGAAAAAGTATTTGAGTTTATTTTTTTGTCTTCACATATTATTGATTAAACATAGCATTCTTTGTTATACATTTTTTCTTTATTATACATTCAATAATAGAAAAAATTAAAATTGCATGCCTAGAAGTTGACTAATATCATGATTAAGATGATGTTGAACCTCACTTAAAATCTAAGGGTTATAAAACTGAATTAAGCATAATTACAGAATTTGTAAGTATTTCTTATTTATTTATTTATAAAAATATAAAGAGAAACTCAAAGTAAAACATGTTCTTAGGAAAAAAATTAATTTTCTTAAAAAGATAACACAGTAGTTTCATTTTTGGTAACTGAAAAGCAAGGTTTCAAGGTTTCAATACATAAATGGTATTATTGAAGAACATAAGTAAAAATAGAGCATGCTAAAATTGATGCAATTCTTTTAAAACTGTAGAATTGCAGCAATTGCAGCACACTATCCTTCTTAACTTTAAAGCATGACTATGGATTTTATGAAAACACCATACTATTCCAAAGACTTATTACAATTTTTGTAACATTGAATCATTTCAGGATGTTATATTAAACTAATACAGAATCATAATTTATTGTCATTTGTTACACAGCATCTTTTTGCCTTCTACTCGGAAATGGAGCTAATATGGGTTAGACATGTTTTGAGACTGAACTTAAAAATCCCCACCTCCTAATTATAAACTTTTTACACAATCACAACTTTTAGTTTAATGGGTGAAAGTCTTAATCATGAGCCACAACATGTATTAAAAAGTATGATCAATGCCTCCTAATGAATACTTGAGAGTAATTTTATGAATAATAAAGGTAGATGCAATTAGTAACCTCACATTACTAATGAGGATAAGATCTGGCAGCCTTGGAAGGTCAAAACTTTGATTGTCGCCCAAATCACAGAATTTATTAAAAAGAGGTCAATCATAGAGTTTACAGGTGACAATTGGTGGTCTGGGAGGTAATTAATTAAAAGATTAAAAGGAAAGGGGGAAATTAATATGCCTCAATGAGCCTCATTATTAATTGGTAAAAGTCACTCCTATATTTATGTTATTAATTTTGTCTACTCCTTTTGCAGGTATAAAAACTATTACCAGTAGCCTACTTTAAATCACATTAATCCTTCATCATCCTCTTCTGTCTGAGTCTTGGGTTCTAAGCCACCATCAATTTTGGGGTTTAGTAATGAAGCTTTGAGTTGACAAAAGATGACTTCTATTACTATCATTAAAGGAAGTAAAAACTTGGCTATTAATATTAATGATATTAAAATGAAAAGAAAGGAAGAAAAAGAAGAAGAGTTTGGAGTGGGATATACTTAAGATAACGAGTTAAGTTTTGAAGTATATTCATGAGGATATACACAAGAAATTCACTAAATTCTTGGATTATTCCACAAAAATAATGAGTTCTTTGTTTTTTTAAAATTTTGTTTCATAAATTTTCTAAAAGTCAACACTAATTTATGACAAGGTATAGTGTAGTAGTCAAGTGTAAGTCAAAGTCTATGGACAGCTGCACCATTGGAAAGCTTTCATAAGGTAGTCATGTGATCCTCAACGCACACAAATAATGCGGGGATGTTGTTGTGTTAGAAATGCCATTTTGGGTTTGTTGGTGCTGCCCAGTAGAGTTTTGCATTTACAGTAGTGTTTGTCTACCTCCTTTCTCTCATTTTGCCTGCTTGTTTTATATATTTGATTATTTGTTTCTTTTACCCTCCCATTCAAGTGGTTTGTGAGAACTTTGTGTCTGAGGTGGGGATGGAGTTGGCAAAGGGGTAATTAATAACATTTTCACCCACTTCATTAAAGATTCTTTTACAAATTGTGAGCTGCACTTCATGAGCTCATCTGGAAAGCGAGTACTAAGCCATCCACTCATTCAACCTCACTCCTCTGTGTAAATGAATGAATAAATGAACAAAATGAGTTCTATGAGCTTACCTGCATCTGTGGCCTTCCCTGCATTATCCTTTAGAGGTGCTTCTCTGGGGAGCCTTGCCTCTGAGTGATAAACCAGGGGGTAAAGAGAAAAATCAGTTAATATATATATATATATATATATATATTTTTACAAGTACACACAGTCACCAGTGTTGGCTGCAGAAGCAGAGCCATCTGGTCCTCATGCAAGTGCCAATTGCTAAGCCAGATCTGAAGCTCTTTTCTTCTTCATTCTTCTTCTTCTTTATCATCTGCATATGTACTGGAGATAACAGTGGGGCCCCACTTTTGAGACTTTGCCTTCATAGCTTCCAGCTTCAATAATGCCACAGAAAATGATTGATAGGTCTGAGCCCATTGTGGGCTTGGGCTGACATTTAAGGAGAAGGAGGAACAGAGATGGGCGGGCCCAGCCATGCCCTGATGGATAGATTAATAGGAGGATATATATATATATATATATACATACATACACATTTGTGTAGAAATATTAAGGAAGAATGAGAGCAGGGATGATAATGGAGGGGAGGGTGTGGAATTAGGGGAAGCAAGGAGGGAGATGTAATACTGTAGCGAGAGAGAGAGAGAGACTGTGTGTGTTTGTGTGTGGGTGTGTCCTGGCTTGAGAACATAAAGGACGCCCATAATCAGCCTTAAGTAAACACAGGGATGGTGATAATATGACTAGATTGAGCACTGCAAATTCCCTTAAATACCAGTCATGTCATGGTACTCGCCTCGCCCCTGACCTGCTGGCCTTTGGATGGGATGGCCTCTTCATCGCCTCTCATCATACTTAGCACTTCCCACTTACTCCCGTTGCCTCCTCTTTCCATTATATTATACCTGCTGAAAACGGAAAATCTCACTACCCCCAACACCCTCTAGTAGTAGTAGTAGCAGCGTAGAAGAGAGAGAAAAAAATAAAATAAAAATAAAAACTATTCTATGGTGATGATGTGGCGAGGAAGAAGATGAAATGCTGTTCCAGTAGGTTGGAACACTAGCAGCTTGATTATACACTAATATGTAAATATATACAGGGGCAGTTTTGAGACGATTACATGAAGTAATACGTGTTTCATTAGAGTTGAGCTTACGAAGGGTACCGTGCGGTTGAATTGCGTAAGCAGGCGGAAAGAGAAGAGACCCGACCATTTCTATGAAGTCTAGAGTGATCTCCAAAGACAAACACAAAATCAGAGTTGGAAAAAATGGAAAAAATGGAAAATAAATAAATAAATAAATAAAATCCTGTGCAGTTTTTGAAATACCACTTAGGACCACCCTAGATTTCACTGTGAAAGTTTTCTGTAAAATCTCATTGTTGGAAGGCTGCGAAAAGATTGGTGACTCTGTGATGAGGCGAGGTGGCCAGGTTAAACAGGATCTTGCGGACTTGGCCAGTGCGGATCACAATTCGAAGCCATGTTTGTATTTTTTCACTGCGAGTTCGACAATGGTAAGTCTTGCAGGTTCGTAGCATCAGCGAGGGGGTTTCAATTACCTCTGCACTACACTGGAATGCGCGTGAAATGCTGACAACCTCTTTAGGAGTTATAAAGGGCTGTAACCAAGGTACCCTGGTACAATGATAAGTTTCATGTTGAAGCAAGTCGATTACAGTGCTTGTGGTCCATTACTCTGAATTCCGATTCACTGAAAATTCGTGGTTAATTGATGAGGTGGGCATTGCCCAAACAGGGATCCCATCTGGAGCTAAGGACTTGCACACTAGTTGCATTGGATTACTGATGCATTTAATAAGTTGACAATGCACCCTCATGCAGCTACTCGGACCCCGAAGTAGGCACATCTGCATGAATAATAATAATAATAATAATAATAAAACTATAACAATGATAATAATTATAATAATAGTAATAATAATAATTGGTTGGTAACTTTGAGGAGGATACTGACGGTGGATATGTTGTCTGACGCTTGAAAGACGATAACACCGACGCAAGAGAAATTCTTTATCTGAGTTAAGCAGAGTTCGCAAAAGATAAAAACTGACAAAAGGAGGAAATTGAATCATTCTATCATATCACCAATACTTGCGCACCCAGTTAATTACACGGACTCAATGCTTCAGAGTTAGATTTTTACACCTTCCTGATTCTGCTCAGTGCTGCCCCGTCTGACCATCGGTCTGTTTCATGACCAGTATACTACAGAGAATTATAGTCTTTAAGAGGGTCACGGTGTCACCACTGTTCCGATGGAATCTAACACAAGCCAGATGCAGGCTCAGACGGACGAGCCAGGAGCAGAGCCTGTTGCAGGTCACTATTGGTAGTTGAGACCGTGTTGAAACAACTCCCCACGACTTGCTCTGTGATTTGAACTCAGAGTCAACAAGAGATAACATTTAAAGTGCGCAATACATGATGATCGAATTGAGATCCCAAACAGCACTTTTTGGTGTCGGTTACATAAAATAATCGCACCTGCTGGACGTATCTAAGAGAGCTTTTGAGGCTTGGAGCAGCCCCAGCAACTACAATCCGGTTACGTCTGAAACTCCATCACTCTGTCGTAGTTCAATACAGTAAAAGTTACGAAATGAGAACCGGGAGATTGTAACGTATCCATTAGCAAGAAAACGGATTTAGTGACAAGCCGACCAGATGGGTGGATCTCCTTCATTCATCGAGACATAGAAACACTTGTTTATTACGAGAAAATGAAATTGTACGATGCTTGAGGAAAGTTAAGTAGTAGATGATACATGTCACTGTTGTGGGCAGGTCTACCAGAAAGTTGTTGGGTAACAAAGCAGAGAAAATTTATATGAAGGAATGCCAGTACAAATAATTCTTAATTGGGACCATAAAATGGATGATCTGTACGATGCGTAACTTTGAGAACTTTCAGTCCTGGACGGATTGAAGGGTTATTAACGGCAGCAGCTAATCACTTCCGTTCAAGCTGGCTAGAAGCAGTAGCGATGCAGGAGCTGTTCAAACATGTATTTATAATGGCAGTTTATTAACCTAAGACAGCAGGCTAAACCTTTAATACCATCTCAGGGCAAGATTCAGTAACTCAAAACCTTAAATTACTGAGATCAGCTGGTTATGGAAGTGGTACAAGTGCATACAACTGTAGCGGGGATCCGTTGAGATTTCCAGGCTCAACATCTAGGTTCTACATCGTAACTTACATGCAGTGCTACGTAGCAGAATACCCCAATGTGCTAACAGCTATTACCACTCATCATGTATAAACCTACGTATGTTTTCATTTCCGGGCTCAACAAGGAATCTGTACAAGTTTCTGAGATGACTCAAATGAGACACGGAGCCAAGGTATGAGTGGGAACGCAATAATCAATCCGAAATAAAAATGAGATCCCAATGAATCAATGTAATCATTACGAATATTCAACTGTCTTCAATAAAAGTCGCCCAAATCATTCTTATACCAAGAAGGCTAGAAGAGTATACCTCAACATTATTACATTACTTACCCAAGGTTCTCAACTGCAAGCTATCATTATCTAAGGTCCTGGAAATCTCCATCGTCGGCACCAGCAACCCAATCCTTGCTTCCAGTCGGTAATTTGTAGATCTGGACCCAAAAATTTTACGTATTAAGTTAAGGATTTCTCAAGGTAATAATGTAACTGAAATGCCCAGCGATACGGCTAAACAGTTGCATGGATCGAAGAAGTTTCTTTCCAATGCTCCACAAGACAAGATAGACAAACCGCGCGCCTTGATCTGCTAGTCCCTTTTACGTCACTTGAATGCATTTGAAGCCAGGATGTCGCAATCAAGCAAGTACCAAATTGCATCTTGATGCAGTTGTCAATATCGAGGAATTTAAGAGCATGGCCCTGCACCAACGACTAGCTGTAGAGAGCCCGGGCGCTCAGTACGTAAGATGATACGGTCGTTCGATCCTATCAACCTGGCATCTGCAACTGCATCAGACCGGGTGGTGCTCAACAGTTTGGTGACATCTGAAAATACAGATTATGGGTGCCAGTTGCTCCTCGATCTAGAATCTCATGAAGCTGGACTCAAACTGTAGACCAGCTGACTGTCAACACCAGTCGAACCATCTATCTGACTAGCCCTGGTAGGCGTGGAAACGAGAATATGTATATATTCTCGATCAGGAGAATCCTATTGAGGGAAGTTGAATCTCCGCACTGTCGGCTTGCTGTCTGATCGCTACCTGGCCTATCGTATAATATTCGTTTACTGATGCCAAGGGCCCCCCAGAAGCCAATGCTTAACAAGTAGACCTCTCCGAGTAGATGTTGATGTATTGGGAGCACTGTTTAAGCAGCAGTGTTGGTGATATTGTGCAGAGGTCAGTTGTCACGACATCATCACGACAGTAGTGTAACTAGAACTAGAATGAAATAGTATGGCTCATAATCGGGAATGTTACAAGCATACTGATCTTTTTAGAGAGGTGTTAACGTTGTAGCTGGTGAATAGACCCCTCATATACATTCAAGGTCGAGAGACAACACATTATGCAGTGAATTACCACATTCTGTTAAAGTTGGATTAACGCCGTTGACATGGGATTGTGTAGATACACAAGTTCCAACTTGATCTCTTCCATCCTAACTTCAAAGTCACAAAAAATGTGAAGCTAATCGAAGGAGCTGATGCATCAAATAAAAGAATGAAATTTATGTACCCCCTGTTGTAAGAACTATTTAGTCTTCTGGAGGCATTCCTAAGTCTAACTCCCGGACGAGCTTAACTGCCAACCTTGAGCCGACCAGGTAAATGAACCAGGCGTGTCTACACTAAGCTACCCTTTAAGACCTACTGTAACGCCTCCCTATAATCTAACAGTGGCGGCAATATCCTCCAAAAATCGGGGTCAAAACTGGAGTTGGAACTGCCAGTCGATCGAACTGAAGGTCAATATTAGAGACTCACATGTTACTTGTATGCCAGGAGGAGACACAAAATAGTGGATGATCTTGCCAACCCAACAATAAGCACCCGTCCTCAACGTCCTCCACAAGCCGATAACCATCGCAAGGGTAATGAAGTCGTAAAAGTAGTCTAGCTTGTGACGTCGCGAACCGGCTTGTCGGCAGCAACTGAAACCCAGCTCTCTCGAAGAATCTGCGCCACTGCTCAAATCGCTGGTGTCTAACAGTGCGCTCCGTCCCATCACAAGCCACGATGTTGATAATCTCCATTTTATACCACGTCTGTTCAACTCTAATTCGCTCAGGGCTAGTCGGAGGCAACGTCGCATCCAGGCTATCGAACAGAGTGGAATAATGGTTAAGAGCCTCCGCAAACCGGTCTAGGAAATGAGGTTGATTGTGGCTTGCTTCAAGCTCCGCGAGAGTGACAACTCTAGGTGTGAGAGACTCCAACATACACAGGAAGGAAGTGAGCTTTTCTGATCCCTTTGCCAGCAACTGGTGCAGCTGGAGCATGCAGTTGAACGCAACAGCTTCGCCAATCCTTAAGCCGAACATGCTGGGAATTAGATTCTCAGGGGCTTGTACCAATGGGGCGAATTCAAATGGAAGCTGTATGGACTGGGCAAATTCCGCAAGCCGTGTCCCCGTCCGATCCAGCATTTCTCTGTCCTTTCCTACACCAGTGATACGCAGGTGCTGGATGGTGTGCCCCTCCTCGCCTCGCATATCTGCCAGAGCTTGCATGAACGGTGGCCACTGAACGCCGTGTTCAATGTCCAAATCCACAATGTGAACAAAGTCCTCGCCAGTGAGAGCCTCAAGCAGCGCTTGGTTAGCAGTCAAATGAGCAAAACGCATGAATGGCGTAACTTGATTAAGAGCTAAGAAGGCTGAAAGGATTTCCTCGCTACTAGGCTCTTGTGTTGGCGATGGTAACAACTCGTTGATCTGCTTATAATCATTTCAAATCACTCATGAATATTGCATTACAGACAAACCTCGCACTCTGAAAAACCAGATCAGATAGACATGTCAGCCAAAGCTTTGCCTCATCATATTCCACAAATTACTTCTCGCTCCCTGAAACTAGTACGATTAACTGTTAACTGGGTTGGAGTACTACTGCAGAATGCTCCATGATGATCAGTATCTTAAATAGAAGAGTACCAAGAATATATCATACCCTGATGAGGGAAACCGTACCACTGCGAAACAAAATTAATATTTGTAGTTCCAGAGACTACGTTCCCGACCACAAACCACAGAACGCGAGAACTTGTTGCTTATCAAAACGACTTAGGGTCAGCAAGTACTAGTTACATCCATTAGCACTGTTTGATTGCTTTACATCATTGATGAATGTGAAGCAATAATTTATTACCCAGTAGAAGTGCACATATCGACATTGTAACATTGAATGCTCTGTTCGCTTAAATAATAGAAGAGTAGTAAACAAGATAGAAATCACGTTTCCAACGTACTGCCAAATTTAATGTTACGAACTAACCTCGGTGCCTGAGACTTTGGAGAAGCGGGTGGCAAGGGCTTCGAAGAAGCAAGAGGCGACGCGCTCCGAAGAATCTCCAGTAGACGATACTTGTCGACTCAGCACTTGGAGGAGGGGGCGAGCGCGATCCCAGTTACATTGGGAAATGTATTGTGCGGTATCGACTAAAATATCGCGCAGTTGCATGAGTCCACCTAAAGAACTAGAACAGTCCACGTAATCATAAGTTCGGTGGGGGCTGGAGACTTCAGGCACTGGCTCACTGGAGGCGGATGCGTTTGAACCGACAGAGCCAAGCATCTCATGAAGGGCGCCGGGGAATCGAAGAGACAACTGCGGTCCACTGAAATTATGACTATGGGCTCGCATGCGCAAGGGTGGCACAAACAATTGCATCCCAGGATCTGCAGATAAAGATGGCCAACCCGTTCCAATTTCTGCATGGGGTACATTGGCGCCCAATCATCACCTTTAGATTCTGTTTAGTCACTCTGTCTCTCTCCCCACGCAGTACTGCTGAATGAGTATCTGGTATCGAATGACTCGCCACCAACGTCACGTCATCACCTTCTGCACCATGAAGTAAATTCGTGGAGGCCATTGACGCTCCTTTGGACTAAAGCTACTGACATCGGGTTTAGTGTCTTCTTCCGTGTTGGGAATACCAGCTACCTCTATCCACGCCATAAGAAGTTTCGAAACGTCGACACTTCAAATATCATTGCATTTCACGTCAAGGCACTGTACCATCCTTGGTGTCCACTTCTCCTTGTAGCGCTGAAAACTCAGCCGGGTTTGAAGGGAGGGCCTGAGAAAAAACGTGATGAGTGTAAGTTGCATTTATAATTACCATCAACGACGCAACCGCTGTCGATCTTCCTGTAGCGAGCCGAAGATGCATGTACTGACGCACCAAGCTGCAACAAGAGGAGGGTCCAGGTTTAGAGTCGTACACAAAGACCAGAAATTAAATCTTATTCTCCCCGAGCACCTACTCGTGAGCTGAAGATGTGGGAAAATCGGTTGAAAGAACTTAACCAAGAGGGACTTATTCGTAAGCTCATGGAGGGGTTTAAATCCAGCGGGACTTCTACAACGAACAACTTCAGAAGTACACTGTCTGAGAAGACGCACAATTGCGGGTTAAACGACCTGAATCCCTGACTTGCATGTGAAAGCCTTGGATCCCTCAAAAGCTTCAACTGTTGGAAGGTATTACGCTACGTTGACTGCTGAGGCTGTCGATAGAGTCCTTCTGGATGAATTGTGGCAAGCAAGAAAGACAAGCCAAGCAACGTCACCTCCTCAATTTCCTTGAACCTGGCAGTGACGACGCTCGGCTCATGACATTGTAAGTTTTAAACTTGGCTCTCTAGCACCGATGCTGCGTCTCTCTACCTGCTGAATGCTACAAAAGGAACTGGAAATGTTCTTGCAAAGGTACTTGGTTCCTGGTTGAGGAGGGTCCTTCCGGGGGAGGGGGAGGAAAGGAAGTATGGTCAGGATACCACGACGGCACCAGATTAAGCCCGGAGGACACTAGAAATCGATCGGCTCTCTAGCTAGCCCTTTCTACTCTGAGAACTCCTTGCTTAGGGTGCTACGACAATACTACCCGGAAGCGTCGACTACTCGGTGGTCAAACAGCATGATGATGCCAGCCGCAGAACGGGCTACATGAACCTAGTCTGCATCGTACCCTGTGAGTACAGTTCAGGCGTTTATCTAAACACATCAATGATAGACCGGACTGAGTTCGATGCCCGCAGCTCTCCGACTCTGCCTCCATCCTGTTCCCAACTCGACCTCAGATGGAGATTGCTGTCTCAAACCACCCCATACAACCCTACAAGCTTAAGCCAGAACGTACCCGCAAGACTCTTGAAACGTCAAGTGAACCATAGGAAGTCCACATGGTGCTTCAAGCAGTCACAAGGTTGAAGAGCCCAATGAGCTACCACTCCCAACACTCCCATCCTCCTCTCAATCCCCCCAACCAGCACTGCATCTAGTCAATTCGCGTACCTCCAAAATCCCCAACCCTGTGAAGACCGAAGCACCGACGCCCGAGCTTCCGAGTTCCACGACACAAAAATTGCACCGACACGTGGGGCAGAAGGTCAAAAGAGCAACAAGCTCCCGATAAACAAGCGTCGAGCTCTGGAAGCGGAATGGCATATCTAGGCTGAGGGCGGCCACTCTGCTGGCTTAGATCCCTGCCAACGCCCAGCTTCCAGCTTCCGGAAGGGCTGAGATAGTGATGATAAACGGGGGCCGACACATCTATCCCCTGCCACTGCACTCTAGAAGCTACAGACTCCCAGCTTCTCACCCCTTCGCTTCGCTTCCCTTGCCTGCCTGCCTGCCTGCTTGCACGTAATGATGAATGCGCAGGCACTGGGCCCCGCCAGCCAGCTTCCCATCTCGGTCCTGCACACCAACCCCACCCGGTCTCACTCTGCCCGGCCTGTCGCCGCCCCCGACCTCCGGTCTGCGGCATCCCGCGGCGGTTGGAATCAAAAAATCAGCTACTGTCCACTGGAGGTCCCCACACGCATGTGCAATCTTTGCTTTGCACTCGCCTCACCATGCCTCCCCCTCTGCCGCCTGTGCTTGCTCCCCGCCCCTCTCTCCCTCTCCCTCTCTCTCCCTCTCTCTCTACAGTCAAGTGAATTGTCTTTCAACGCACGATAAATGCCACCGGTCCTCCCCACACAACTGATCTCGCCCTGCCTGTTTCCTGATAAGCAATGTCATCCACGCACCCCCTAATTTGAGGGCCAGTTTGAAGATGGCTGCAGGCCAAGCGACCTCGGCGTTGGCTGATGTTACTCGGTCAAAGGTTCGTGAACCGAGGATCCACAAAAAAGGAATAATGGAGTAGCCCAATACTCAAGGGAATCAAGTAAAGTCGATGAGGCGAGGAAGGTGAAGATGGTGTGGGCCTGCTCTGCTCTGCACCGCACTGCACTGCACTGCACTGCACCGCACCTTCCACAGCCAACACTTCGCAAATGCATGGTTCCCCATTTTGCAGAACTTAGGAAAGAAGCTTGTCAAACCCTTCACGTCTCCTCCACCACCAATGCATCCATCAGTCTATTCAGCATTTCCCCCGGTGATATTAGCAGCTGCGTTCGTCTCCTTCTGATTCTACTTCTTCATATGCTTTACTCGGGCCGACTTCTTCTTAGTTTCTAGCGCTAGAACACATCGGAGCTCCAGGCTCTGAATACTGCGAGCGACAACGGAATCCTGCAGGCCTCCATCTGGTCCACAGACTCCAGCGGCGTGCTTGGTTGCGGATCCAGATGCAGACCCTCATTCCGAAGGCCTGGTTTCTCAGGATATTCTCTTCTCCATTTCTATTCCCATTTCATTGATTTCTTCTTCACTGAATATCAGCATCATGCACATCACGTCATGCGGTGTAGAGTTGATCTGCATTATATATATATATATATATATATATATATGTAAATATAGTATATAGTATTATGCATGTAATAGCTTCGACATGATAGTAATTTCGTTTAGTTGAAATGACGTCGTCACCGTGGATTGGAAAGCATCTTGTGGACCTATGTTTGTATGTATGACCACCAATGGGATATTTTTTGTTTGATTGTTTGTTGTTGTTGTTGTAGTATTGGTAGAGTAATCTTGGTAAAAGATTGTGGAATATTTATCTCGTTTGATAAATAAACTATGGATCATGTCTGGTCTTAACAATACCACTGTATGAAATTCCAACATGAGGCTTAAGGAAAAGCATTATGGCCGATGATAATACAACCATAATGAGTATCAGTAATTTTTCCAACCTAGCATGTGACAAAAGCACCATGGATGGATTGGAAACACCCCCGCGTACTCTGTTGCACCTTTAAAATTCAAAGTTTATGTGACTTTTCTATGTTTGTTTATGGTAATTTTTCATATTCTCCTATATTTTGTTAGTAGCTGAGGGGATTTTAGATTTTAATATGTTGCCATCGAAGTAGGCAAAAGCCTCCACACTCACAAGGTGGATTCCATTGCATGAAAGAAAAATGAAAAGGTAAGAAGGTCAATAATAAATTCATTTCATTTCAAAGATTTTTGTTGGCACACCCCTGATCAAGAACTTAGAAAAAAAAAAACCCCCCATTAGCATGGATGAAAAAATGCACAGTGTTCAATGAAATTGGGTCCCATATCCAGTGAATTTTGAACAGTGTTGATTTGGTGATTTGGAATGTGTGCTGGTGGTGTAAATAAAATCAAAAGTAGGGAGTCCATGATTTTTGATGAAAATCTTTTGCAATTCCACAACCATGTCTCTATAGTAAACTATTTAATTTAATTTAATTTTGTCCAGGTCAGCTGTGTAGGCAATCTGGGTGCACAGCCAAAGGCTTGCTGTGTCAATTGGTGATCTGGCTTGTGAGTATTGCATCCCATGTCATCCTGTCTGTGCACATCCATACTGTGATTCTCTTGACCCAGCCTCCACCTGGCCCACACTTCCTTGGCATGTTTTTTTCCTACAAATCACAAGTTTATTTACTTGTTTACTTGAGAACACAATTGGTGGAACTTTAACAAAAACTTAACAATACCTTAATGGACTGATAACAATAATAATGATGATGATGATGATTATAATTAATGCCAATACTTTAAATGTTTCCAACATCTTTATGTTTTATAAAATGTCAATGATTTTGGTGCGCATGAAAACCTCTCAAAAAAATTAACAAAATTAAAAAAATTAACAACAACAACAACAATAATAATAATAATAATAATAATACTAGGGCATCAGAGAAAATGATTTTTTTTTGGTTTTTGTAAACAAAGTCTTTGAAGAATTCAAAAATATTAAGATCTAATATTTTGATTATTTTTTGACATTTAAATAAAATAATTTTAAGTACATATTTGAGTAATAATAAAACCCTAGTTAATTTTGAAATTTTTGATAAATCATCTATACTTTCAACTGGATATGAAACTGCAATGGATTTAAGTAAAAACAATTATGGTGTTCAAACAGAAAGTGTTTAAATTCTATTATAATGTTCACTTTTATATATATATATATATATATATATATATAATCAGGACCAACACATAGGAGATATTCTTTTTTTGACATCAAAGAATGAATTCATATCTTTAAGAATAATAGAATGGATTGCAAACATTGCTTATAGTAATGGTCCACCAATTTTTGCAAACACCATTTAACAAAAAAAAAAAGGGTAAAAACAAAAACAAAAAAATTGCCAAGCAAACACAAAATCAGTTATTCATGGTCAATGAAATGATCAAGGATTTTAGGAGAAAATAGAATAAAAAATAAAAAATAAAAAATCCAATCATATTTAATATCAATAGTAAATTGAATTTAAAATTAATTAATTAATTAAAAATCAACTTGGTATTCTGAAATTCAATTAAAATTATGATATATAAATTTTATTAATAAAGAACTTGTAATAAATTATTTTAAGACAAAATACCATTGTTTTTTTAAAAATAAATATTGATAATAAAAACTTCATAGTCAATTTGAAGAAATTTTCTGATTTATCATAAATGATTTATCAAAAACAATCATGGTTTCATCATTTGAAACAGTAGAAAATATTTTTAAACTTTCTTTAACAAATAATTGAATCCAAAATGACTATTAATATATATATATATATATATATATATATTGCATTTTGTAGCACATAAATGTGCATTGCCTTCATAAATAAAATAAATACAAGCAGACTTAAGAGATCAAATAATAGTATGAAAGTTAAAATTAGTGATAAAATTCTTCACATTTCACCAGGACACTTTTTAAGCAGTGAAATCAATCTGAACAGGGGAATTTCCATGCCAAGTCACAAATTGCTTAAATAAATGCCTTGCAGTTCCAAGCCATGCTATTAGAATAGTTTGAGGGTACCCTATCAAACCTTAAGATTCAAGACATGTTTTAGAGGTTGCTTAAGTCAATTCGAAGTCTTAAGATCCCATATCAAAACAAGATGGTAATATTTTGACCATATTTTCTTTGATGTGGCTCTAATTTGGGAGGCAAAGGATCTCAAGACATTTGCACTTTGTGAAAATATCAACAGACTTCTTACTAGCAGTATTTTAATATATATTGAAGGAGAAATATATTCTTTAGAATTTTGAGATACTTAGCTTATTTGGAACACATAAAAATAATGTGAAACCTTTTTTGTTTATTAAATATGAGTATTTTAAGTTCCTATATTTTTTTTTAATACAATATATCAGTCTTTAACTTTGAATTATTGATGTTAGATAGAATGATTTTATTCAAATAATTTTAAAAATGGAACAAATTAGAAGATGTTTTAACTCTAATTTTCATCAAATAACATTCAAATAACATTCAAATAACATTCAAATAACATTCAAATTCCAATATCCTTAAAATCGACTACATTTTATCTTAATCTTTTCTTCTTCTTTTTTATGTTAAAAAGTTATTCTTGTCTTTTTAAGTTATTTATTTGTTTACAATAGTTACTGCATATCATTGTTTGGGCAAATTTCTATGGCCCAACACCATTTGTGTCTTGTTTCTCGTTGCAATTTTATTGAATCCATGGCCATGAGTGGTATTACTTTTTTTGTAGGGTCCTTTACCTTCAAGGCACTCTGTAATGTTGAGAAGTATTTCCACATTTTTTTTTAGTTTTAAAATTTCAACAGAACTTGTATAATCCAATCTTACAGTTTTACTAAAATAATGAAGTTTTTAGTTGTTCACACAAAGCAAAGTCCTTATTTATCAGAGCACTGATGTCCAATGCATCTGCCATTTCACAAATTCATGTATAGCAAATTCATAAGTTGCATTCTATTCTGATCCTCTTAGAACACAAATGCAAACTATGTGTTTGGAAAATCCATATAAAAAAAAGTTGAAACCAAGTTTGGCTTTATATCTTTAAAAAATTACTTTTCGTCAGCAAATCCACCACATTATCTTCTAAAAGCATTGAGAGCCAATCCCAGATGCTGTGTCACATCGACATGCCACGTGGACGGGGCCTCTTGTGAGGCAAGGGACGAATGTGGAGGAGGGAGGGGGGTTCATGAGCAGGGTATACGAAAAGGGAGCCATGTCAGCATGATGACATCATCGGAGCAGATAAACTATTAGCTGGTGTGGGGACAACTTTTCAAGGGGCAAAAACCAAGAAGCTTCCAAAGCCAGAGAATATGCCAGCTACAGAGAATGGAGGAAAAAGGAGAATGATATGGCAGCTGCCGGAAGTCCAACCTACTCTCAGCCTATACACCGTCAAAACCTCATCCATGGATGGATGTTTGGAATATATGGATGAATTGATCTCTACCGTCCAAGCACCCATTGGATGAGCTCATCTTGGCCCTTCACCTCTCTCTCTCGGTAGTCAACCTTGGACAGCGCTTTCTCAAGGGGTATCCCTGGCCTGGATTGATTTTTGTTTAGGGCTGAAATGATCAGGTTTATTTGGTATCCATCTAGTCAATTTGGCTTTGCAACAGCAGAGAAAGACGTTTACTTGTAATTTTCAAAATTTTACACTTCAAAGGGATTTTAAATGTGAACAATGAAAGCATATATTTCTTTGTACAATTGAAATGCACCCATAAAACATCTATTTTTCTTCCAATAATATATACATATATATACACACACACACACACACAGGGCAGTGTGAGGTCAACAAATGTGTCAATACGTCACATAGCCCCAACCCATGTATGTGTGTGTGTGTGTGTGTATGTATGTATGTATGTATGTATGTATGTATGTATGTATGTATGTATGTATGTATGTATGTATGTATATAAATCCAAAAATATAAATTTTATTAAATGTTGAGCACCAGGACAAAGGATATCAGTGGGGCCCATATTTGGTGGAACTGAGTAAACAGAAAGCCTCCGTATCATAACAAGAGAAAGTGGGTTTAGAAGTTAAACACTCAACGTTTGAAAACACCAGGACACTGCAATTGGTACTTCTAGGCTCCGAAGTAAAGGCCCTTTATAGTGGCAGCCATGAGCAAACCAGATGGGACTTTGTTTAGGCGAGGTAATAAGAATAATAATAAATCATGGTCGTAATAAAGCAGAAATTTAATAGTTTGTGACCCCACAAGCGCCACGTTGCCTCCGGCACGCTGGACCCGCCTTCTCGCATCATTCAAACCTCTATCTTCTCATGACTGGAAATAGCCAAACCTCAAACAGCAGGAAGCATTAAAAGCTTGTTCAGTAAGAGAATGAGAGAGAGAGCGACACAGATAGAGTGGAGGAACCTTACCTTGAGTGTGACCAGTAAGATCAACAGATTCTAGTAGGAATTAGACTTGACCTCCACCACGCACTGGGTTTACTGAGTCCAGCATTACTATTTTATTGTTATTATTGCTGTTGTTGTTGTTATCCCTATTACCAAGTTTGCCTGGTTTCAACATTGCAGAGCAGGTGCTACGTTGATCCGAAACTCTTTACTACTCGTTCAGGCTACAAAGAATGACCATGTTGCTTGTATTTAGGTACTAAATTTTCCTTCATTCGACTTGCCATCAGGATGATTGTTAGCCTTCACATGCTGTGTTTTGTTGTTGAAGGGTTTTGCGCTTCTTAGCCTGGGTGGGAATGTTCAATGACCCGGTGGATCTGTTTTTGTTGGAAGTTTGGTTTACAAAGGAGCCTCTTCCAGCTGCGTAGGATCACTCCCAACTCAGACTGCTTACAACGCAACCTCTACTTCAGTTTCTTACTACGAAGCAGAATTGAATTTAGCCTGCATAATTCATTTGTCATGAGTTCATGGTATGCAGGTGTCATGATGTCGTGGACGTGAAAATTCAGATGTCATGAGTTCATGGTATGAGTTTATACATTCTATAAACTCATAAAACGTCCACGACATCATGCGCTGGACAAATGGAAGGGCTATTTGTAGAGAAGGCCATCAGCACAATTTTAGCGAGATGTCCCAGTCTCCAACATTCGCCTCATTGATGTGTGCACCTCTGAGACAATTGCTGATATGTAGAGAACCAGTTATCAAGAAGTCCTGTCGTGCCGAACTCCACAAACAACTTAGAAGAAACCCGCCAACAATAATCTTTTGATGCTAATCTAGGAACTCATGACAATGATCGGTATACAATTGACGAGACTCAAGCTCTATCTACAGCCGCAGAACAACGTGGGACGAACTGATCCAACCTTTCAATCGATGATGAACTTGAGAAAGACAACACAAAGCACCAGCATGAGTGTGGCATGGCGGCAACGATCTAGCGAGTCGTGGCAACAGGGATCATGGATGCTACAGCGCAGCGGCAGAATGGATGTGCGTTTGATAGAGCTAGATCTGCGCTAGATCCTTCCTCCCTCTACTGTCGGCACGGAGCTGGGTACCGACATTGTGTCTGGACGACTCATTGTGGCAACTACTCACAATCAATACTGACAACATTTCTTATTGCATTTGATTATGAATGTATATGTTTATCATCAGATATATATATATATATATATATATATAAAACTAGATATTTGTTTGTGTCGGTTGTGTGTTGGGAAGCAAAGATCAGATGGAAATGAAGGTTCAATGGCAACGATGTATGTTTTGGTTTATTAGATAAGAATGTTTTTATAAGTTTGAGGAACTTGTGAAATGAGATGAATGGATAATAGGTGTTGCGCAACAACGTGATGATTTTTGTCAATGTGATTTGAACATTGATTTTGTGTATTTCATTTGGATTTGAATCAAGGATCTCCTTATGATAAAACTTTGATTATTAATTTGTGTATATACTATGACGAACTTTATTTATATACATATATATATATACATAATTTACCAGTTAAAAGAAAAGATCTTGCTCTGTTTCTAATATGCAGTAGTCTTTTTGTGTTAATTGAAGTGGTTATTTTCCAACAGAAATTACTTCAAAAATATCCCTCTACAGGATAGATAGATATGAACGTGTGTATATGTATACATAGAGAAAGAGGGAGAGAGATTTATATCATAATTATGTGCTAATTTTATATGACTCTTAAAACTAATGTAAGAGCACTGCAAAAATATTTTGTAACAGTTTGTAACATGATTTTCATTAATTTCTGTATTTTTCAAACTAATAATATATTTAAAAATTATGTTTCTGAGCAGCTTTTAAGCAAATTTATGTAATTTTTAACACCTTCACTTTTTAATTTTTGATAATTTCTTGATGAAATTTAATTATTGTAAATATTTATAAAAAATTCACATCTTATAAACATTTTTTTACATTTAAAAACTCTATGTTTTTACTAAATTATTTATTTACATGTACAAACAAAGAAATATATATATATATATATATATATATATAACTTTAATCTAATTTATAACATAAAATGTTATGCAAAAAATATCTTACACAATTATTTTAGTTAATGTTCAGTCAAGGATTAAAAAAACTAAAAGTATATTTTAAAAAATAACATTCTTTACTAAATGAGCTAAGATTATTTTCGTACAATCTTTCAAGATTGCAAATGTTTTTCCCTCTTATCCACAAAATTAAAAAAATAATCAAAAAGAAAATCAACAAGCATTATTTGCTTTCTTTTTTTGTTTCATGCATAAAAAATTGTTTCTAAAAGAGGAGTTTAAAGTGTGTTGGTTCTTTAAAAAAATAAAATAGAACTGATTAAAACATATTTTTAAAAAAGACTATATTTTGGATCTATCATAAAACCTAATTAGATCTAAACATAGCCAAAATTCATTTTCATACAGTTTAAAAATAGAATTTTAGAATTTTGATATTTAATCTAATATTCTTTTATATTTATAAGGTAGATATATTTAAAATAAAAATAAAAAACCAAGTAACAATTTAACATGATAACTTAATGTTTCTTTATAAAATACTAAAATATAATTAGTATTAATTTAAAAGTATATGGTATTATAACTACAAAGATAAACATAGATTAAGCTTATCTAAGTAATATATACAACAATTTTAAAAAATAGATATTCTTTTATATGAATTTATTTGATATAATAATATTAATAGGAATTATTTTTATATTAATACAAATTAATAAAGATTATATAACCTCAAGACAAATTAATAAGGGATTGCATGTTTACTAAGATATAAATTAATATAAAAGAAACTTCTACAAAGAACCTATCAAAAAATCAAAAATTGATCTTTTGTCATTACTTCATTTTTTTCTTAATGTTTTAAAAAATATATATATATATATATATATATATATATATATATATATATTAGAAATAAGTATTTTAAATTAATTTAAAATTCAAATTCATAAATAAATCAGAATTCAATAATTTTATAATTATGTAATAGAATAATCTAGAAGTTATCTAATTTCTATCATTTGTATCAAAATTTTCCACATCATTTTTTACGTGAATTTTTAAATTCTAAATCAAAACTTTAATGATTTATTATTAAAATTATAGAATAAAAAACTATTTTAAAGATGTGGATCTAATTTTTGGTCTTCCAAAAACAAAGAAAACCAATTAAAATATATGTTGGTTGTTACAATAGAATTGTTGTAAAATTTCTTAAAACAAATTCATTTGTTCAACACCAATTGAACATTATTTTTTAAAACAAAGCAATATAAATTGTATTTAAGAATAAGAATCCAAAATAAATCTTAGATAGTCATATTTTATTATATTAAAAATCATACATAACAATTTCATTCATACAAAATTATATTTTAAACAAATAGGTTCTATAGATCATAATATATTTTATATAAATAAATAATTATTTAAATAAATATTGAAAAATATATTTTTTAATTTACTTATTTTTAACACAATAAAATTAAAGATATTTTAGTATTTTAAAAATTTTAATTTCGCTAAAATTTAGCCAAATCATCTTTTGAAATTATAAGATAATTTTAGAAGGCATAAATTATACAAAACAATTTCATAAAACAAGAGTGTGTATTTTTATCTTGTCAATTTATTATCTATTGATATCATAATTTTTTTAAAAGTATAATATCTATTCAAATAAAATAAATTATACTAAAAATATATATATCAAGATATTAATAATTTACTTTTAAATTTTAATTTTTATAACAAAATAATCTTTACTTAGTATAAGCTTTTAGTTTGGTATAAATATTTAATTTATTATTAGATCATTTATTAAATATTTATATTATTTTGTGTATATTTTATTTTTTAACTTTAAAAATAATCATATTCTTTTTACTAACTTTGGCTATAAAGAATTATATTCTAAGATTGTATTATTTCTATTTCTATTTATAATATATATTATACTGAATTTTTAAAAAATAATATATTTAAATTTAATTAAGAAACATAAAATTTATAAAATAAAATATATTTTAGCAGTTATTTCTAATTACAAGGAAACTATGAAGTCTTGAATAAATATTAAAATACAAGAAAAGAATCAATAAGACTAATAATACCGTCAATCTTGTCTATATATAATCTAGTTAATCAGAAGGTTGTATAGAAGCTTTCTAGGACCACAACATTTATTGAGTGTATGTTTTAATTATAAGATATTTTTATTGTGATATTATAAATATAGAAAATATCTAAAAATATTTTAATAGCCACAAAATTCATTTAAAAAAACTTAAAAATCCAATTTGTATTTAAGAAACTATTAGATTTTATTAATTTCTTATATAATAAACCTTATCTTTTTAATGACTTTAGAAGATCTTTAAAAAATTTAATATCTATTTAAAAACTATTTAAGCTTGTAAGTATTACTAAAAAATATTTAATATATAAATGATTATATATATATATATATATATATATATATATAATATATTTTTAAAATTAATTATTTTTTTTATTACATCACCTAACTTCAATAATAAATATCTATATAACTTAAATAAATAGAAGTAAATATAAGTATATAGAATATGCTAAGTAGATAATATCTTTGTTAAAAAATCTTAAAGTTTTTTAGATATAGGTTAGATCTTCAAATTCCTATAGATATACCTTGTGATTATTAAAACTTGTCTCATAAGTTTTTTACTTTTGGTAAGCCTCATTGGCAGCGACCTACAACTTGATGCTTAGGCCATAAGTTTTGTGGTCCTTACAAAATTTCCAAAAAGCCTTCTTAGTAGCTAATATATATAGAGATAAGAATGAGGTCATTTTCAATCTTGTCAACATCTTTCTTGTATTCTAATCTTGGTTCAAGACTCTCTAGCTTCTTTGTATTTGGTAATAGTTATTCTAATTCTTTTTCTATTTTTTATCTATGTATTTTCTTCTTATTTTCTTCCATCTTTAATAATATATGAATATATTATCTTTTGAGATTTGTCTAAATCTATATCTTTGATAGTTTGACAAGTCTAATACTTATAATATTAAAGCTTGATCTTTCTTGATATAGAGTGGATTATTATTTTATCTTCAAAGTATTGAAGCTTTTTAGAAATTATAGATTATCTTCTTCTAAATTAATATTTTTTTATAATGATATTATTATTTTCTTTCTTTCTTTCTTTCTTTTATAAAAAAATTCTTAAATCTTCATTAGTATGAAAAATTTAGAATACCTTAGTATAAATATAGGAATAAATAAGAGATTTGATACTTGCTATGCATTAACTTTTTCTACCACCTCAATCAATATTAAGAGTAGTTAATCAAAAAGACATAGAGATGATAAGAATTTCTTCAACAATTATACCTCAAGTAGCTCACATAAGTATACTAACTAAGAAATCAAAAGTTATTCTTTTTAAAAAGTTTGATAGTATTAAATCCAAGTTTTGAAGATTCTACAATTAAGTAAATATATTTATTCAACTTCAACCTCTTAGTTATTTAACTCAAGCATCTTAAGTCAGATTTCTTGATTCTTATTATTTTTAAAATAACATAATTATATTTTCGATGACTTAGATATTTTTTTGATGGAATATTGATCTATTTGTAGAAAATAAGATATAATATTTATTATAGCCAACAAAAATAAAAAATTGATTTATATTAAAATATATATCATAATTTTAATAATTATTAATTAATATTAAGTAAAATAATATTGCACTCATTAATCAATTTTTTTACAAGTTATAACATGATTTAAAGAAATTATTATTCAACTTGCTTAATTTTAAAATTTTGAGTTAACTTAGTAATTTTGCTATCAAATGAGACAATTGACTTTTTGAATTTTAATTGAAAAGGCATATAATTGAACATCAAAGCTTTTATATATTTGCTACAAATACTTCTACCCATTAAGATATACAATCAAACATGACAAACATACAAATTGATGCTATATATTTTGAACCTCTTACAACATAAAAAAATTCAATGTTGACAAGAAAGATTATACTTATATTGTGGAGAACTAAAAAATATTATTTAATATTATTCTAAAAAGTAAAAAAACCACAAGACAAAAAGTATAACTTTAAAAGAACACAATGTGATAGAAAACAAGTTTATCCAATAACATTAGGGATTGTGTAGCTAGATTCTTATATTATATCATCTTATTAAGGCCTTGTATCATCTTTTGAATTTTTTTTTATTTTCTAGTACAAATATGTTTAAGATCTAAAAATCCTATTGTTTCTACTTTTGCTTTATTAAGTTTGGTTCCTCTGCTTGTTTTTTTGATGAATTTTTTTTTAAGTCTTGATATAAAAAGTCAAATTTATTTATATATATATATATATATATATATATATTACAAGTAGATAATCTTTATTTTCAAGAGTTGTCACTTAAAAAATCCTATTAGTAGAAGTAACTATGAAAAGTCATAAGAGTTTAGTAATATTTAATATTATAAAAATTTTAAATTATCTTATTATTTTAGAATTAATATATTTGGAACTATATAATCTTAAAATAGATTGAATATCTTGTGGTCTTGAATTTTCTCTTATCTTATCAAAGAAAACAATAAAAGAAATTTTTTGTCTTATATCTAAAAAAATCAAATTTCTATTTGTAGAAGCTAAAGTATTTATATAAGCCACAAAAAAAAAATTTATGTTTGTCATTTATGCAACACCAATTGCTCATTCAATTAGAGGTTGTAATAGAATTTTTTAGTAATATAAAAATATTAAGATAAATTTGAAAAGAATAATGCTTATATATTGATAAAATATCAATCTTATGACTATGTAATTGACCTTTAAGAAGAACCTCAATTATCTTTTGGACCAATTTATAATTTATTATAAAATAAATTTACTATTTTTGAAGAATATATAGATGAATTCTTGCAAAGAATTTTATTTGACATTCAAAATCTCTTACAAGTGCAAGCATTTTTTTTTATAAAGAAAAAAGATAGGTCCTTACAAATGTATATGAATTATTATAAACTTTATAAATTGACCATCAAGAATTGTTATCTTTTGTCTTTAATATTGGGGCTTCTTGATTAATTAATTAAAATTAAGATGGAATGAGTAATAGACTTTATTCTAAATTAGATATGGCTATGAATTCTATCAATGAATCTTAGTTGGTGAATTAATTAAAATCATAGTTTTAAGTTATTTAAATATCAGAATATTAAGGTTAAAAACTTTATTTGATCATTTAAGTATTTATTAGAATTTAGAAGAGTTTATAAGTTACAAGAGTCTTATTAGAGAAAAGTCATAAAATTGGAGTCTTAATAAATCTTAAAGGCAATTATCTTAGTTGGTTTAGTATTTTCTCTTAATTCAAAGAATTAATATTTAGTTATTGAAACCAATGCCTACACTGGCCTTTTATCTAAATATATCACTTATTAGATACACATAAATATTACTTAGTAGATAGAAGAAGCATGAGAAAAAAAACCTCATGTCTTTATAATTATTTATATAAAAAATAGAATTTTTAATTGATTTAAATTTATTTTACTATTATAAAAAATCACATAGCCATTTCATTTCAATTTTTATTTTATACCTTTTAAAATTAAGCTATTTTTTATACAAACAAATGTATCAAACTTTGTATTAGATGTAGTTTTATCACAAATAGATACAAATAATATACTTCATACTATTGTATTTTATTTAAGAATTTTTTTACAAATTAAGATTAATTATAAGATCCTTAACAAAGAACTTCTTTCTATTATAGATTCATTCTAAGAATGACAATATAATCTTGAAGGTGCTTTTAATCTAGTCATAATTTATATTGATCACAAGAACCTTGAATAATTTATGTCAATATATGTCTTAAATTGCCACCAAGCTTATTGGAGTATATTTTTATCATAATTTGTATTTAATATTATATATTGAATTAAAAAATAACAATATTTATCAAATGCCTTATCTAAACATTCTTATCTTGCACTAAAAGAAAAAATGATATGTATGATTAATAAAATATTATTCTTTTAAAATTTAAGTAGTCACATATTCAAGCTATTAAGTCAACAATCTTAATTGATATTACTATCTTCAATGAAGTTTTTTCAAGTATGTTATTTTTTATAAAAAAATATCTGTATATTTTAGAAGATCAAGTATAATTATGTACTTTTCAAGCACAACATGACCTTCTAGCAATATGACACTTTACATATAATAAAAATTTGGAATTTATTTTAAGAGATTTTAAGTCACTTCAAATATAGAAATTTATCAAATCATTTGTTTAATCTTTGACACTTATTTTCAAGAAAAGATTATACAACATTGATCTTATTAAATTCTTCAACCTTCATCTATATTAAAGCAACTTTAGTCATTTTTTGCAATAGACTTTATTATAGATCTTTTAATTTTAAATTCTTATTATTCTATTTTTAAGATAATAGATTGCATAATCAAAATATAATATTTTGTATCTTATTAAAAGAAATTACAGTTCAATAATTAATAAGATTGAACCATGTTAACTTTTAACTCCAAAAATTCTCACATAAGAGTAAGATACTATTGAAAATAATAATTTATCAATAACACTAGATTTTGTTAAAAAAATATTTTTTTAGAGATTATCAATAAAAATCCAAATCTTAAAGTATGAATCTTTTTATTAGAAAATTAGAATACCTAATAAAAATTAAGATTCTAAAGATTATCACTTTAGATATTAATTTAAAATCAAGACTAGATTTAAAATTTAAATATATCTTAAATTCAAACTATTATATTCTAAAAATATATATAATTTTTCAAAAAAAAAAATATAAGTTTTACATATAATCCAAAACAAAAAAGTTTTAGGAATCTTATCACAATAAGAGAGTTTGATAGAAGAGATCTTACAATTGGTTTTTGATCCTTGAATAGATTGTACACTCCAAATCTAGGTCAAAAGAGGTAAGTTGGACTATTTGCTAAAAAATCCTTAGATTCCAACTTATACATAAAAGCAACACTTGGCTGAGTAGAATGGTATTTAGTATTAAAACTCAACAAAATAAGAGAGAATTTCTTCTACCTTAGGTGGTTCTTATATTATTGAACTTCCTTCTAACGCAGTTGTGAATTCTTAAATTTTAAAATCTTATTGATCCTTAATCTAAAATCCTAAATCTAAACTTTATCTCTATCTGATTAGATTTAATTTTATCTTATTTAGATTAATTAAAGCAATAATAACAACATACTATTAATTACCACTGAGATAATTGGATAATTTTCTTGCTATTAGCAAAAAATTTATATAATAAATAGATACAATGATTCAAAAATCTGTTTTAATGTTGACATATTCTAGAAAGAATGGCATATTATAGGTGAATTGTAATAAATTATAATATGTAATTAATGCAGCAAATAAAATACTCTTTTATAGCTACCAAATGGACCTATGTTCAAAAGAATCTATCAAGTAACTACGTAGCTATGACCAATCTAATTTGAAATAATATTAAAATAGTTTTTTGAGTCTAGTATCTAATTACATATCAATACTTTGAAAGACCCTTTGGCCTTAATAACTGCTTTTAACTTCTTGGTCATACCTTCTATTAACTTGTGATACAAAATTGTTTGAATGTCATTTTATTTCATAGATGTTCTTTTTCATAATTTCCAAACTTCCTTTGATTTGCCTCCCATGTATTGAATTGGCATTTGAGGTACTTCCAAAGATGTTCAATGGAATTAAGATGAGAAGACTGGATATGCCAATCCATTATTTTAATTCCATAATAATCAAATCACTCCCATGCATGTTTTGAATTATATTTAGGATCATTATCTTATTAAAAAATCACCTCATCTTTAAAAATATCAAATTCTTCAATGCTAAGGAAAATATTTTCTTCAAGAATTTGTACAAATTACTTAGCATCTATCCTCTTCTCAACCTTTGCCATCTTCTCAATCCTATTCCATCCTATATACTTCCATACCATTATATTTTCACCTCTATGTTTTGCTATTTCTTAAATCTTCTTATCAAGTAAGGATCAATTTTTCTATTTTTATACCCACTTTCTACCATCTGATCCAAATCTATTGATTTTTGTCTCATTTGACCAGATAACCCTCTTTCAATCCTTCACAATCCATTTTTTATACTTCAAAGTAAAATCTAAGCATTGTTTTTGATGGCAGGTAGATAAAAGTGGTATTTTTTTTCCTTCACCATGACCTTCATATTACATTTTTTGAAGACATTTCAAATTTTTTGGATTGATATAAGATTATTGATAATATTATTAAGATTTTTAGTAATCTCAATAGCATTCTTAAGCTTTCTAATATTGATTTGGCTAATGATTGTTCTTTCATCTACTATAGTAAGATTCTTTGGCTTGCCTCTTTTAAGATTTTTCTTATCATGAGTGATTTTTTTTGCTAGTCTAAAAATATTAGCTATATTATAGCCAAATTCAAAAACAATCTGATCATAGGATTTTTGAGAATGAAGAAGAGCAAAGATGATATTGTCTTAGAGAAAATAAGGAATGGATCTCATAGTTGTCTGAGAAATTATCAACGGCATAAGAATCTGATAAACAAGTATATTAAAATCAAAAGCAAAGAATAAGATTGATAGCAAGAGTGGTTCCAAAGATTCTTATTTATACTATAATAAAGATTTTAGAAGTCTATGGTATTTTCTATGGAATCTTCTAAAAATCTATTGAAATTTCTAGAAGTCTAAAGAAGCTTTTAAAAGTCTATAGAACTTTCTAGAAGCCTAAAGAAGATTCTAAAAGTATCTAGAAGATTCTTAAAAATTATAGAAGATTTTAAAAGATCCTATAGTATAGTAATTTGGAATATATTTGTAAACAAAATTGTAATTGAAGATGGTGCTTTTGTAGTTATTCATAAGTATTAATAATGTCATTAGATTAATAATTATATTGTCATAATATACTTGATGATGATAAAATAATGTAATATTGAGTAATTAAATATCACATTCAAAAAAATATTTCAATACTATTTCAAATTGGATTGGTCATAGCTCCACAGTTATCTAATGGATTTTTTTAAATATGGATCTATTTAGTAGCTATAAAAGAATATTTTATTTGCTACATTAATCACATGTTATAATTCACTACAATTCATCTATAATACACTGTTCTTTTTAAAATATGTTAACATTGAAACCATTTTTTGAATCACTATACATTTTTCTATTCAACAAATTCCATTTTTTATCAATTATAGTTATCATCAATAATTTGATATTTTAAATTCATTAACAATTGATAAATTCATCTTAAAAATCAACAATCAGCAAATTTATTTTAGGATAAATTTAATATTATTAAATTCTAAAACCTAAAATTATAGAATCAATAACTGCCAAATTATATTTTTATTCTCTTCAACATATTCTTAATAATATCTTAGCCATCTAAAAAACCATTCATTAGACTAAAGCCTCCAATTAACCTTTTATATTATTAAAATTGGACTTTTTAAATATCTATGATGAGATTTGTAGCCTTTTTTTATTTTTTATAATAAAAAAATTAGGATTTTATTAAGAATTTATTAAAATGGCATAAGTATTATTCACATATGCAAAAGTAGTTGTATGTATAAATAAGAGCTTCACTAAGCATTTTCCAATCTCTACATGAATGAATCAAGGATATTTCCTTGCTTCTTATCTTTTTCTAATAGTAGAAAAAATATTTGATAAATCCATTTGCAAAGAAATGAAGGCAAATAAGATTCATGGCAATATATTCTCAAGTATTGAATCACAAAAAATCTTTAGCCAATAAGCTTTTATCTTTTTTATTTTATTTTATTGATATGGAGTGGTTTTCAAAAAGAAATTAAAAAAACTTAGTCTTTTACTAAGAATTTTTTATAGAAAAGCACTCAACTCTCATCTAAGCCAAAGTAATATAGAAGACATGTTGTAAAATCTTAAAAGTAGGTAGCCTTAGTAATTTTGGCCCATAAAAAGATTTAATAGCCTTGCTTACCAAATAGATAATTAAAATCTTTCATCCAAGTGATTCAAATCTTCAAACATTTCTAAGATTTCAATTAATGCTAGGATCTCCTAAATCATCAAGTAACTAGAGTCTAAACTTTGCATGGATCTTCCTTTTTAAATAAAAATGAAGTAAAAGCTCAAATATATGGCTATGCCTTAATAAGGCTTGGTCAAAAATAATTACATATCTCAAAACCAATACCCTTAAATCTTTTCTTGAAATATGGAACATATTTTTGTAGTATGATTAAAAAATTAAATTAAATTAAATTAAATAACTTTGATATTTCATCAATAATAACAAAATTTTATTTATATATATATATATATATATATATTAAAAAAGTTTATAACAAAGATATAAATTATTTTATATTATTCAATAAAGCCAATCAAAGTTTTGACCTTGACAATAATAAAGAAATATTTTAGATACATCTTATTGACAAGTATTGTGGAGCTTTGAGAAATATACTTGGCTTTATATTACAACCTCTCCAAGTCAATGATTGGATTGGTCTTCATAGTTTAAATAAAACTCTCTTGCCAAATTATACCTTTCAACTAGGCCATCAAAACTTTAATATAACTTCAAGCAACTGATTCATTATGCTAAGGCCTACAAAAATAAAATAAAAATTCAATTGAAAAGTAATTAAGAATCTTATATCTTGAACATATATTTTTTAAATTGTAAAATATTAGGCCTCCTAATTCACAAGTGCCTTCTTTTAAAAGATCACAAGGTTGTATAGAAGTAGGTAGAGTGGTCACCAAAGCAATAGATGAAAAAAATGAAGATATTAGATTATTCTTTGGCACAAAAAAAAAAAAAATCTTTGACCTCAAAATATATTATTAGCAATTAAGTATCAATATTATAGCATATACTACTAAGTTTGATAGACAATTCATCCAAAAATAATAAGGACCTTAAAACCTAGTTACTTCCAAATAAAAAGATATCTTTGATGATAATTTTAATTCAAATAGAAGAATATTTGGTTCAAACCAAGAGCTCGCAAAGAGACAATATTAATTTGGCTTATCTACCATAGAGAATTGCCAATCAATATATGGAAAGCTCAAGCATACAAGGATACCTCCCTATTATATCAAGCATGTGATTCTAAACTTCTTGAATCAATTTTACACAAATTTTGGAATTACCCCAAATAAAAAAAAACATAAAATTGGATCACTTTTCTATTAAATAAGTTAACAACCAACCCCAAAAAAATTGGCCTATGGCCAATATTCTTATGGAAGCAAACCATTTTTACAAAAGACATCTCTTCCAAATTTAGCAAGTTTAAAATGATGTAGTCTTTATTATGAGGCACATGCTTATGGACAATTTGGAGGCAATGCAATGACTTCTCATTTAATGGAGAAATTTGGAATGATAAGAAAGTTAGAATATAAATTTGACCCACCCTCCTAAACTATGATAGAATGATTTGGAAACTCACTCTATACAAACTAGACAAAGAAGTTGAGACAAAACATAGATGACTAAGAATATGTTAGGTGTTAGACACAACAAATTCATAAGGTGAAATTTAATTCCCCCTTATGGGGGCATCATTGTACACAATAACTTAGCAACTAACATACCATAATGTTTAGTCTAGTAATTATAATATAATAGTGCTTCATTCACCACCCAATTTTCTAGATCCAAGGTCCTTGAATGACATGTACTTACCTTTCTAACCAATGCATCAAGGATACCCCGAGTTGTGTCAAAAAATATATATATAATTAGAGATGTTGGGTCAGCTCTCCAAATAAATGTCAGGATGTAACCTTTCTGACTCAACAGCATGGAGAGTCACTCATCTTTGTTGCAAAAAAAAAAACAAAAAATGAAAAGAAAAAGTGCAACCCTAAATCCTCAACCCCACGTAAATTTTTCTGAACCAGCGGTTGCGGCAGGGGCGTGGATTGGGCACAAGAGCGGTGAGGCCTTGAAAGTAGCGCCGAAGATCAAGCAAAAACAGTCACTTGGCAGTAGGGGGAGAAGGAGGGGAAAACCTGGCAAAGTGAACTGTAGGTTGAGCGAGCATTGAGGCCCCAATTGGAAGAATCGTGCGGAATCTGCGACGGCACCTGACCAACGCTCAAGTCCCCACCATCACAATCCCTGCTTGCCTGCCTGCCAAGCGCCCCACTTCTGTCTCCACCACCAGCTGCACTCAATGGCAAAACCCATATTTAGGGTGGTCCGAGCTCGTCTGCCACGGTGGGTGAATCTTTGTCTGATTTCTCCCCAACTTGTCGATTCTCCCCGACTTCATGCTTATCAGTGGAGGCTTGATTTAGCCTGGGTTTCCTCTTCAGTATGCGTGTGCATCAGAATCCCCGGCGAAAAACAAGCGAGGGGTGAGAGAGAGTGTGTGTGAGAGAGAATGGTGCTGAGCAAGTTACCAAGCCACTGTGCTCTTACACCGATGTGGCACGTCTGCGTTGGGCCCCTACTGTTGGCGTGAAGAAACAGCTGTCGGTGCTTCCGAAGCTTTTCATTGCCGAAGGTTGTGCACAAGTTGCCAGTTGCTATTGGAACGCACGACTGCTGGTCAAATTCGCTTGAGAGAGCCTTCACTGCCATTCTACATATGTTTGAAGTAATCAGTAGCATGTAGAGAATAGTAGTGGCAAATGACTCGGTATAGAGGGAACACATTCCCATTTTCGGTTTGAGCTTTGCCTAGTACTTTCATGATCAAGGTGTGTAAATTGACAACTGTTTAAAACCAAATTCATATGCGAAAATCTCTCAAGGGCGTCTACAGCAAGCCGAATTGATTAGACGATTTTGACACGAAGGTTATGAAGGAGATAGTTCTTTTCCAGGAGTTAAGCTTAATACTCTTCTGATGAGGCTAACGTATGTAGTAATACTCCGATAAAAATATACACCAAGGGATAACAACGGAGGAAAAAGCATCCAAGGAAAGGGTTCTGCAAAATAGGTCCTCTTCAAAGTACATCATAACCAGATGAAGCATGCAACCAGGCTACACTTATGAAAGGGCAACTCTTTTGTGAATACCAACATTTAGATTTTGCAGAGTGGCCTCCATTGCCAACACCACCTGGTGGCAAAACATCCTCGTAGTTAACCAAGTTAACGCATTACAACATACACAATCAGGAAAGAAGGATGAAAGATGACATTGATGCCAAACTTACCGAAGATGGTTTGAGCACTGGACTGGACACTGCAGCATGTGGCACCTGAATTAAAAACGCCAAACACGACTCTAATTGGCACGGCAAATAGTTCTATTCAAAGAACAACCAGACTTGAAGCTGATATAACACCATGTGAGGAAACATGATAGCTACAAAGTAGGTTGGATCTTTAAATTTAAAGAAATTTGTAGGGCTACTGGTAATAGATCCAGCATCATATTTTAAAAAATGGTTATGCTGTAATTTAATACTATTCCTAGGGTCTCGGTATGGCAACGAATCAGCGGAACATGGAGACAACATGAGGACCGGACCCTCAACTGACCGATGGCAGCGATTGACCTTGAGACTCCATTTCACAAGGACACGCATCGGCAAGTGACTTCACAAACGAGACGACCTCATTTACTGTGTCCAAATAATATCGAGCGGATGAATGTTTTTTTCCCACTGCACACGAGATGTAAGTGTCTGGTGACACGTTCACCAGGTCTCCCATCATGTCTCTATCAGAGTATTGATAGATACTGCCCTCTTTGAAGCTGTTGGATCTTGAATGAGAAGCACTCGAATGAGTTCCATTACGGTCTGGTGAAAAGAGTGGGTAAGTCTTCGTTCGAACCACGCTCGATTTATTATTCTTTACCGATGCACGATCACACGACTTTGCAGACAACCGTCGATCAAGGTTCCTTTCCAGTTTTCCATTACTGCACCGATTGTCTCTGTCAAATGCGTTATCCGGATCGAAATAAGCGTACACATCCTCATCCTGCAAATCATCCGATTGGTCAAAACGCTTGAAAGTGAAACAGAATTGACAAGCTGTGGAAAAATCGTACTCACACCAACATTACATAATTGTGAAAACAATAAAGTAGTCGTTAAATATCAAAACCTTGCTCAAAAAATGGCCCAGGCACATGACAAAGTCGAACTGAATATTTGGTGTCTGTGAACCGCTGGGGTGCTTGCTGCGTATAATTTCAAATACAATTCGATCAATTGCTGCACCCTGTAAAAAAAATGCCCAGAGATAAATGTGCATTTGGTGCCAAGGTAGAATTCCATGATGAGCATATCTCAAAAACCACCGATCTAAGAATGTTTAGCCACTCATGCTTCACCAAAAATGCTCAACAGAGTCACCAGGGCTTGACGACAAAAAAGGTTTGATCTGCTGACTCTCATAGACGTCAGATAAAAACTACGAAAATGGGCATTGAATTTCCATAAGATTGCCTACTACAAAAGGGTGCATTTCACGGTACTTCACAACCACGGACAGAATACCCATTATTATTGGTTAGAAGGATAATATTTAAACCAGGATTGTTGTGTTTTGTAAAATTTATTCCAGACCTGTGATTCCAGTCAAAGATGAGCAAAACCAAGTAGATGTAACCGAAGCACCAGAATTTTTTCACATTATTTGGATATTAGTGATTGACGGAAATTCTATTATGCCAACGTAACTCCTACTCTATGGGGGGGTTTGGGGGAGGGGGAGACGCGCGCGGGAAAAATTACCTTTGAAACACCAATAGGACGAACCTCAACAGACTTTTGACCTTGAACGACATCCACAGCCGCATTGGAAATGGGCCCTGTCCACAGATGTTGAAGCATGTTTCGTGCTTGGACCCTTCCAAACTCCAAATCTGCAGTCAACTTTTAATTAACACCAGGTTGGTTTCCGAAACTCTTCCTATTCAAGTATTTTCCTCCTGTGTGATAAGTTACCTCCTGCTTCAGTATTGATTTGCAGTAAATTCATTGACAGAATTAACTTTTGAAATGAAAAACATACCAGCATACTTATAATTCCAAACCAAAGATGTCTCTCGCTTCTCTACAAAAGATCGTGGCGTTCTTGCGCAGAAGTAATCGAATACGAGCTGAAATACCAGAACCCCAACTAAGTAAATACAGAGAGAATCAAAGCAGGATATTTCAATGCTACATTAAAACTCCATTCCCGAGAAGAATACCGGAACATAAGCATTTCATGCTGGGCAGCAACAAATCGCAACACATGGTACAAGTTACTGGTAACATAAAAAGTAAATGCAATCAAGTAGTTGCTAAGCCAAGCATCCATGTAGCGCACAATTCTTACTTGCACACTATCTTTCCAGTCCATGTTCAAATGCTCCATTGTGGGCATCCATTTATCAGTAAGATCGCGCAAATACATACCATTTTCAGCTGCAAGCCAAATATTAAACCCTCCAAAAACCTACAAAACAGAGACGAAAGAAGATCCTAAATAACTACCCGCGGGAGAGTGGGAAGGTAAGTCAAAGTGTTGAAAAAGAAGTCAGCCAAGCCTTTGGGTCACGCTATATACGCATGTTCAACCAGACCAAATCACAGGCGCACGCTGCTTGTAATGCAAACTAAGAAATGAATGAAGGCAAGTAAATAACCTCTTCCAGTGTATCCCGCTTGCTGCCACTAAGAATCACAACGTCAGTGTTCGGATCAGAGCAAAGAGTCCCAAGACACTCTTTGATGCCTGGGTGTAAACCCAGTTTAGACTCTTTAATCTGGTCCCGTCGTGGAGCTTCCACTGTTGCAGTGATGGTCGAATTGAAACCCTGATTACAACACATTCACACAAACTCGTATTGATAAGACTTGGGCATTTGGCTCACAAACATCAAAAACCTCTAAGATATCCCAAAAGAAATCGATGGCTCCAGATAGCTCCTTTCTAGAATCTATTTCCCCGTGATGAGCCAACAAAGGTCTTTGAAGGACTAATATTAAACACCACTAATAGGCTGAACATTTCCTACCATCTTCACTCGCTATTCTTCATGAAAAGAGCACTTACAAAAATAACATCAAGAGAGTTAAAATCAAGCCAAGAGTAACCCAGAAAGCGTATCTGCATCTAGCTTCACGAACAAGAGTAACAGTTCATTGTCACAGTAAAGAAAAGGATAAATAAAATCAGAAAATTCTAGAAAACTCACAAAAATAAGCAACCGATTCTTCGAGTTCAGAAAGCTTTCTTTAGCAGAATCTACTGGTAGATTCGGAGGTTCGTTCAGCGTTCGAAGCTCAGCCTCCACGATGGTATCATATAGCTCACTAACATTCATCAAAAATAATTGCGGTTAGAATGTTTGCAATTGTTAACGAGATAGACTTCCTATGTCACAAGAAGAAATAACCTACGGACATTCTCGTGATATCATTGCCACAACTTTTTACAAGTTATCCCTGTTAAATGAAGGTAAACTTTTGACAAGTTATCTTCACGCTGCTTCCTCCAAAGAAGTCATTTTGATTTCATTTGGACATACATACATGAGCACTGAGAACACTGGAGTATGTGCAGTGCCCAGCATAGGACGCCTCTGGGTACTCATTATCACCTGACAAAATTATGAGCCCAAGCCTGAGCCGTGTGGGTAGTAACATGAGTGAAGTTGTGACGATGACGCTCTTTTCTTTCTTCATCACTCATTTTTAGAGCCTCTTCGATAGCCTTATACATTTCCCTTATGTTCCAAGGATTTACAAGTATAGCCCCAGCTCCTAAAGACTGTGCAGCTCCTGCAAACTGCACATCCCATTAACTTCAGAAATCACGTTAAAATATAAAACATGATATAGAGATCAGCGCCTCACTATCCGTGTCTTTTATGCTTCTTGCTCCTTCAGAGAACAAATCGAACGATATGAATGTCTTATGGTGACACTTTGTGAAATGTAAACTTGAGCAAAGTGTAGGCAATTCTTCCTTTCTCTTGCTGATCCTAGAAATTCAGAAAATAAGGCGGCAGACTGACCTCACTTAATACCAATACACCTTCAGTGTTCTTGAAGTTCTGGCAGGCAACATACTCATAGCTTACAAGGTTCATCCCATCTCGCAACGAAGTGACCAACGCCACATCTATGCAGAAGTAAATTTCAGAGGAAAAAATAAAAGGTAGAAAAAAAATTAATAGTAGAAAATCAGATAACTTTCAGAACATAACCTCTCAAGAGCTGCTGCTGCTTTCTTCGTACCAAAATGGTGATATAAACATAGACAAAATCCCAAAGAAAGCAAACATGTAATGATGCTTGATAAGTTACCAAGAGGAATACCTGTACTGGCATACAAAGCACACAACTCATGAAATGCCAAGGAGCGATCCTGTAAATACAGTACACGTAGGCTTAAGATGCGTAGCAGTTTCCTAAATTAACTCTAAGAATGCAAATCTTGTGACGACAATGCGGGTCGTTAGAAAAATCGTTCAAACACCCCGTGCTCATCCGACACACTCTCTTAGCTGTTCTATTCTGAAAGTCACGAAAATTCAAAAGAAAAAATCATCGTCTAAAAATCAAGAAACGCACGCATTCACAGTATTTGTTTTAAACAAGAAATACAGAGCATGAACACAACAGGTCTCTACCGCATTACTAATATAGATAATCCACTCGTTAATCTGATCGAAGCCAGACAACATCAACCATCAATATAAAAAGGAAAAAATAATAGTAATTGAAAGTAAAGCAATGAGGAATAAAAGGAACAGAATCAGATACTTACCAAATGATGGATGGGCACAAAAGTTACTGTTCCATAGCGACCATTAATGCGACCAACTATTTCATGGACCTGACTGGTCAAACGTTGATCTGCACAGAAAAATTATTTCCATCAAGTAAAACCACACATTGGATCTGAAAAGCTGTGATTCGACCAATTCCATGTTACAGCAAAAACTTCGAAATTTTGGAAGTCGAGACGGCACAATTCAGTAGCAAACACTAAAAATCTTACATTCGGGAACATCAGTTCGAGTTGGCACAGCAATTTGAACAAGCATCACTTTCTCGCGCCATTCAGGATTCTTTTCCAGAAACATCTCAAATGCGAGCAGCTTTTGGGGAATTCCTTTGATCATATCGAGCCGATCAACACCCAACATCACCTGTTTAAGAAAAACGCAGACATGAGTACCACGAAACAGAGACATATCCCTTATCAACTAAGTGCCGATCCGAAAGCACTTTGTACTTCCAGTGCGCATGTGAAAAACATGCACTGCACGGTAGCAGCTTTGCACACCTCCTGCTTCTAAATTTAGTCTTCACGGTATTAATAATGTACAGTGTATCGAACACAACTGCCCAAAAGAGACAAGTGGAATGTGTCACACCGCAATACATTTCTATAAAATATCGAATGCTCCTCCAACTTTGAACAAGGAATTTTTTTAGGGAGACATAAAGCTCTCAAATAAGGAAGCATATTCTCAACAAACCGCAATATATCTAGATATCCAAAACTTTGAAGGGTTCATTAAAACCCTGATGCATGATGACAGATAGAACTTGCTCATCACATTTAACATTTATATCACCTTTCTGCCTGCGAAGAATCGCAGCAGTTCCTTGACGTGCAACTTCACTTGTTCTGTTTCTAGAGCTTGGATAAATCTTTCAGGGTCGATACCTATAGGAAACTGCAAAGAAAAAGAAATACATCACTCACTCTAGATTGGAAAGGCGCTCCAACACGACTGCACCAACAATATCACCTTCACAGTGATCGCAGCAGATCACTAGCGTATGGCAGGACAGAACATGTAATGCGCAAAACAAGATTTAGCCTTCAGTCTAACACTCAATCTCATCCAGAACCCACAACACCGCACATATCACCCATCCCTTGCACAGAAATCGTGGATATGAAAAACGTACAGCTGCAACACGAGTAAGTTTTCCTTGATCCTCGACACCTTCTGGCGTACCCTCTAGACCCAAAATGCGTGTACATGCGCTCACAAAATGTCTTGCGTAATCATATGTATGGAAGCTGCATCATGCAGGATTTTACTCAAAATGAAACATTAAAAGTAACACTTTCTGAAAGCCAAGTTGGATAGACGGGTTAGAAATTGATGAATGGGTTCATGCTGGAAAAACACGGCAAATTCTGGGACTAGGGTACCAAAGCCGATAATTTAGATCACAACTACTCGCTAAGAAAATAAAACAGGATGCTTTATTGGAATACATTAAACAAAGAAAATTTCGGCTTCAACTGAAGCTTCTAGATGTAGAGGTTGATTCGAAGAGAATACCTACCCAATCAGATCAGCTGTAAGCACAGCCTTCAGCAATTCTGAACGTAGTGGCAAAGTCCGATAAATTTCAGAGGAAGGGAATGGTGTGTGCAAGAACCAACCCACTTTCATGCGAGGATTTAACATCTTTAATTCTTGCGGGAGGCACATAAGATGGTAATCGTGACACCAGACCACATCCCCTTCCTGACATCAAAACCGAAATAACCTTATCAGCATGAGTACCTCTAAACCCTTCAAATTTCTCTCATTCATTGTGGATGTATATATATATGTCATTGTGGATGCTCTTGCCCCGCAGCCTTGAACAGATGATGAATAAAACCATCTGATTAGCTCCGCACTTATGATTCTAAAAAGTGTCTCCATGCAAACTGTTGATCAATGATCTCTAATCTCGGAATTCCCACAGCGTACTAGATTACACTCACCCCTGTAGACATCGTGACCCGAACAACAGTAGCAGTATACTAACACTTCGCTACCTGTAATTCATGTAAACCGACAAATCGTATCCATGAAAAGTTGCATCGCATCGATAAAATCCTCGATAACATGTAGTTAAAACTGGACAAACTGAAGAAAGTCGAACTAAGGGAGAACTCAATCAACTCAACTAGAACCGCTATAGTGCCGCTAGCTTGACTACACGTAAGAGATAAATGATAATTGTCTGCCATGCAACAAGTTCAGACAGAGGAGAAAATATAACTCACTTGATATTGCGAGAAAACAACCTGCGCAAACAACTTATTAGCATGCTGGTAGGCTGCATACTGCGAATCCAAGCTCCTAGTAGCAGCGAGTCGATCTGCCTGAGGTAGTCCAATGTAGTGGAAGAGGGGCCAAAGCACATTGTTGCAGTAACCATTGTAATATTGGTCGACTGTATCATCATCTAGAAATACTGGAACGCAACCCTGAAACCCACAAATAATGGACAAATAAGAATTGTGCCATGCGATCAGCTAACGTCCGTGAAGAAGGAAATTCGTAACACGTGGGCAAGCATATATCATACAGTCGCCTCTAATTTAGACAAGGATGCCGTGAAATATAACGGATGAGTTTAGAATCTATGATAAGAGTCATGAACATGCACTGTTGATCTCTTCAAAAACACTCCGATTCCGCTGCCTACAAAATGGAAAGAGTGGAGCTGAACACGCTTCAACTGACAGAAAATGAAATCTGGGACGTTACAGCTTCACCAAGACTTCCCATCGGCGTGCAATAATTTTCTCGATTAAAAGTGACAAAATCCCATCTGCATCTAAAGCCAAACCTATTCCCGACACAAGGCGCATATTGCACAGAAAGTTCGTTTCGAATACTCATGTCTAAAGATGCATAAAACCAACCTTCAAAGCTAATGCCTCTGTCAATGAAGCACGCCCTCTTTCATCGTGTACACTAACACCTGCCCATCCAATCCACCTTGTTTCGAAAATTTGCTTCACACCTGCACGACATTGCCCCCTTTGCTGATCAGGTTCTACGTAGTCAGACCGTCTGTATACAATGTTCTCAGTCAAAAATTCATTGCGACTTAATCTCAACTGCAGTACAACGTGATGAAAGATCTGAAAAATGTAGAATGGAAACACTATAGAGCGGATAAATGACTACTTAAAGTCGGGAGCTGGATATCAATCTAGAGAACCCTGACACCGCAAGTCCATAAAAAGTATATCACATGGAAATCAAAGCCAAGTTCTATAAATAGAACTGTCAAAAACAGGTACGTTAAACACATGGCTAATCACCGCTCAAACAATGCATTTAATGCGAAGTCCAAATGGAAGCCATAATGTGACAAGGCAACGTCCCTTTATGAACAGTTATGGGTTGCGGGGGCCATACCCAAGAGTGCACTCACAAGCCCCCCAGCACTCAACTGCAAATCCCACTTGTCCCCCTCTAGTCGAGTTGCAGATACAGGAAGGCGATTGGCGACCACCAGTAATCTTTGTGCATTTCGGTGGATCTTATCATTCAGGTTCCTAGAACTTTCATAGTTGTCCGTGTGTGCACCTGCTTTACCGTGACTGCTCGGGGGTTCAGTGGCCGCCCACCATTCCCCCATTCTATCCCCGCTACCGCCAACCATTCCCCCATTCCCCCCCAGGGCCTCACTTTTCGAGTCAACTTCATCACCAAGCGTGTAACAGCTTCCGCTCCTCCTCAGCTGCCGCTCCCTGACCAAACGCTCCACCCGCGCAGATGTGACAGACGGGGTAGGGGTCACTTTCGGGGTGGAGAGATCATGCTTGACCTCTTCCTCAGTAAGAGAAGTAGTCCGAGTTAAATTCGAGGGTCTGTAGTTCAGCTCCCCAAGGGAAGAGAGGGAAAACCGACGTTGAGGGGTGCTGCTAGGGCCGGAACTTTCGTCTCCTTCCCATACTTGTTTCGATTTCTGAGAAGCCTTTGTTGTCAGAGAGTACGGCATACGCCCTCCCTCTGTCAATAATATCTCCCCACACACTTCTATCAACCTTGATATCCCTCTAACTCTCACTTCATACGAAGACTTTCAGTTCTGTGCAAGAGGATTATTTAACTGTTAAGGACATTAGATCACTTGTTCGGTAATTTTCAAAACATCGATTCGCAATCTAATTGTAATGTACATCAAAACCAGTCTCGACAGGAACTCAATCAATCTCTTGTAACTTCTGAGTTTCAAACAGTTCTAGAGGTACAAGGTCACTGGAAAGACCAAGCTCCAAAGCTCTTCTACATTTCAGACTATCAACGATTCTCAACCGGAGCACCCGGCCACAGAATTCGCACCGGGATGAACTCACCATTCAAATACGACTTGACTAAAGGCCTGCCGATCCCACTGTAACACAAAATTGGGATATCATGCGAGACGGAACGAACCAACGACTTGATACTTATGGATTCCTTCAGAGGGAGCAGCAAAACACCTTTGCACACCAGATTAAAATCAAAAGTAGACTCCCTTGGCAAAGATTCACGCCTTCAACGACCCATCCAGCTGGACCATGACCCCAGCGACAACCCGCACATACACAGTATCCCAGCCTACTTACAACTACCGCTCATAAACAAGAAGGATGGAGTTAAGGTGGCTACCTTTTTCTACCAAACAGACTTGTCACTCCATGATAAACAATATCTAAGCGAAAGGAACGGCGGGGTGCGTATGCAGTGCCAGAAATTCATCACTGCATCAATAATGCAAATATCTGAACTGCAGCGCAGCCATCCGTGGGAGAAAGCGTTGCACAAGACGCGCAGAAGCTGTAAACTCCCAGAATACAAGATCAGATGAATTTTCGAAGTCGGACTCCAGCCATGCGCTCTAAGTGAGCGATGAGCGGGTTGAAAGAGAAGCAGGCAAGTTTGAGGGGAATTAGACCAGGTGACTACAGCAAATTGAGATGCTGAAACAACGAGGAAGTTGGTAGAGTGAAGGTTAGGAAAACGCTTCCGAAGATAGTGAGAAGGGCAATGTTCGCACTCAGCGGCAGACCACAGGTAACTGCAGTTTAGATACACTTACAAACTTCACTGGATGAGAAGTGGAGAAGAATGTAGAGAAGGACATGAGAAAAGTAGACAAACTCTACACGGCGATGAGGTCCAGGACAAGAAAGAATGGATGAACAGACTGGACGAGGTTCAGAAAGCAGGATGCCTTGGCTGCGGCTTCGCTCTCTCGCGAGCGCGTCCTCGGATCCTCTCTCGACAGTCGTGTTTTATTTTTTCTTTCCCCTCTCAACTTACAACCCTAAGAGAGTCGAGCGCTCTGCACCGCCCATGAAAATAAGATGGGAGAAGAAGAGGAAGAGGAAGGGAATGAGGCCTACAGAGTTGCGAAGGACAACCGCCGACGACCGGGGGGGATGGTCTTCACTAAAGCAACTCCGCCTCACACCGCTCCTGGAGCCTGACCGCTTGCTTATGATCATCGCTTCTCTCTTCAAAACAGAAAACAAACTATCCTCGTCCAAGCTTGGCCAACCTATCAACTACAGCACAGCACAACACCATGCACCACCTCCGTCAGACTCTCCTCGTCGCCTCCAGAGCCACAATTTTAACTCAGCTACACCTCGGCTGATACTTAACTCGTCATGATCGTCCAATTCCACGAGAGGGAAAAGAATGGGCGGCATCGCATTACCACCTCCCAACGACAGTTCCTCGATGACAATCGATGCTTTCCATCGCTTCAAGAAAACCAAGGACGAGAGGAATTGGGAATTATGCAACGAAATGATCCGCCTAGTCACCGAGTCCACTTGGTGGAAAAAGAATCCCTAAAATCAATCAAAAGAAAAAGAAAAAGAAAAATCTGCGGCTGATGGTCATGAATGCACAGGGGGGAGCAACAGGGGGGGGGAGGAGGCTAGGCTGGCTCGATTAACTTGCCACCACGAGAACGGCACCTCGCCGGCACCCGAGGCTGCGCACCCCGCCGAAATGTTCTGTTGTTCTGTTGTGTTCTGGCAGCCCCTCTTGGTCCGCCCCTATGCCACCACTACTCCATTATCATCTCCATCCTTCATCCCTCTCCTCATCATCTTCATCCTCCACCCCCTCCCCTCATCCTTCATCCTCCATCCCCCTCCCCTCCCCTCCCCTATATCCCCACCCCTCCCTCCCCCTAAATCCCCACCCCCCCCCTCATCCTCCTCCAACAACCGTCCTCCACTCCTTTCCTTCCTTCCTCTTCGCCTCCCCCCCTCCTCCGTCCCTTCCCTGCCTTGCCCTGCCCTGCCCCGCCCCTTCCCTTCCTTGACCTGCCCTGCCCGCCCCTTCCCTTCCTTGACCTGCCTCCTGCCCCGCCCCTTCTCTTCCCTTCCCTGCTCCCTTCCCCATTTCCTTTCCTTCTCCTTCCCCTTTTCCTTTCCTTTCTTTCGCCGCTTTTTCTCCTCCCTCCACTCCACTACTGTTACTGCCACAGTACCTATCAACGTGTGTGTGTGTCTCACTCTCGGCATGAGAATCCTCCGTTTTCCTGCGTTGCTGAGGCTTCTTTCCTTTTCCATGCCCCTCGTCCTTCGTCTTCCTTCTTCCTCTCCCCGTTCCTTCACAATTGCCCACTCCATTATATCAACAAACCAAGTAACAAACCAAGTAACAAACCAAGTAACAAACCAAGATGTAAACTCTCACAGCCTGCAAGACGAAGCTCGTTTGTTCCTTCATTCCTTCACTCTCGAAAATTTGCACAAGTGTGTAAATCATAAAAATAAATCAACATTTGCTTCACATTCTCTGCAGTTTGCATAACCATCATTCCTTTATCGGTTGAAAAGAAATATATATATATATATATATATATCCATAATTTTATATAAAATGTAACTAATTCAAGTGTTGTTGTGTTGAACATTTTTGTAATGTATGAATGAATATTTTTTTGGAGCGGTTATACAAAGAGGCTATACAAAGACAATTATTTCAACATTTTTTATAAAAATGAAAAACACAACTCTAAAGCATTAAAAAACCAACTTAAACCTTTTAAAGAGAAAATGGTAACTGAGAGTATTGTTTTAGGCATACACATAATAAGAAATATTTGTTGCATATCATTTGTTGCTTCAAGTTTTAAAATCCAAAATTTTCAAAATTTTAGGTAATTCTTATATCTTCTAAAATTTTATATAATTTTTTAGATCTTTTTCAAATAATTTAAGATCTAAAAAATTATATAAAATATATATATATATATATATATATATATATATATATATAATATTAGAAATATATATATAATTAAGCATACAATTAGCTTTAATCAAATTTTTAGAATTGGTATAAATTTTTTTAAGAACTTTTATGAATAAATATATATATATATATATATATATATATATATGGATATATGTGTATTGTCTTATTCTTGAAAAAATTTATAATTTAAAAATGTACTTATAAAAATACGTAATAAACTTTTTATATAGCCTACATCAATATTTTTGATGTTTAAAGAAATTATTCATGTCCATCTTTTTACTACATATACTACGTACATTATGATTATATCTGACCTTATTTTTAGTATTTTTATTAATATTTTAAATTATTATCTATACTTTGATAGAATTTTTTTATTATTCTTAAAATTAAAATAATTTATTTTATAATATCAATTAGTACTTTATATAAATATATATATATATATATAATCACAATTATTATTTTTCTTAAGATTATATATATATATATATATATATATATTTGTAAAAAAATAAATATAAAATAAAAATAAATATAAATATATGCTAAATTTAAATTAAATTAAAACTAAAACTAATGACATCATAATTTTATTATTATCCTAATAGCTAAGATGATAAGATTTTTTAAAAAATTATATTTCTCTATTTTTAAATTCGTAGCAAATAAATTTTATAAAAGATTCTATATATAATTCTAAAAACTATAAGATAATTTAAAAAATATTTTATAGAAATATTTAGAAATATATTCAAATTTGTATATAAACATGGAAGAATTTTAAAAGTTTTAAAAGGTTCTAAATATTAATAAATAATTATTATTATAATTAAAATTTGTAAGATTTTATAAGATTGTAGAAAGTTTTAAAAGATGCTTGAGACCAAAGTAGTTATTTTTTTCCAACTTCACTTTGTTTTGTATCAAAAAGTTCTATAAAATGTTGTATTAGTTGTTTTTTTTTTTTTTTTTTGGTTTTTTTGGCTTTTTTAAAAATTTAAAGATAAATAGGATTTTTTAGTGATATACATTGATGTTTGATCTTTAATTAATAACTATAAAATATTATTTTATAATTAAATATATTTATATTTATTTAATTTTAATGAATTTATTTTATCATTTTATAGTAATATATATTTTATATTTATTTTTAAAAGAATAATCAATTTATAATAATAAAATTAAATCTTAAGAATCTTAAAGATTTTATTTTATAAATTACATATAGTAAATTTATACATTGTATTTAAAATATTCTTAATTTATTTCTAAAATTTATTTTTAATATTAAATATTCTAACAACTATTATTATTAATATATCAAGGACATCCAACACAAACAACTAAATTAGCAAAATATTCTTATGCCACTTAAAAGAAGTAAAGAATTACTCAAAGATGGTATAATATTAAACTAGAATGGCTATTGTCAAAAACAAGAAGAGTATAAACTCTTGAAACAAGATCAAGAATATGAAAGGCATTGACAAGAGTAAAAAAAGCTTTACTCTTATCTTTATATATACTATCTACTTAAGAGTTATATGACAACATTATATACAACCTCTAACATGTGTCCAATTTGCAAGACACATGTTAAACTTACAAAACAAGTTTCCTATATGTGCACTACAAAATTAACTTGTTCTATAAGCTACCAACATGTGCAATATATGGCTAACTTATTGGCTAAGTTTCTAACCTATTAATCATCTATAGACATGAATAAAGATGAAATTATATTTATAAAGCTTTTAAGAAGTTTTTCACTAAGATATTATTAAATTAATCTATTTTTATTTATTTCTATCTATTCATATTTTTTAGATAACTATTAGAATAAATCTTATATTTGTGACATTATTTTCTCTTCTAGGAACAAATTCCATGAGAAGTGGTGATTATATGTTTAAGAAGTCCAAGATGTGCCAAATTATATTTGTCACATATTATGATCTTTGTTCCTTTTAAACATAGTTGATAGGTCCTCTCAGCCATCAATAGCGTCTCATACTAAGATAAGAGGATCACCTTGATATTTGATCATTGTTAATGCGTTTATAATTTTTTTCAAAGAAAACATTTGAAATACCATAAAAAATAGTTCTTATTTTTAAAAATATTATCAAATATTGAGAGTCTCTTCTAAGATTGTAGTACAAAATATGTTATATCTTGCCATCAATTCAAAAAAGAATATATCGTTTTTGAAGATCTTCATCTATATTTTATCGTCTTGAAGGTTAAGATACTCATAATGTCTTGTCTAATAAATTAGCAAATGATAGATCTTAAGCTAAATTTACTGGTTGTTGATTTTTCATCTTCTTAGCGCCAAAAATTCAAAGAAATAACAAATAATCATATAAGATATTTCTATTGAAGTTATTTTGCTTTATAATAAAGATTTTTTTAATCTAAATTTTCATAGATATTGTCAATAAAATGCATTGACTTTGATTGATACATTTGCTAGTTTCCTAAATGGCTTCCATGTATATTCATTAATATCATATCTGCACCAATGTATAAGATATTTCAACCTATTTTGGCGTTGCTTTGAATCTAAGACCTCTTCTACTTCAAATTCTTTATTGTTATCCACTTTTATAGAAAGCGGTGGCATTTGTCTTCTTTCTTGTATATCTATTGTTTTATATGGCTTAAGAAAAGATACATATAATACAATATGGATCTTCATAGACTCTGGTACATGTAATTGATAAGCAATTTATAAATTAGAAATAGTCCAAGCCTACAATAATCTAGCTTGTTACAAGGACAAATATTTTGATATTATGACGAAGTAGCCATACCTTGTCACTAACATGGAATTAAAGTTATATCTTATGATAGATATCTACATTGGTCTTTTGTCATTCTTGATCTTCTTTTAATTATGCCTTCATTATTGTATATAGCTCTGACAATTGATTTATCAAGTTTTCCACCATAGGATTATCAACTTTTAAAAAGTCAAAAATATCAAGTCATGGATGATAACCATAATTGGTAAAAAAATATGTTTATTAAATATAAAAAAAATATTTATTAATTTGGTATAATTTATTATAAGAAAAATTTATTGTTATAAGCAAATTCTATTAGAGTTATGTAATCATCTTAATGATAATTAATAGTACACCTCAAATACTACTCCAAAATTTGATTTATTTATTTTGTTTGTCTATCACTTTGAAAGTAAAAGGCTAAAGATAATTTTATGTCCATCTTTAATATCTTAAAAAGAATTCTTAAAAAATTTGATACAATTCCATCCCTCTATTTGATATAATATCCCTTAATAATCTATAATAATAATTAATATTATTAAAGAAGAATTTTGTTGTATCTTTACCTGTAATAGATTTTATACATAATACAAAATATGTCATTTTAGTGAAACAAGTTACAATCACAAATATAAAATCATATGAACTTTAAGTAGATAGATTTGTAATAAAATCCATAAAGACAAAAGACTATGATTGTTTCAGTATAAGTAATGGTTGGAAAAGTCCGTAAGATTGATGATGAGGAGTTTTTGATCTTAAATAAATATTATATAACTACACAAATTTTTTAACTATCTTCCACATTTGAGGCTATCAAAAATCTCTTAATATTAGTTCTAAAGTCTTATTGTATCTAAAATATCCTATTGTAAGGAAGTTGTGACAAGCTTCAAAAGCATGTAATTGTACTTCATCTTTAAGAACATACAAGTGTCCCTTAAAATAAAGTAAATAATTTTTAAATTTGAACTTGGAAGTATCATGAGACTTATATGAATTATTTCTAATATTATGAATAAGAAAATCTAAAGAAATACTTGATTGAACTTGCTTGAAAAAAATTAAATCAACATTCAATATTGATTTCATTACACAAAGATGAAATTATTTTGACTCTAATAAGATTGTCTTTTATTGATCAAAAGTTGTATCTTTTTTTTTTGGTATAAGATAAGAATGTCTAGAAAGGACATTGGATAAACCTTATTATTTTTTTAGCTCATAAGTGATACTGAATTCAAATCTTGCCAAAGATATGCTCCAATGAACTTCACAATAATTCAAAATACGTGCTGACATGAAATATTTGAGATTCTTGTGATATGTATATATAGTGATGGGATGAGAAGTGCCTTTTAGATAGTGATGCCATTTTTGAAAAGAATCCACAATTGTAAATTTTTTTTTTTTTTATGGATCTCATAGTTAATCTTGGTTGTTGAAATTTTTTGTAAATGAAAAGCTATTGGATGTAGTTTATCATCTATTTTCATTTACAATAATATCAAATTGAAGGAAAAATCTAATATATTTATTTTTATAAAAAATTCTTTAGAGAAGTCGACATAATACAAGATTGGTGCAAAAATAAAAGCTCTCTTCAAAGCTTCAAATGATACTTCCGCTTTTCTATTCTACTTGAATTTTTGTTTACAAGTTAAGCATGTCAATGGAACTACAACTTAAAAAAAAATCTTAACAAAGATCCAAATTTTTAAAGAATATCGCACATTTTTTAGTGTTCTTAGAATTTTCCAATCCATAATTATCTAAACTTTCTTAAGATCCATCATTAGATCATCATTTAAAATGATGTATCCTAAAAAGTCAATTTGAATAATATAAAATACATACTTTTCCATCTTAGCATATAATCATGTATTTCTAAGTTTTTATAGCACACAATAAACATAAAATTCATGTTCTTTTGTATTCTTAGAATAGATCAAAATATCGTTTAATTAACAAATAACAAAATCATCAAGAAATTCACAAAAAATATCATTCATAAGATATTGAAAAGTAGCTAGTGTATTTGTTAATCCAAAAGACATGACATTATATTCAAAATGCCCATACCTAATTTGAAATGTAGTCTTCCATTTATCACCTTTTTTCATACAGACCAAGTTGTATGCTCTTTGTAGATTTATTTTTGTGTAGATCTTTGCTTGATTGAATTGATCAAAAAGTCCTGAAATCAAAGATAAAGGATACTTATTTTTTATGATAATCTTGTTAAGTCCTTGATAATCTATAAACATTTGTAATGATGTGTCTTTTTTCTTTACAAATAAAATAGGAGCTCATATTAGAGATTTTGAATGGTATATGAAGTTCTTAGCAAAGTTTTCCTCAATATATTCTTTTAATATAGTCAATTTATTTTGTAATAAATTATAAATTGATCCAAATGGCGGTTGAACTTCATTTTGAAGATCAATTAAATAATCATAAAGTTGATGCTTTGAAATAATATTTATATTTTTTTTTTTCAAAAATATCTTAAAGATCTTGATATTAGCTAGGAAGATCATTTATAATCTTTTTAATATAAAAAATGAAAGATATAACAAAAGATGATCCTTCTTTTGTTGCATGTATGAAAGCTTTTGCACCTACTATAAAGGATTTAAATGTAATAGACTTATATATTTTCACTTGATTAATAGATTTTTGGATTAAACTACAAGAAAGATTAAGATTACGAGAAGTTCAATCTATTTGAACATTATATTTTTTTTAACCACAATAATCTTAAAATAACTAAATTAAAAAGAAATATAATCACATTAAATATTGCTATGCTATTATATCCCTTAGTTATTATATTTAAAGAAATAGTTTCATAGGTGACATCTCCAAATGACAATGAACGACCATCTATGACTTCTATATGCATAGATTTAGTTTTTTTGAATAGAAATATTTTTTATTTTTTAATAAAATCTTCATCTATGAAATAAGCTGAGGCTCTTGAATCTAATAAGACAAAGACTTTGTGATTTTTAGGTTCTAAAAACACATCTATTGTAAAACAAGGTGAAGGATCTGAAGAGAGAATAGAACCTTTACTAGATGTTATACATGATACCAACTGCATGGTCTTTATTATAATTGGAAAAATTTGTTTTTTATTACATTGTCTTTTCTAACCATGCTCCTCATTTTGTAGTTGCATTGCTTCTTTGAACAATGCTGAGTAGTGTATTTAGCTGCTCAACAATATAAGCACACACCTTCTTGACAACGTTGAGTCTTTTCCTACTCATTAAGGAGTTTAAAACATACCATATCAATTTACATTGGTTTTGGCTTAGTCAAATAAGTTTTTGAAAACTTAGGAGCTGTTGTCATTTATTGATTTGTTTCTCTTCAATTGAATTTATATTCTTGATGCCTTTTAAACAATCAATTATTACATGCAATAGCTTGAGTAATAAATTATTTCAAGAAGTTTGCTTTTGGCATTGTTAATAATAAATCTTTGATATTATCTTTCAATTATAATAAAATTGATTAATAAGGGCTTTCTCATTTGACTCAATATGACAAGTATGATTTTGGAATTTGGTAGCATAGATTATGATTGACCATGATCCTTGTCATAAAAATAAAAATTTGGTCTCTATAATCTTTTTTAATCACTTTCTCCAAATGTGGCTACAAAGACTTTGAGGAATAAATTCAAATCATAAAGAAGTTACAAATCTTTTTCTATTAAAGGTATAAATAAAAAAAGAGCATTTTTAGGTAGAAATGTGAGTATGAATCTAACTTGAGTAAATCCATTAGAATATTAAAAAAGATGCAATCTTAGATAAAACTTCATTTGTTGCAAAAATCCTTGAAATTTTGATCTTGTTCCATCAAACTTCTCAAGCAGATTAATCTTTGTTTCTTTTATGCTTATAGAAGCAAGACTTCTTAGATTTAGTTGTGAGGCTGATTTACTTGCTTCCCTCAATTATACAACTTCTTGGCATAACCTCTAGACTTCTTCCACAAACATAAGAATACTGCTTCCATAGTTGATATTAGTGATGAATGAAATTTCCACCCTAAAAGTATTGACAGCTCTCGAGATTTCTAATAGTTGCAAATCTATTCTCACTTCTGTTAAGTGTAGCATTCACAATTTTTCCTTCTATCTTAGATAATTAAATAAATCCACAATTTAAAATAAAAGAAGATAATCTGCAACCTCTAATATTAAATAAAAATTTTCACAAAGAAGAATAATCCACTCTCTCTAAAAAAAAATTAAGGTTAGGAAGCAAAGAATGCTAGTTTAAAAATAGATAGTCTGCAACCTTCAAATACAATAATAGAAGTGGGATAATCCACTCACTTCTAAATTACAAAATAAAAACAATGAATCTACACTCTTGTCAAACTGTTAAGGATATGCAATATAAACAACTAAAATATCAAAATATTCTTATATCACTTAAAAAAAGTAAAGAATCATTCAAAGATGATATAATAATAAATTAGAATGGCTATTATCAAAGACAAGAAGAATAGAGACTCTTGAAATAAAACTAAGAATAAGAAAGACATTGATAAGAGTAAAAAAGGCTTCATTTTTATCTCTATATATACTATCTACTTAAGAGCTACATGACGACGTTCTATATAACTTTCAACACCTCTCCAATTTGCAAGACACATGTCAAATTTATAATACAAGTTTCCTATATGTATGCTACAAAATTAACTTATTCCACAAACTACTAATATGTGCAACACGCAGCTAACTTATTGACCAAGTTTCTAATCTATCAATCACCTATAGATATGAATAAAGATGAAACTCCATCTATGAAACTTCTACGAAGCTTTTTGATAAGATATTATTAAATTAATCTATTAATATTTATAAATAAGATTGATTAATGATGATTTTTTAAAAGTATATGTGATTCATAGTATATTATTAAAAAAATAAAAAAATAAAAAAATAAAAAACTTTAGATACTATTTAGAATTTTAAGCTAAAAATTGATTAAATTTATTTAATTGAAAATTTAAAAACTCAATTTCTTATTTCTTATTTTTTCAGTAGAAATTTTATTTATATTTTTAATTATTTTATTTATAAGAAATAGTTCTATTTTAAAATAAGTGTTATATTTTATTTGACTAAATTTGTATAGAATATTTTTAATAGAAAATTCTATCATTATTTCTAAAATTTAATATAATATGTTTCAAAAATATAATCAAAGTTATAACTTTTAATATAGAATAAGATCTTCTAAAAGTTCTTAAAAATATAAGAAATTCTTAAGAACAATTATGGTTGTTTCTTATTAAAAATGGTGTTATATCATTAAATAAAATAAAAATATATTTGATAAAATATTCTACATTTTTTAAATTAATTTATATATTATTATAAATTTAAATATTTTAATTATATCTAATTATAATTTTAAAAAAATAAATTTAGTTAAAAAATATAAAAAATTAATATCTTAGAAATTTGGCTCTTATACATATATTGCACTTTTTAATAAATTATTTCAAGCATACTAATAATATTATTTTTTAATAATTACTAAAATAAATTCTATTTTTCTTTCAAAACTTAAATGTTTTATCAAAAAAAGATTAAGATATGTTTGAACAACACAAAAACTTTTAGGTCTTGGTGGTATATATAATTTTAAATATATATATTTTTATATCATTTTAATATTTAATTTTAGTTATATACATGTCCATTCAAATATATATATATATATATATGTTTTTTATATAAGATTTTTTGTTTAATGAATTTAGTAAAAATATCTTTTTTATTCATATATTACCAAAATATTTACACCAACATTTTACTTTTTTTTATTACATGATTTTAATACAATATTTTTTAAAAAATTAAACAAAATCATCAAATTAAATCTTTAAAAAAAAAATTCACTATTTTTATAAATTTTAAGATTGTGTAATTAGAGATTTAAAATAAGATGGTTTTAATATCATATTAAGATTATTATCAAGTAAATAAATATTCTTTTATGAATATTCTGAGTTGTGATTTTTATAAATTAAATATTGAGTGGTTTTAAACACGTGGCAACTCTATTAAAAAAAACACCACTTGTTGCCAAAAATTCTTTATTGAGAATTGTATAGTTAATTTTTACTATAGAAAACTATAATAGATGATATTAATTAAAGTAAAACTTTATGTTTTTTTCATATAATGAAAGCATATGTATAATTACAAAGTCAAATGCATTTAGTTCCAACATTAATAGTTTTTTTAGATTTACAAGTATTCCTAACAATAATCCATAAAAAGTATCTTAAAATAAATTGAAATTAAATCTATGTAATTTATTTAATTTTAAATCTTCTTTTTATAAATTTTATTTAAAAATATTATTCAGTAAATACTTTCAATAACTTTTCAAATATCTAAAAATAAAAGTTATTTTGTTTTTTTAATATACTTATATTTTTTTATTTTGTGATGGTTTGATTATCTAATTAATAACTTAATTACATCATAAATTATACTTTTAATAAAAATTTAATGAAATAGTATATATGTTTATATTTTATATTTTTTATAAATTTATTTTTAGTAGTGTTTCCAATATTATACATATATTATGCCTATAGTATTTTATTTATTATAATATTTAAAAATATTACCTAAATTTATAAATACAAAATAGTTCAAAATTTCTTCAAAATTATTAAATTTTATTTGTATTTTACTTGTAAGCCAAAAGATATAACATCATCTTAAAAATATTGTGTCTTTTATTTGTCTCTTACAATTAATTTAACAATATTTATTACTCTAAATATCCCAAAGACCTTTGCTTGTATGAGTTATTTTGGTATTTTACATAAAATAAGTTATAAATAATCATTTTTTTGTAGGTTACTTATTGATGATTTTATTAATAATTTTTTTGATCAACTAATATATCTTAAAATTATATTGAATAAACTATGCAATTCCAAAATTTATAAAATTTATAAAATAAATATAACATAGAAGAGAATATATAAAACTCAAATAAGTTAAAGTTATTTTTTAAAAGCTTCAATACTTTAATTAAATTTTTTAAAGAACTTTAATAAATGTTAAAAAATATTAGTAGTAAGCACTGAATTTTTTTACTTTAAAATATATTCATAACTGCTTTTGTATAAATATCTCCATATTTACTATAATGTATATAGAGACTTTGATACAATATACAAGATCAGATGACAAATCAAAAATTATATCTAATAATAAATTAAAAACATCCAATTTTATGGTTTTAACTATGACTGAAAATTATCACTCTTTGACAAAATATTGCAACTAATAAATATTTTTGTTTAAAGCCTATAATTTCTTCATATTGATCCAATATTGCATAGAATGCTTGAGTTGTTTACATCATATTTATAATTTGTTTAGATTTTGCAATTTTTTTAATATTTCATTAAAGTCAAATTGTTTAGAAAAAATTTAAATCAAATTACATCAACTACAATAAACTGCATCTTAATAAGACTATCTTTTAAGAATTCAAATTATCTACTCATTTGTTTAAAGAAGAGAAATCTAAATAAAATTAGTCTAATCAAATATTTAACAAAAATAATCTTTGAATATAAAATAAAATAAAATATTATTATTATATTATGAATTTATTAGAAAAATAAATTAATTAAAATTTTATATTTTATTAAAGTCAAATTGTTTAGAAAAAGAAGATTACTGATAAAATAGTACAAAAAATTTGGATATGGTTTATAGATACTATTTTACAAATAATGTCATTTGATTTGTTTAGCTACTTTATTATAACTTCAATATTTTATAAAAATAATTTTTATGGTAATATTAAAAATTAATATTTCTGAAAATTTATCAAAATAAAACCATTTTAGATCACTTCAATTGTATAGAATTTTATATGTAAAAAGTAGAAAGTCAATTTTAAAGTATAAAGATAATATATTTTATGCAAGAAAAGAACTGAACATAAACAAAATGTAACATTACTTTTGCAATACTATTCTAAAAATTATAGGAATAAAACGATAAAAATAACTATTTCAAAATAAAAAATATAAAAATAATTAAAACTAAAAATAAACTAAATTTAATTAGTTTTTTAGTTTTCTTTACATATTTATCATTCTTAGATTTATCAAAAAAAAACAACATAAACAAAGTATAGAATGATGTTTGTTTTAAACTCCCTAAAGACTAAAGTCTACATTTTTTAATTTTTTATATCAAAAGATTTAAGATTTTATAAAGAATTTTATATGCATAAAGTATTTAATGAATTTATAATATATTTTTTCTATAATACAAAGGTATTTTAAATATTTTAAAATATTAAATATCAAATTAGACTTAAATTTAATAATTATCTATATTTTATATCAAATTTAAATACTAAAAATATATTACTAATAATAATTAAATAACATAACAAGTTCATTTATAATTTGAGATGATTGGTTCTAAAAGACATAGAATTTATTCTTTATAATAATAATAAAAAGATTTTAAAATTTTCTATATCTATGAAACATTATTAAGTTTAGAATCAAATTCTTTAATGTCTTTAAAAGTTAAAGTTTAAGAGGAATCTAAACTAAGTTCTTGTAAAAACTTCATAGATTGCTACAACATATTTTGTGCCAATTAGATCCTTAAAGGATGTTTAAATAAAATTTATTACAATTATTCTAATTCTTAAAATAAAATAAATTATTTTCATTATATTACTATTATATTTGGTTTGTACATGTAATCTATAAGATCTAAGAATGTTTCTCTAAAAACATAATAAAACATGTATTAATTTCTAAAATTTGTAGTATATTAATTTAACATATAAATCTTATAAGTGCATTGTTGTACTACCATTTTTCTATATTTTTATTTTTAATTTTTATAGTTAATCTATCTTCAATTAAAAAAAAAAAGTTTTAATTACTAAATAAAATTTTAAAAAATAATGAACAGAATTACTTTTTAAAATTAATAAAATCAATATAATTATTGAAGTTTAACTAGATATTTGGCCACAGTAATATAACTATATAAAACGGCTGACAAGAGTATGAAATATTTACATTGTTTTTATAAACAGACATGTGTATATATGTATTTATTTGTAAACAAAAATATATCAAAATATTAAGAATACATATATATATATATATATATACATAATTTTTTTATCATTTTTTATGCAACAGGACTAGATATGAATAATGTAGCAACAAAAACTTTATAGAACTTAAATAACTTTAAGTTCCTTAAAGTTTTTTATTTGTAAGACATATGATTTTTTATAATTAATATAATTTAATTTAATATATGTTATAATTTTTTAATATACAAATTCACTAAATAGATTAGAAATGTTATGGAGAATTTCAAAAAAAGAGTTTTAATTGTACAAATAAATCAAAGAAGATACAATTATTATATTTTAATTAAAAATTTCCATAAATATAATTTTGTGAATGTTTAGGAATATAGAAGTTTAAAAAATATATATATCATCTAAAAATGGTGTGGATGTCTTTGGAATGACAAAGTAAAGACAAAACAAAAGTTATTGAACCACAAATTTGTTACATCTTTTTATGCTCAATGGTTATTAATAGAATATATTTCAATTTAAATAATTCAACTAGAATCTAAATTTTAGTGTGTATATTTATATAATGCCTTAACTGTTGATGCTGATGTATTTGCAAACTTGGAATTTTGTCTTGTGGTAAAAGTTGTGAAAAAATTGGTCGGTATTTCCAAAATCTGCCATCTTGCGGGCAGGAATATACACATTAAGAGAAAATAGTATTAGAGTCAATAACAAGTTCCCACAAAGTGTTCCCCGCTCCAGTATATATGAACCGAGAAGGGAACCAGCACCCAAGGGTGTAACCATTTATCCTTTGGTGGCCACAGTTGGCTGGCCACCATAGAATTCGATTAATTCATCCCTTCATATATTCATCCAAATGCACCCATATCAATTCAACCATTCATTGCCTCCAAGGCATAAAAGAAAGAAGGAACAAAAAGATAAGGAAACGATAAGCAAGACAAGAGCCTAAAAGAAAAACTTAAAGTTAGATGCATTCACTGTACCCGAATGTGGACACTGCATGACTGGCTGCCTGGCTGCCCCGCCTGCAGTGCGCAGCCACATTTCTCCAGGCCCTTGATCTTCCTAATCCACATTGGATGAATACAACTCCCAGTCTAAAATATGGATGATAGATGTGTGTTGAGGAGCAACATGTACGGATGAAGGAAACAAATGGATGGATATTTATTTGAATGGATGGACGAGGACTGCTAACTCCTCCATCCCCCCACTCTGCCCGTTTCCCCCATGCAGATGAATGCTGGCAGGTAAGCCAAGATGAAGGATGGATAGATGGATGAGGAGATGGAAAAATGGACTTGGTCTTGACTAGCTGGAAACCCTGGCCTTGCCCGGCATCCAAGAAGGGAGTTGAAGTCAAAGTGACATGGTGACGCATGTCGTCATGTGTCTTGTTGCACCTCCGCTGGATCCCATGTGGACTGCTTTTTAGCTCTCTCTATTCTGGAACCTTCGTGTCCAATCAGACCGGACTGCTTTGGGAACCTGGTGCTCCCATTAATGGAACGGGGACCGGTAATAAATTCCGTTGGAACCAATCAAGTTCCTCCCTTTCGCATCGTCAACTGGATCTTTGGATTTAACATTTATACTTGTAGGATTGTACTTATTATTTGCAACTTTTTGTATATATCATATTTTTAACACCACTATAATGGTTGTGATAAAGCAAAATATAAGTTGTACAACTTAGAAAAAACGTTTGTCCCACAAAAATCTTTTTACTGCTTTATTTTTTACTACATCCCTTTCCTTTAGTTTTCTGAGGTTTTGTACAGTAAATATACAAACAAAACTTGGACAGAGTGTTGGGCCCTTTAGAGAGTTATAATTGACTCGTTAACTTTTTGAAAATTCATGTTGTTATCTATTCTATCTGGAAAAGTATATTGAAATATCTTAATTTACATGTATATTCCGACAAAGTTGCAATCTATTTCATTTACTACCACAGTTATATGTGGACATACATCATGCTCATTTCAATCTGAGTATAGAGTGGGGTTCATCTTGAGAGTACTGGCAAGAACAGATATGAATGATTGATAACTTAAAGAATGCCAAAATAATCTTAGAGGTTAGTAAAGGTCCAGAATAAATGGAAGTAGTTGGAACAGCAACACTCCAAGAAATTAAGAATCATGTGCAATCTTTGTGATAGTTAACATTTGATATAGAAACCATTGCTAAAGTTGTCAGTTTTCTTTGATATCAACATCCCAATTTTTAACTTTATTTCCAATTGATACTTGGTGGGTAGCACCTAGTGAAGGTAATTTTGTGGCACTCTGGTATTCAACTCAGCAATGCATGCACATCCTTGAAGTTAATGTAAAATCAAAAGTATACACAATATATATATACGTGTATATTATTGTACAAAGATGGAGACTTCATATGAGTTATACATTTAAGTAATACGACTAAATTAGGAAATCTTTTTTCAAAATTTTAGCACGTTTGTACAACCATGGCCTCACAAAATGCTAGATAATTATTGTATTTTTCTAGACAGCTTTTTCAATTTGAGTAAAAATTGAACATAATTTTATCAAAATGCATACATGTGTTGATGAAACCAGATACATATGTATAGGAATGTATTGTTCATAATTCAAAATTATAATAATTCTAATTATAACAGTAAAACCAATTGAAATTTTGATTGTAGTTCTTTTAGAATTTTAAATTTATTGCTTCAGTTTTGAGTTAGATTATATTTGAATTATTCAAATAAATTATATTTCAATACTTTGGTATCAATGATGTACACAACTTGTTGTTTCTACATCATTATGCTGAGCTGAATATGATATAATCCAAGAACTCATATTGCAACAAATGCTAAAATTTTGTACTCACAATGCTGTTACATTTGATGATTATTCATTCATAATTTTGATGTAAACTGAAGAATATTAATACATCAATAACTCTTTTATATTAAAAAAATATCAAATTTTAATATATAAATATAAATATATACATGCTGTTATTAGGTTGAAATTTCAGTTTAAAAATAAATTAAACAACATATGCAAAAATATACTGTTATATTGATTACAAATACCTTTGTAAGTGTTGACCACTAAAACGTTTATAATTTTATAAATTTGTTAATTGATGTGTTTTTCCCTCATTATGTGAAAACTTTTACCTCCCTAAGTTGCAACACATGATTGTGGATAATAAAAATAATTATTAATTACTCTAAAATACAGGTTTTTAATTTTGTGATTTTCATTGCAATATATGAAATATGAGATTTAATAGGAAGGTTATAAATCCCACGGTTTTGCATACAAATTTTAATAAAATTTATACATGTCGTAAATGTTATAATGTTATGTATCAACCTTAAATCTCCAAAAAACGAAGTAAAATTTCTCTGAGCAAGAATAAATCATTAGTGAGGCAAGTAGTAAAACCTAGTAATAAATAACTTTCAAAAAACATCTTCAAAGACAAATATGTACACATTCGAATATTAATACCAACACACGGAATTGAAACTTTTATGTTTACTTTTTAACACTACCATTTAAACGATTTACTTGCCTGGTACACATGCAAATCGGAAGAATTTGCACTAATTGTAGGCAAAAAGTTCCTATCAACTTTCTGTCTGGACAATATCTGCGTTTTGCTCGACCACTGCCTTCTTTGTCCTTTTCACCAATCCGAACTTGCCACGTGTCCAAATTTTCCAGATACGCCGCAGCAGATTCCAGCGAAATTCCTGGAGCGTTGAAACTCGGTGACTCATGTCTGGCTGGCTGAACATGGCAACAAATAAGCCACGTCGGACGGGGGCTTCAACGGCTGCTCGCCTTCCACAGATTTAGGGTCCATCCATAGCCCCAGGTGCTTTTAATCACAGCCCCCGCCCAGAAAAAAAAAGCAAAAGTTCGATGGACCACAAGGTAGTTGGATCTCTATATTCTCGAAGGCGACAAGTATGCAGGATTCCGGACTTGGAGTTCCCCTCTGAATGTAAAGCCAAAATTTGGAGCATATGCTTTTCGGTATAAAAGTAAAAGTAAAACTGGGTCGCTTGCAGAAGCTTTTACTTTCTTGCATATGATTGTGAATTGTGTCTCATGTCTTACCAATTTGTGTGAGTGTCCTGTTAAACCAGTCACGATGTGGAATAATATCAACAGCACGGGAAAAGGACGAAGATTGCCAGCGTGGTAGGAAGGTATCTGTTTCGTGTCGCCACGTCAGCTGCCCGGGTGGCTTTGTCTTGCAGTGTGAAATTGCCCATCATGGGCTGGTGCTCTACAGGTGGCAGTGGTCATAGGGCCAGCCAATCCAACTATAAAGTTTGGCCTTTATTGGAGGCTCACGTTTTGTGGGGTTTCGAGTAGGTTGTGTTACTATTTGGCACAAGGTGAGTTGAAGACATGTGTGCAAATTAATTATACTTTAAAACTAAAGTTTTTAAAAAGCAATGTTGGTCTTTGTCAGGTGATGTTGGTAGTGGATGAGTTTATTTCATTTATTTGAAACAATTTTGACAGTTTCTTAACACAAAAGAACACATTCGAAAATTTGAAAATTATTGTAATTCTATGACTGGATCTCTCAGAACATCCATTTTTATTTGTATAATTTTAGTTTCATCTCAAATATCAATTAGCCACAAGCATTGAAATTGTTGCTGGAAAAAATGTCCAAAACAAGAAAATCCAATGTATGTCATAAAAAGATGAAGGTTGGATTTAATAGTCTGTATATAAAATCCTCACCTCCCAAAAGATAACAATTAAAATGATATTATAATTTTATAAGTATTTGGAAGATATTCCTCAATGACATAAGATTACATTTCATTGCATATATACATAGATATATAGAGTGAGAGAAAAATAATGTATTTATTTTCAGTATGTTATTGTAATATATTTGGTGCAGAGTGAAGAAATCACTAACAAAACTGACATAGGATGAAAAAAAATTAAAATAAAAAACAACTAAGTGGCTTAATCCATTTAGAAGTATCAAACCATCAAAAGGTAAAAAAGAAGTACAAAATATCACAACATATGTATTGTTTCACATCTATTATGTAAACCTAATATTTAGGTTTCAATTATTATACTACTAATTGAGAGTAAAAATCTAATAATACCTAAACAACTTTGTAAGCATTGCTGTTATGTATAAAATTAAATTTTAAATATGCAATAGATTTTGTAAAGGTTTTGACCTATTCTAATCATGATTAGATTGCAAATTTTTTACAAAATAAAATTTTGACTCCTATTCTTATTATTTAAAAATCTAAAATTTAAAGATCATCTAAAATTAATGTAAAATATAATTGTAAGAAACAAGTAGAAGATTTTTCTTTGCAAAAAATAAACAAGTGTAATGTCAAGAATACTTTCAATTTAACATGAACTTATTTTGTATTAACAATAAATTTTGTGTCTTTTATGTATAAAACACATACACATACAATTATATATGTAAATGTGTGTGTGTGTGTGTAAATATAAATATAAATATATATTTATATACACACACAGGTGTGTTTGAGCTGAGTCAATAATAGAGAGAGAGTGTACATGCATAATAAATTTGAATATAGTAAGTACATTAAATTTGATAATAGCACAAAATCTCTTTGATATATATTTATCAAAATAAGCATAAGAAAATAGTTAAAAGTTGTAAACATAAAACTTGCAAATTCACACAACTTGGTGTATGAGACTTGAAAGTTGGTCCTTTGAAAGTAAAATATTTTTTAAGTGAAATGTAATTTATTAATAGTCTACAAAATTGAATATCACTAAATATTCTCTGAAGAGTAATTTTATTGTTAACTCCAGAACCAATAAAACTTGGTAAAGTATTTCGAAATTGTAAAATTATAAAGTATAAAATTTAAGTTAATAAGATTGAATACAATACCTCAATGAACATAAATTTTATCAATTTTTTCAATAGATATTTATGAAAATATTAACAAATGATCAAGTTCAAGGTTAATAAAGAAATGAAACAAAATCAACAACATGAAACACACAAATGTGTTTAAAGTCTTGAATTTAATAATGCGAAATTCTTGTATATACAAGTATATAATGATGTATATTTAAAAAATAAATTAAAAAAAAAAATCATATTCATGGACATATACATAGGTAGAAAGTTGTAAATAATTATGTGTGGTCACAATTGGAAATAATGAAATGTCATAATTTATATATAGTTTATTGGTATAGAAAAAATTGACATTGTATTGGAAATTTTGCAATAAATTAATGAGAATAAAATTATCATGTGAGTTATTTAAAATTGCATCAAGTATGGAATGTCTTAAAAAATCGCACAAAAAGATTTAATAACAACAAAAATTGGTTTTCTAAACAGATTCAACGTTAAGGATTATTTTCTAAAATGAACAATTGAACTGAATAATTTTTAGTATCAAAGGATACCATATATATATATATATATATATGGAAAGAAAGAAGCTGCCCAAGATTTAATAGAATGTTATAACAAAGACATACTACATTGTTTTGTTTTCTCTTCTTAATTCGATTAGCCACCATTGTGTGCTTAGAAAAATATAAGATAAGGTCATAAATGTTGAAGGTCACATTGCTATTTACATGTATGTAAAATTTTCTTTATAATAGCAATAATGAAAATAAATAAATAAACAAAACAAACATAAATATTATATTATTTTGAACTTAGATAAAGTATCAAAAAGTGATTCTTGGTACTAACAAGAGAATGTTATACTCCTATATTAACAATGTATAAATGGTCATTGAGAAAATTCATGATTTCAGTGGGGATTGTGACACTCCCAAGTAAAAGTAATTAATCAAATGCATTAATGCAATAACGTAACCTTAAAAAGTTAATTAAAATCCTACATCAAGCTTTTAATAACTTAGTTAGTAAAGTTGATGAGTTAGAGTCTTGTTTGATGTTGGATAATATATATTTTTAAAATTTGTATGGTATATGTAGAATTATTAAGATTTTGAACTCTTAAGAATCTAAACAGATAATAATTGTTAAAATTTTGTAGTATTTTCAATTTAAGTTATCACAAATAATAATAAAAAAATTACACAGTAGATGAAATGGTAGATATAATTCCACTAGATTGACACTAATTAAGACTATATATGTATATATACACACAAACACATATATTACAAAAATAGTTTTATTAAATAGTAAAGCATTTATTACATGACAATCAGGAACTAAAACACATATATTCATTTGAAATTAATATACCTTTTGACAACATATTCTATTGGTATGTTCTTTTGCATGAAATATGCTTCTATTTTAATTTCATTTTAATATTTTTTTTTTATGAAAAAGATAAAAAGGTTTAATCTAACTCAAGGTAATATCAAAAGAAAAAAAATCGTTCTCACATATAAGAAAAACTTGGCCAAAAAATCATTCTATTGTTAAAACCATAAAATAGTTATTTTTATACTGTTTACTCGTAATTAAAAAACTATCAAACATACATTAATACATTTGATATACATATGTATCAACTTATATTATGAAGTATACTTTTGTGTCATTGTACTAAATAATCAATTTATATTTAATTCTTTATACAAATAATTATTGATATATAATCTAAACTTTAAAGCGTGTCTCTAACAATTGGTCCTGGCAATGATTGAACTAACTTGGGTATTTATATTATTATTATTAATATTTGTCTCTCCAACAGAAAAAAAAGAACCATAATGTAAACTTGTCACACAACATATATCTTATTCTTATCAAATGTATGTTTGATAGTTCCATTCATTTGCTAATATTGATTTCAATAACATTGTAATTATTTTAATATGGTATTGTAATTATGATTAAACTTATAATGATATATTTACTTCAAAAAAATTATTTGATTTTTTTATTTCAATTAAGTGAAAACCATGAGAGTTTTAATTTTTGGTTAGGATATTATTGAACTATTTCCATGAGAATTTAAAAAAAATCAAATTCTAGTATCTAATTAGTTTTCCACTATCAAGGGTAAAATATGTGAGTTTCAGTATGATATTAAGCTGACATCAATTGGAATGGTCATGCAATAACAATTAGATGATGTGGATGGATGGAGGATACTTTGAATGTGAAGAAGTGATGTAATATCATCAAGATTGTCAAGGTCATTTATAATGGGAATCCCACTGAATTAAAATTGTAAAAATGGTTTTTCATACATTTAATTTAGAAATGATAATGTATTTTAATTTTAATGAAAATAAAATTATATTCAAATATCCCATCTCAATTTGAAATTAAAACAATACATTACACTTTGAAACTATCAAAGTTGATATAATGTTTATTACAAATCATTATATTAAGCATTGGCACCATGGTACAATTTTTATTTTCTAGTGTAAAATATTTTGGTATATTGTATCAAAAAAATAAAATTTATAAAAGAAATCTCATTTTGTTGAATTGTTGTCTCACTTCCATGAGACACATTTTGTCACAAATACGTCTACTTCTATAATCCAAAGCCTGCAGTTTATGCTTCATTTCGTACACAAATTTATTTGAGGTTTACTTACCATGTCATAGTTAATGGAACAAATGATAAAACCTTTATCACACAATCAATACACACGCATCAATATCAACTATTGTACGTTTTATCTTTACATTTAATTTTACAAAAATACATGTTTTTATTTTCATGTATGTACATTATGATTATTTTTATTTCTTTATGCTGCATGCATGTGTTTTCTTTTCCTCATGTTATCTAGTTTTTGCATGAGTTTGGTGAAACACAATTTCATAATTCTTTGTTACATTGTTTGCATTCTGATTCATTATTGCATGGTTTATTATTATGCATCAATAACTCACCTTTAATGTATCACTTCCAAAAGCAAAAACCCCCAATGATAGTATCTATATACTTGTTTTTTGAAAAATTAATCCTAAGAAATACGAATTAACCCTAAGTAGTGTACGCATAAACGCGGGTTACACGGTGGTAGAGGTTCAATCCTAATTCCATGGACGTAGCATTTAGGACTAGACCCATAACCGCCGTTTCCGTCGTCGTCGTCGTCGTCTCGAAGAGGTGATGGTTGTAGGGTTTCATGGAGCAGAGAAGCTCTTTATTTGGCGGCATTGAACGAGTAGGTGTGCGGAGCCGACGGCCAGCGACAGGATTTGCAATGGTCTGACCATCAAATCCAAAACCCATCTTCTTTGGGACCCTGCAGCGCACATTCTCCAAGCATTGCCTCACATGGGGAGCTGGTCCCGTGGAAACACACACTGCTGCAGATTCGTTTCGGGCTAACCCTAGAGCACGCGAGCAAAGATTTGTCTATTTGGGATGCGTGCGGCGCCCCTTTTCGCCTGGACACGGAGATCTCTCCTGCGGTGGTGTAATGACGCTCAAGCTCGTCATTTAGCTGCACGAAGTTTTAGGAAATTGTGAAGTGTCAAGTTGTTGGAAAGGCTCGACGACTTGCAGACTTTGCCGTTTTAGAGAAAAAAGGGACGCAATGATGTTGGCGGGCATGTTTACAGCAAGGATGCGCTGCCCAAGATTGTGCTGACAGACCTTGTAGGGTTCGTCTGAAAGTTTGACTTCAGAACACCTCATCACGGTTTGTGCAGTTTCATGGCTGCAGACTTCCCCCAAAAAATGAACAAATGTATGTATATATGTATAAATATATAAATATCTGCTTGAATAATTTGCGATCTCTGGGGTTGAGCCTCACGATTCGCTGAATAAGCCTTTTCTTCACGAGATTCCACTGTTTAGTTCTGTGGAACAAAGTTGACCAGTCTGAGACAATGTCGAAGCGGGCCCTCTTTGGATCAAATGTGTCTTTTCGAACTCCCCAGATTAGGAGACTCACGATGTGTATAAGACAGAAACACGAATGCTAATACGCGTTGGCCTACGGTGTTATCTTCGAAAGTATTCTCAACGTGCTCTTAGTGAGTAAACGGTACCTGGGCATTATGCTGATGCTTTTATGGGGCTGGTGGTCTTCTTATATAAAAAAAGAGGCCCAAAGTTGACAATGAGACTGAGTAAGTCCTCCAAGCATGCCTTGAATCTCTCGTGTCCCGAGGTGGCGAGAAAATCTGGAGCATGCATAGCTAGCCCGGATTAACATTCCCATTACACTAGCGTGTGAAGTGTCGATTCTTTTTTGGTAAACTACAGTTGGGGACGGCTTTTCTTTACGGTATCAAATGCTTTGCATAGTTGCACATCTTGGGCGTGAAATTCTTAGTACAATCGGTCATGCTCATGCACACATCGTTGACCCCAATTGTTTTTGAGCAAAGTGATCATTCCCATTCCCATCGAGTAGATAAGTCGAGTTTCTCATCTGGGCAAATCATGGGGCTCGTCAGGGTCCTTGAGGACAACTTTGAGGACCACAAATTTCAAAGTAATATACGATTATCTAATTAAGTTTCAGAAGATAATTGTGTATTCCAAGAAAGACTTATTAAAAATTGATTGCTCGCCAACCCGTCGAAGTATCTGCAAAAGTTTATCCCCTGGCAAGCATGCATCACTGGCAGCAGTGCGTTGGGTGCCTAGAATCACAATTTTCTCACAAAATACTACGGCTGCATCAAGCCCAGCAGCTGGCCTACACTCTAATGGAGACAATTGATAATTAAACTAAGTATGATGAGACCATGCAGAATAACTTAGCACCGCCGGATTTAAGTGAAATTGTTTAAGAGATTGCTTCCCAGTAATTCTTTCGCACCACACAATGTGCCTGCAAAGGGGCATCCGAACACCGGTTGTTTTAAACTAGAAGCACCTAATACTGAGATGAAGAAGAGAAATAAGAAAAGAAAAAGAAGAAATATACAATAGCCACCACCAAGAAAGCTCAGCCACCAATTCCTTGGAGGTATCTGACAATATCTACAACAATAACCGATAAACATCAGCCTGAGCTACCTCTTTAGAATTGGAATAAAAGAAACCTTCCTACCACCTACGAAATCAATGTATTGTATAAGCCCACATCCAGTGAGCTCATCTGATCGCTGAAATCGCTCTGCTTACTGGGTGAACGGATTGCACGGTGGTAATCAGTCTCAAACAAGTCAGGATTTTAGTTGAACAGGTTTCATGCCGAACTATTTCATGATATTGTGGACAGTCAGGAAGAAGTAACAAACTTTTAAACATAATTCGTCGAGTCAAATCAAACCGCAGAACATTATTTTGAAAATATTGATTAAGATGATAGACTGAAAGCAATATTCAGAAACATGAGACGGGATTATCGAGAAAGACTTGGTACTTGTAACACGCTCCCGAAACTTCGTAAGAATAGCACTTGCCCTTGAACCACAGGTGCAGGAACTCCCGCAAACCAATAGAGCATCCGGACGTAGCTGATTTCAGTAAGATGCATGTAACAGAAGAGAATACACTCGACCTGCTTTATTCCGCCTCAGGAAGAAGGCTATCACATTTTCAGACCCCAATGCTGCTATGACTTTTATTGAATTTTATTTAATGAGGCCGTTGAGCTTTGAAGCCACTGTTTGGTTTTAAAACTCTATTTAAATGTTCCCCATCCACAGTAAAATCAAAATCACGAGCTTTTTCGAATGTTTCCAGGTTCTAATCCTTGCCTATCTCCACAAGATGATGCTATCCGGTGACGGGTAGAGTTTGAAGTGTGGACCTGCAGCAGAAATGGTTGTCTAAACCACTTCAAGTGTATTGAGTTGAAAACTTCCATCAAGTCACGCCCAGAGTCTGTAAACATGTGCAGCTGCAATACAAACGTCTGCAAGTCGTCCACAAAAGAATTGTAATAGACAAAAAACCTCCTAAAAATCCCTTCTCATTAACGCGTCCTGTCATCAGGTGAGGTTCAATATTGAAGGCACGAGAACCTCACCATAAAGTGTTCACCACATGCTGCACTGCAGAAAGCAAAATGACGATTCAGCAATGCAAGAGGATTTCTAATGCAGAGTGACAAACAGAACTGTCAAAATTTCTAAGCCGTCAACTTATGGAAATAGGCAACGGTTTATCTTCCCACAGATGGTGCTAAGGTAAAACTGGTGACAATGTCCGGAATACCGCGTTGACAGCTATGAAGCTAACTATTTAGCAACGCATGTTACATTCAAGGTAGAGAGGAGCAAGTAATAACAGTAACGACCACCACGTGAACTGCAAGATATGTCATGTTCAGCGTCTACTAACAACGACCTATGCTTCAGAGCCACCTCTGTAAACAAAACCGAAATCGTGTTAAGCTTATTGCTGATCAATTTCTGAATGCAAGTGACAGAGTTTTCCACACAAAAGAGGGACCAAAATGTACATTAGGTGTCAAACAGTGTTGCACCTGTTCAAACTTGAAAAGTGAAAAAGCTCCACTTTCAACTTTCTCGTACTCTTCTTATAAAATTAGTCCTTGCTCTGTCATCTGCAAACCTCAACCACCAACCACACCATGTTAGCTTTCAGCAACAATGTTTCTACGTTTTCAAAACAAACAACAACGATATCCAACTTGAACCTTGGTCTTATCAGTGACGCAAACCACCCCTCGATGACAAGTCAATTGAGGCAGCCAAGTTTGTTCACGGCTTTCCACCACCACAGCAGAACATAAATCTTTTACAGCGAGAATTTGGTCCCTTGTAGCAACTCCCTGACTTACTCAAAACAGTTTTGGTATCATTCGAATCACATAGCACAGGACATACGAGATACAGATAACAAAACAAATGCAATAAATAGGTCGCATAATCATATGAACATTTCTGAAACTGAGAAAACGAAGTGTAGGAAACCCAGATTTACCATGTCAATGCCACACCTGATCTGAAACAAGAACATCGAGATGAGCAGGTTTGGTGATGCACAAGCTAGAACGCGGCCGGATGCGTTTGGTCTATCAGTAGTCACTAGCAGAGCATGTAATCTCCAGCCTCGTAAAGACGTCTGACACGCCACAAGGCAATTGCAAAATAGTAAGCGAGCACCAAGACAGTAATATGCTGCGACTGCGTAATGAAATAGAAGGCAGGTGATTCGTGCAATGCCAGAGAACATGACGGAATGAATTCAACGCGAGTAAACGAAAAGCGAAGAAAATTTCAAAAATGGAAAAGAATCTGCCCACTTTGCCGCTTATCTTCGGCCATAGCAACGAAGTTGTGTCGTTCAGCGAGGTTTCGGGTATGATACTGCCAATAGTTTCCCCAATCGTTGAATAGTTTCCGCGATCGAGCTCACCATCACTGCTACCATTGCTACACCCCGCGGAAACCAAATGATAAACGGCAACCTACGTCAATCTCCTCGCTTCCACGCTCCTAAACACCCCAATTTCCCACGTCCCAGAGCTCAGCTGCTTGGTGGGTTCAAATTACTCAAAGCGTGTGATTACACCCTAGCATCCCTGATTCTGGACGCGTGGCCATCTAAAATGTCTAACCCGTAGAATTTTTAACGTCCTCTGTGGTTAGGCACCGCGTCTGAGCCGACGGTGGAAACGAGAGTTTGCCCAAAATCCTGAAAGCAATGTCCGAAAAGTGCACAGTGATGGTGGGCCCAAGGAGAAATTACCAGTATTCCGCCTTAAGATCCATCCTTGAGATTCATTCTCGACAAGATTCTCGAATCATACGTCGCGGAGGGCGAAGGCAGAGCAAAATCAATGTCTCCTTTTCTCATTTCATAAAAAAACCCTTTAAAACAAATCTCATCATGTTTCAACAATCACACTCCAATCATTTCCTATTTCTTTCTTCTGTTAAACGTCATCTGAAACCTTCTATATGCATACATTTAAATTTTCTCCATTCTGTTGTGATTTTCCCGTATATGGATGTATGGGAATTTTTGTTCTTATTTTTATGAGCCAGTTCCGATTATACAGGTGGAACCGAGGGGTCCTAAAACCCAACCAACCCTACGCAACGCAGGAGGCCAGGATTAGGGTTTAAGGGTTACACCGCAAGACGGTTCCGCCTTCGCAGCACAGAGCATTGCAGGACCATCTGTCACCGTTTCGCCAAGGCATCTACCCAGATTGTTGAAAAGGGTTTAGTTGTCGAGTTGCCTTGGTGCAAGGGTTTAGGCAAAGCTTGAGGGAACGGGAGTGCGGGTAGTGTGCGGGTAGTCATCGTGGGAGACTGATGGCTGCAAAGTTCCAAGGGCGAATCCTGTAGCTGTGTAGGGGTTTTGGGTTTTTGTCAGGTGGATCGAAATGGCGCTGCGCTTGTGGAGCAAGCGCGCCAATGGGTTTACATATTGTGCTCCAGCTTGCCAATTTCTTTGCAACAACCTGTGTAAGTTTTAGTCTTCAAAGCAGCGGTCTTCCTCCTGCTATGATGGATCCCATTTTTTTTTGTTGCAATTGTAGTAATCGGCTTCTGGAGATATGGGGTCACGAGGAAATCTTCTTCGTGTTAGGTGAGGAAGTGAGCACCTGTGTTGGGTGGGTAGTGTAATGTGTTTTGTGATTACGGACGCTTGCGTGTTGGGTTGGTGATCGTGATGTATTGCTGGATGATTGCAGCAACGGTGAAGGCATCGTACGTGGCACATGATTCTGCTACATTGCACGAGGGTGATTCGACGTCGGAAAGGAAGAAGGAGAGGTTGTCGCGAAAGGAACGGACTGCTTTGGTTGAATCATTTGTTATAAAGTGCGTGAAAATCACTTTTGCAGAAGATAATCAATTTGTATTTATTAAAACGAAAAAAAATAATTAAGTTGTTAAAGTCTTCTTCATCTCGAGTAGTGGAATTGGTTACATAAGAGGAATGTCCGTGTTCTGTTTTGATTGAAGTATTTGTACCTTTGCAATGTTCGTTGGGCTGGGAATTTAGGAAATCACTACTGAATTCTGCCATGTGCAATTTTTTACAACTTTTGTGTTCTTTTTTGGTCTTTTTCCAGGCACATGCAAGCTCACGAAGGAGAGTTTCCAAGCGTAAGTGTTGTACTCAAAGAAACGGGAGGAGGCAGGAGTGCGGTGAAGCAGATTCTTCACGATGTGGAAAGCCGATTTACACAGTTAAGCAAACAGACATCCTCGAGTGTTTCTAGCTCAAGAATAACCACAGATGGTATTGCAGAGGAGGACGGCGTAAATAGCTCTGCATCTGCCCTAGGTGTCGTGGAGGATGAGCTCAGTGAAACGTCCACAGATGCAGAGCCCTCAGGAACATCGAGTGATGATAGCGAAGATAGCGATGATGCAGAGGGAAGTATTGAAGAATTCAATCCTGAAGACGTTGGTGACGGAGCAATCATAGAAGAATTGGAAGGGATTCCAGAAGCTGAGGGAAAGCGTGTCACATTCACCAATGGGCAAATGATTGGATCTAGCCATGGAGAGATAGAGACTCACAGTGGACTATGGTCACGCCTCCGAAAGTTAGGAGCATCGCAGGGTTCTAAACCGCGACAGCCCTCCCAACAATCGCCATCAGATGGTGACCATCTAAGGCAAGACGTAGATCAAAACAACTCGACGAAGGAAAATAGAGCACCTTCTGGATCCGTCGCACTTAGCTTTAGTGATGTGACAGACCTCAACATTAAGAAATCTGCCCAGAAGGGAGATTTTAATGGACCTGACGAACAGGAGGACAGACATGGTCTTTTTTTACGGTACTTGTCGCCTCAGGCTACTCCCGCAGATTTGAAGGAAGCATTCAGTGATTGTGGCGAAATAATCAGGGCTCAAGCTATCAAGCCAAGGACACATCAGAAATATACATATGGTTTTGTGGACTTCAAGGTTTGTGGTCATTTACATCCGCCATGCTTGTTGAAATGGATGATGCGTATCGCCCACATTTGGGTCATGAGATCTCTATTAACCGTGTGAGTCTCTTTGTGATGTTCATGTTATGATCTATCACAGATATTAGCTCTGAAAATCAAGTCACGCTGCAGGCACATATTTTTCAGCTCCGTTCAGTAAAGCTTTGCGCTTGAGTGCTTTGTATGCTTTAGTCTTTGTTAGAATATCCTTGCACTGTAATGAAGACTTGGACGTCACATATTGATATATTTCCCTATTTTGCATTTTAATTTTACAGACAGCGGAGGCTCTTCAGAAGGCACTGGAAAAAGACAAGGTCTTCATTAAAGGAGTACGCATTCGCAAAGAACCAAGTTCAAGCACTCCAAAGGTCCCAGATAGAAATGGGAACGTGAATCCTTTGATAGCAGATTTTGCACAGACGCGAGTTTCAGATAATAGTCCGGGTAGTTTCCTTGGTCCATCAAAATCTAAAGGCATCAGACGGACAGGGTATTCAGTTGCTGTAGAGGGTGTACCTTTACACATATCCTTAACAGAAGTTAAGGAAGCCTTATCGAAATATGGTGAAATTGCACACTCAAGTAGGAAGGAGGGGCACGGAGATTATATTGCCAATGTAGAGTTCAAGGTAAATTTTTTCCAAGCTGATGCTGATGATAATTGCCTTTAGAGGTTTTGTTAAAGACTTTCTTCATTGAGTTTCCATTTATTGTGAGATACTGGTGTCTTCTACTTCCAGGGAGAGGATTCGCGGAAGAAAGCTTTATCAGCCAAGTCTGTGCAACTAAACGGAATGCACTACTCAATCTTGAGAGTGGATCCCATAAAGACCTCTGTGGTTCGCCTGAACAATGCTGGCTCTGTAGCTAATACAGAACAGATTCAAGTAACATGTGAGCTCCATGGGCGGGTTGACAAAGTTATCTCACGATGTGATGGTATAGTTGATGTGTATTTCCATCCAGCAGAATTGGAAAATATGCCCAGAATCTTGAGCAGGTGAGTGTTATCTATGCTTATATTTGTGTTGAGGCTTGTAACCCTGTCTTTGTTAAGGTTTGAGTTTAAAAGAGGTGAAGGGTCTTGGGATTCGTGTTTACCCGACCCTGCACATTATTTCTGTTTCTGCTTATGTGGTTGGAGTGTGCTTTAGTAATCAGTTTCTGTCTCCCTCTTTTTTATTAGACTCAACGACGTCAAGGTTGAAGGTCAAGTCTGGCAAGCTCAGCCCTCCTCTTGCATGGATCCAAGTTCTTATATATCTTTGATGCGAACAAGGGATGGACAAGAGTGGCTACAACAAGAAAGTGAGCGCATGCTTGGTAGAATTGAAAGCGCACTCAAACATCTAGTAGTTGAGGTGGAAGATCTGCAACGAATTGTTAAGATAAAGACAGAATACATAGCCTCGTAGAGAAGTAGGACCAGTTTGTTTTGTTAAAGATCACGAATATTGTTCTCCCTCTGAAGTTCACACATTTTACATCATAGTTTCAGCTGTCTAGCTTCTGGTTGTGCCTTCTGAAAGCAGGAGGTAGTTTTGAAAGAAACAGCAGGAGATCTAGACGGATTTTAGGTCGGAGCCATTTATGACAGATTCTTACGACAATTTTCCGAAGTTCTAGTTCACATTTAGAGGCAGCTGAGTGGGATTGGAATCCACTGGGTAGAAAGAGAAAAACGTATTTTGTCGTAATTCTTCATCAGCATTAGATGTGATAACCACCAAGCATCCGAAGAGTGACCCATAGTGGACTCGGGAGGGAAAAGTTTTTCCCGGGAGGGTTTAGCACCACTTTGAAGGGTGCGTTTGAACACACAGATTTGTTACATGGAGACATGTCAGCAGGAATGTCTTTTACGCACATTTCATCAACTTTAATCCACTTTTTTCAGTTTGTCCTTGAATCTTCTTTATTACTGTCTACAGATTGTCATTGGTTATTGAGTCAGTTAACTTTTGGGTGGTCACTTTCATTAAACAATAAAGCTTTGTTTTTTTATATCAATTGCATGAAAGCATAGACTTAAAAGTATGGAACTAAAAAACATCAAATAAAGAGTTTTTGTAAGATTAGGTACTCTAGCAAATCATAACGTGGGTTAACGAGGATTGTTATATGTTGTAAATTTCTAAGGTTGGACTTTGAATGATTGTGGACATTCTTGATGGTGGAGATATGCTCTTACCTGTTTTATATTTTGAAGAAATACATTTGTATGTACAAGGACAATACATGTAGGCAATGGGAACATCATTGATCTATTGTAAATTATTTTTTCTTCAACATGTGAAAATGCAATCAGTGAGCTTTCAAGTGTTGCAATGCTAGACCAAATAGAATGATTTTGTTTTAGAAGTTTGAGCAAAATTTTGTTTAGATTTTGCTTGTAAATTTAGGTGTGTAATTTTGCTAAAAGTGGAGTAAAGATATAATATATTTTGATTGCTTGTGTTATCAACACTTGAAGCCATATCATTTGTTTGTCATACTATATTGCAATAAGTCCCCATTTGTAGTGATATTAAAATTATAAATTAAAAAAATCATGATTAATTGCTCCTATTGCTTATAAGGTCCAAAGAAGATTAAGAAATCCAAGTAAATTTGTAAATAGACACGAAATAAATAATAATAATAATAATAATTAATAAATGTGTTACAAGTGCTTGAAATCACAAAGATAACTACTATTTTTTGTTAAATTTCGGTCTTTATAAATTATATTGATGATTGCATGTTCCAACCTCTACTATTTAGAAATACTGTGTTTTTTTCGAACTAAACAATTGATACATAAATTACATTATTAGTTACATATCTCTCCTCAAAAATGCCTATAGCACCATGTTAATATACATTTATAGTCATTAGTCTCAAAAGATGAATGTACTAAGGTAGCTTTTTCCTCTTTATTCTTATAATACCTTGGAATATCAAAGCCTCATCACTAATAAATTCTGCATTCTTATAAGCTAATGTAGCAGCTTGGATGAAAGTCTCTTGAGTTTGAATGAGTGATAAGCAATGATTTTTGGATGGACAATTGAGATAGGATCAATATGATCATTTCTCAAGAATTATTCAAAATATGAATCACAATGTGATTTTATACAAAAATCTAATTAATATTATTTTTCAAACTAAGTGTTGTGTATTTTGCTACTAGCAAATTTTACGTAGTCACAACAAAAGTTTACTTATGTTTTACTGATATAGTCAACCATAATTTCAATTAGTTGAAAAAATAAAATAATATAAAGAATTAAATTAATATAATTCAATTCTCATGACCCTCGGTAATATCACTATTCTGAAAATCCATAAAAACCCAATAATTTATGCAATTATATTTACTCAAAGTCTAAAATTTTACTTCCAGATAAGTAGTCATTTATTCATGTTAAGAAATTCCTCGATTTTCTATACTTAAACCTATTTTTCATTAAAAAAGACAAACAAAAGAACAAGTAACAAAAACATATCACACAGACGACGATTATAAGATAAAACGAAGAAAGAGAAAATAAAAAACTACGTATTCATTCGGTTACCCTACATCTTAATATGATAAAATAATAGTGATCCGCAACAAATTATATTAAACAATTTACCACATGGTTGTAGAGAGCCGGCTCTGAATGCAAATATAACGCACGATGTTACTTTTACGTTTTGATAAAGCAAAAGTAGGTCCGCATGGTGTGCGTCGTGGTTTTGTTAAAACATAAAGCACAATGTTACTTTTACGTTTTGAAAAAGTGAAAGTGGGTCAGCATGCTGGGCCTCGTGGTTTTGCGAAGCGGGGTCTGGGAGCGACGTCGCGGCGGAGCCCGAAGATTCGATGAGCAGTGACGAATCGATGGGGCATTGCCTGTGTAGATGGCGCACAACTGCAACCAGGTCGCCAGGATCAGTTGGGTCTCGCTCTGTTTGTGGAATTGGAGTGTTTGTTCGTCATCACGCATAGGAAGATAGAGTGATACATGAGCTTGCTGGCAGAGAATTGGGGTTCCTGAAAGTGATGGCGCCAGCTATGGCGATGGAGATGGCGAAAGAGAGCTCCACCCACACGCTGCGAGTGCTGCGTGGCGCAGAGGATGGCTTGCGGGGAGTTGAAGGGATCGCTTGGATCGTTGGAATGTCCCATCCCGCGCTGACGGTGCTCTCCTTCCTTCGTTGCCTGCATTGGAACGGTGCACAGCCTGACGTCGTCGCGGAAGCTGGTGATGGTCTTTTGTAGTTCGTCTGAACTCGGTTGTGTGTGGGTGAATTTTGGGTGGTCTTCATGGCGTTGGTTGTGATTAGGGATTGGTAATCGCGGGAGTAGTGGTTGACGTTGCTCTTTGATGGGTTGCATGGATTCGTGAGCATGGCCGTGTGTTAGTGCATCTGTTGTGTTTTGCTGCAGGAGGTTGTGTTGTTCACTGTAATGCGAATACTGATAGAATTTGGTGCTGGGGCAGAGGAACTGCGCGTATTGTTGCCCCGAGGACTGGAAGTTCTGGGTGCCGTTGTGCTTAATAAAGTGGGGGGAGACTTGTCAAGTGGAGGAGGAATCGCTTTGGAACTGCGGGAAAAGCTTGACGTGCCAAACAGAGACAAAGGATGTATTGTAGCTGCTTCAGTGTCGAGCTCCAGCTTTAAGTTGGGGTATAGTCGGTACCAGGCTGGAAACGCATCCAGTCTACGTGAACTTGACGTACAAGAATTTGAGAATGGTGTTTGGGACGATGCCATTTTCTTTCGTTGCAAATTTCAGTTGAATATGCCGCTGTACCTGCCACAGTCTGCCACTGCTTCAGGTATTGAATCGCAGGTTGTGTCACTGGTCATAGGTTCAACTGCGAGGTTTAGGATCTTAGGTATTCTGTCTACATCCGGGTACTTGAAGATGCATAATCGCAATCGTATTTTGGATGCTAAAATTCAGCGTAGGAATTTGTCAGAAACCAAGGAAAGGGTCATCTTGAATTGAAGATTTTAATTATCTCGCATTGTTTTCGTGTGTGATTTGGGGAGGGATAATCGACAGAATATAGTCGGTGATTACTTGTTTAGTAGATAGCTTCTAGCTGTCTGATACACCATCTGCTTAGTAGTGATGCACGATTAATTGATGTCTCAAAGTTCGTCATTCAGAGTATGAGGAGCAAGCTGCTGGAGCCATTAACAACATGGTTGAGGACTTGAAAAGCAGCAAGGCACGATTTCTGGCTGAGGGCCCAGACGGGCCGATGCTTTTGCCGCTTTCTAGCGAGAAAAGTTCCCAAAATCCCGTACTCTGTTCGAGTCTCCTTTCCACTCAGCCGCTTTTAGCTCCAGGAGGACACCAGGTTTTAAATTTCTGGTCCTCTTATATCCTTCCACTACGTTAACTCTTCTGCTTGTGATCAAATTTTTTGTCCTTTAAACGTAATTTGTATTTTTTTCTAACAGGCTGGAAGCAGCTGCTGTCAGTTAACGGCATTTGACTCATTGTGGATACTGACAGATTCCGGCACCAGTCAATCTATCCGTCATGTCCTGTTCCTCCAGGGAACATAACACTTCTCTTCTCATGCAGAACTTACCTGGTAAGCGTTCTCTTTTCTTTTCTTTTCTTTTCTTTTTTATTTTATTTCTAATATTCTTTCATAGGACATCATCAATTTAGTATGAGAGTGCATGTTATTGTGGTTGTTTCGGAGCTATGTTTTAGCATAGCACACATGGACATGTCGAGCAAAGCCTACTTGCGAACAATTCAATTTGTATAACGTGGAGTTGGTCCTCGTGCTTATGTCTTGCAGCAAAGACTCCAGTGGCAGTGCAACTATTGAAATTTAATGTGGATGTGCTTTGTGTGGCACCTAGTCATTTGTCGGGAGTAGAGGCAGCTAGGTCTTTAGTCGTACCTGCTCTTTGCGATCAATTGATCTCAATGTCCAAGATGGCGAAGAAGAATGCATCTCAAGATCCCAAGGTACAACTATACTATCTATGATTAATTTGGTGGCGAAATAAACATCCTCATGCATTTGAGTATAGCCTGTTGGCAGTTTTCATAGTACATGAAGGACGTGTTATACTGTTGAAAGTAGGCTTCCGGAAGGACGGCTTAGAGGTTAAGCACGCCAAAAATTGTTTTTGATGGAAATAGTTTGTGGATGTAACGTATTTGTGTTCAGATTTCAGCATTCCATTTTTGTCCCTTGAGCTGTCCTATAACAGTAATTTATGATCTGAGCTACGGAGAAAATGAGACTTCTCTTGGTAAGGTCTTACCCTCACGTAAATATTGTCAAAACAAAAAACAACATTTGTTGTGTACTATTCATGTCGTTATTTCTTTCGATGAGTATGTCAGAGGTTAAAGTCTCACGATCTAATATGCTTAGGCTGTTAAAATGGTCTACTGGACCAGGATCTAGGATTCTAGAATGAAATGAAGACCAAAAAAGCTGGGTTTAGTCGTTCTCCCCTATGCGGGCGTCATTAAGACCGCTCAGAAGGTAGCATATCTTTTAATGTGGTACGATTTTGTTAATTCCTCATACCTTAATTACCCTGCTAACGTTCAATTTTACATTAAAGAGTGTGGCTGATCATGTGGCAGTGAACAGTAGGAAGTTCTTGCACCAAAGACTCATACTTCCCTTAGATCGACCTTTGCTTCGAGTTGCAAATGCCCTGACGACCATGGAGTCCACTAGTTCTTCTATAGGTGAAGTCCTTGTCCAGATACATTTGTTCTGATCATATTCCTCTTGTTATACTTCACAGTTCTCCTCAGAGTCCTAGACTTTTTCTTGCAGGATCAAGAAGATTGTGTGATGTCCACGTGGGGCTAGCCCCTTCTGGAGGTCAGTAACCATTCTTCAACAATTGTTTAAATTCCATCTTTTATATTTTTGATCCTGTGATTTAGTTATTTGTCAGTGAGCTTATTGAGCGGATTCCTTTTGATTCATTCTATCAGCACTTTAGTTTGGCTCTTGAAGGATTTATTTTGTTGGTCCCCGATTTTTCTGGTGATCTGGAAACCCTTGAGTTATGATGGATGCAAACTGTAAAAAGTTAATGATCATTATTTTTGGTAATTATTTTTGATGACATTCCCTGTTATTGCAGTTTCGGGTGGCACGCAGAGCCTCGTTGATGGTTCGTACGAGTATTATCATTATCTGCAAGATCGTTTTGATGACAACGTGAGTTTCTGTACTGGTAGTATTAATTTTCTACTTGGTGGTATAGAGATAAAATCAATATTTGTGCTTTATATCTGAAGATTTGTCTAAATATTGAATATGCATTGATAATTTTTTACGAGTTAAGAGTTTAGGGTTTAGGGTTCTCATGAAGAGGATTCTTGTGCGAGTGATTATTAAGCTGACTTTGCTTCTTCTTTCAATTTAAAAAAATTGTTGGTTCGTTGCATCTATTGTATGGTTGCACTGTCATATCAAAGGAATCGAGAGAGTGATGTCCACTTCTTTTTCAGGGCTGGGGATGTGCTTATCGATCCTTGCAAACTATCGTATCTTGGTTCAGACTGCAGCAGTACACATCGGTGCCTGTTCCTAGTCACAGGTAGAACTTTTCACAAGTTGTTCCTCATATTGACTTTCGATGTTGCTTCTAACTGGAAAGATTTAATCCATTTGAAGATATGAAATAAATGAATGGATTCACTAACGTGTGTAAAGCTGTGAGTAACTGAAATCTCGCATCGTTGTGGTTACTTTCCTCAACATAGAGCATTCCAACGTATGAATTTTACTCTTTAAAATCTCGTCTTTTATAGAAACAATCGCAACTTAGATGGTTTTGGTTTCATTCTTGATCATGGATGCTTTTATGTGTTGAGGTTAAAGAAACGGCCAAGCATGTAGGCTTCTAGTTGATCCATCCCTTTTTTTTGCTGCAGGGAAGTACAGAAAATTTTAGTTGACATTGGGGATAAGGATCCTTCATTTATTGATTCACAAGACTGGATTGGCTCAATGGAGATCTTTTTCGTGCTCGACAAGTTACTCGGTGTACGCAAATTTCTAATAAACTTGAGTGCTAAATCTTACGTTATTCAATTACTAATGGAATTAACAGGATTTGAAATCTCATTTTGATACAGGAATATTTTGAAAGTTCTACTTTCAGTGATAACTTCAATGTCAAATTTGTAATTCGTGCAGGTCCAATGCAAGATTTTGGATGTGCAAAGCGGTAAAGAATTACCCAACAAATGCAGAGAGTTGGCGCAACACTTCAGGACCCAAGGCACACCCATAATGATAGGTAACCTCTCCTCCTCCTTTCCTCTGAATCTCACTAGTTTTACCACTACATGTCACATGTGAGCTTCACAACATTATTAGGCTCCACATTTTAAAATTATATTTACGGTGCAATTTTGTGGTTCCTAAAAAATACTCGAGCTCTGTGCAGGTGGAGGTGTTTTAGCATATACCTTGTTGGGGGTTGATTACAATGAGATGACGGGGGAGAGTGCTTTTTTGATCCTAGATCCCCATTACACTGGTGGTGAGGACTTGAAAAGCATCCGCAGTGGAGGTTGGTGTGGTTGGAAAAGAGCTGTAGGAGCTAATGGTAAAGAATTCTTCCATGCCAATAGATTTTATAATCTGTTGATGCCTCAACGACCTAATACAGTATGAACTTTAGTGGCAAGTAAACACTATTGATGACGATCATCAATGGGCAAATTGTTTATTTAATGTCATTAGTTTAAACATTAGAGGCGACTCAGCACCACCCAATTTCTGTGACTTAAAGAAATTACTTTTAAAGAAATTACTTCCTACCCGTGTTCATAGTTCTTCAAAATTTCAGCTTGCTATACAAGCGTGCAAGACGTTGTACAGCGCACCTTAACCTTGTCCAGTTAGCAAGCAATTGCTCACACTTAGCTGCATAAAATACTCATGTAATTTTAATTCAGGATATCGGGCTCTCATCCCGCCATGGTTTGGAAGGTTAATAATTGCTTGAATCTTAGATACTGCTCTCAAGCTGCAGAGTGATCTGACTCGTCTTCTGGAAGGAGACCCTATCGTCTGCTTACGAAACCTTAACAGTCCGCTCTCATCCAAACATATCATATATTTTCGAAGACCCATGTCGTCAAGTGATTCCAGCGTTGTTGATGGACCACGGTCGACTCAACAAGTGGGACCGAAACCTTGAAGACTAAGAACTAAAGATAATAGAATGAAGGCTATTACATTTCCATGATCACTAAATCACTGAATTATTGTGATAGTCAATCATGCTACTAGCCAAAGCTTCAAGACCTACTTCCCATCTGTAATACTCTTGATCTCTGTAATGACTCCCTTGCAAAAGAACCTGCGTCGTGATTCTTTCCGAAAAATATATTGAAATTCATGTCAGGATCCAATAGGTACCTGAAAGCAGAGTAACCATTGTTTACTTCTGAGCATGTGATATGGCTGCTACATTATGAAGTGCTCAATTCCCATTAACACAAGACGACTTGCCAGAAAACAAACTGCAAAATATCGAAAATAAAAGCATTTGAAATAATGAAGTTTATTCCCTAGAAAAAAGAAGGGCGAAAAGAAACAAAAGGTAGAAATCTGATTGCAAGATTATAGACCGTCGAAGACTTGATTGCAAAATGGTCAACAAGGTAATCACTACATCCTCAGTTTTCATATAATAGATTAGGAATTCACGTGCCACATGACAAATGGCTTCCACGGTACCAGTCAAACTTACGAACCTGGAGTGATTCTGCAAATCAAAATACAATTCAGTTTTCCACGACGTAGGAGTTGCAGGTCACAGTCCACTTTCAACAGTTTATTACGGTTCCAAGTCATCGTGCCTTGCACATCTAATACTATATGAGCTAGAAGTGAAAGCAAAGAAAAATCCCTTGCCAGTACTTGTCGAACTAACAAAAATTGTCCAGACATGCCAATTCTCATTGAACTCGAAACGAAATTTAACTTTCAAGTACTCTCGACTTTGCTCAACGGTGTCACGTTCTAGATCAATGGAGATAAAAACAGGAAGAACCTTCAAGCCAGATTTCATTTCTGCAATTGAGAAGGATCGTGATTAAGGGCAAAAAAAAGTCGATGAGAAGCATGTGATTCTGTGCGACTTGATGAATTTGGCACCGTAACTCTGTATGTCATAAGAATCAGCAACCTAAGAGGGATAAATAATTACCCCTACAAGACAAAATGTCATAAAAGCAGGCTGAAGACAACGTACCAACATCACTGAAATGCCTCTAAAATGAGGGGCGAATTCACAAAAGCGGTCATGAGTACCCTAACCATTTCAACCAACAGCTCCAGCCAGTTATATGAATCATCAGAACATATATATGGGCAATATGTGAACCTAAAGCAGATGAGTGTCCAATTACCGAGGAAGTCCCCATCTGTAACTGCTTGACCATTACGATTCAGCAACTTGTAAGGACCCGTCATGGCAAATGCTCTCTGCTCTGAGCGGTGTGCTGCATCAAAAACGGTAGCAAATACATTTGCTTGCATTTAGCAGCAGACATGGATACATTTAAAAGATAGAGTGCAATGTCCAAATAGCCATCATAAGACAGCTAATAAGTTGACAGAGATGGTTGAAGGCAACTAGAGAAAGACAGTCAACCTTCCAGCTGCCGCTTCTTTTCTTGCTCTCGCAACAAAATCAGACCGATTCCAGTAATCACCAAGAGTGCGAGGCTGACCCAAGCTACAGGCTGGAGCACAAATACGCATTCTCAACACAACAACAACCAACAGTCATTCCAAGCGCGTATTCTTCCCGCGTCAAAAACCACATTCTCGGTTGTTATTGCAAAAGCCAAAGTTCGTCCCATACAAAGCGTGATCCCTCAATATCGTAACTGGAGCAGACACGTATATAGTAGTTTTTACACACTTCAAAAAGTAAGAGTACTGGATAATTATCAAAGGAAACCCTCAACACTACAAGACAAAACAAACTTACGCCACCACATACAGTCTTTGCATGTTTTCCAGCAACCTATGACATGACAGCACTGGTCCTGCTTGGGCTGGAACTCTGTCTTAACGGTGATGAACGAATGTCAAACTCCTCCTCGGTCGAATTCATGACAGCTCTCCCCTACTGAATACGGCCAATCTGAACTAAGCCCCCACCAAAAAAAACATAGCAACTGCTCCTGCTTGCTGCATTTAGCTGCCGACTCCTCACTCTCTCTCACACTCTCACTCACACACAATGCAATCACTCGTTATTCCCACTATAAACGCCAAGTCATGGTTTAAGCCTTGGAATCCAGCTTGTGCAACAATCACAGAACCTAATCGCGTTGATAGAATTGTATTGACGTTCACAATCGCTTCGGGTGACGATGGAGCCTGCCGCCATCGCAGCTGCAATTCAAGCCCTGGAAACCCGTGCAGACGACGGGAATAAGGGCGGAGTCATCGAAGCACGCACACCATGGGTGCTGTGAGGAATCGATCCCTCGGCGTAGGTCACGAGATGGATGAATGTACCTTTCTGCGATGCTTAAGCCATGGCCATGGATGTACTTTATGAATATGTTATTTTTTATAAATTCTTTTATGATTCAGAAATATGATACGCATAGAATTTTACAAATGGAATCACCTTTTCTACACATTCATAATTATTTAAAAAGAAATGGTAACTTTGGCATTATCGAATCTACTCCAATTATATCAAATTTATGTAATTCTTGAAAAATTCAACATTTTGGTTTGAATAACTAAATTTCACTTATAAAATTTAACCTTAATGAAAAATCAGTATTGTAACCCATATGAATATTCTGATTGTTTTTTTTCATTTCCAAGAATAAGTAATATTTTTTTTCAAAATTCAAGAAAGAAATATTAAAATAATTGTATAAAAGATGTAAGTAATAAATTTTGAGATGATTCCTTCGACATAGAACTCTGGTGGTTCAGGTTACCAATGTAGGAACGAATTACTCTTTCCGTTCACGGGAACATAGTCATGGGATGACGTGTCCAATGATCATTCGGCTCCCAAATCGGCCAGCTGCCCAAACGAACGATGCGGATGTATGCATGGATGAATGATAGTTCGTTAAGTCTGTCTTCGCCATCGGAACTGAAAGCCCTAATCCCAAGCCCTAGAACCTCGTCGTTCAGTTGGGGTGAGCGTCAATGGATCCATCGAACGTCTCCGCCTCGGGAGACATTTGAATTCCTTGATCGCGCCACTATCAGACTAGCGGAGTGATTGCAATGGCACTCTGCTAGGGTTTAGTTAGTCGGACAGAGTCATATTGACTCCCGCGCATTGTCCGTCAATTGTTATCGCACCGCTCGCTATTCAGTTTCGCTGGATTGCAGATCGTGGAGAGTGGAGGTTACGGGGATGTTTTTATGGTTGGCGGTCGAGTTAAGGTTTTACGAGGATAGAAATGTAGCGTGGTGGAATCGATGTCGATATTTGCAGGTGCCGGGCAAAGGGGGTATTTTTTCGGGTGTTTGAGGTGCTGCCGTCGATGGTAACGGTACGGTAATGGAAGGAGGTATGCCGTCGATGGCGAAAAATGTAGGGGTAGGTGGTATTCCTGTGGAGCAGGTTGGAGGATATGTAGCATTGGACAATGTGGATGGCAGGAACGATGGGAACGAGTTAAATGAACGTCAGTTGGCGGAGAAGCTGGAGAAGAGCGAGGCTGGGAGGAAGAAGTTGCGGCAGGCGATTGTATTGCTCAAGGAAAAATTGGAAGCTACCTCCGAGACTTTGGAAGTCAATGACGCTCTCCGCCAGGAGGTGGAAAGAGAGCGGTTGAATGTAGACGCGGAACGTAAGAGGGCGGAGGCGGAGAAATTGTTGCGAGAGAAAGTTGAGAAGGAGAATTTGACGATCAAAGAGCAGTTTGTGGATGTTTTACACAGGTTGAATTCCCTGGAGAGTAGTTACAAGGTAGACCGGAGTGAATTTAGTCGGATCCATTCTGAGGTTAAGGAGGTAGTAGGTGGCATTGGTGCTGCTTTACAGGCTATTGAAGCAACCAAGAGTTTATATCAGTCGTTGGAGCGGAGTATTCACGCCAAGGTTAATGGAGCCGTTCAATCCTCGTCGAGAGCTTTGGCACTGGCTCAGAGTGGGCAAGCCACCGCGTCTAGAGCACAGGCTACGGCTGATGCAGGTCAATCTTTGTCCAAAGCTGTGCAGATGGAGGTGCGGTTGGTATCGTCTCAAGTTTCCTCGTTGCAAAAGCAGGCCTCAAATCTTATTGCAGTAGAGGCTGCATTGCAACAAGAATCGCAGCTTAAAGGTCCAAGAACTCCTCTGAATAGTCCGGACTCTGGGGAAACCAATATTTGTCTATCTGTTCTGAAAGAGAAGGTTTCAACTGACGCTTTTTCTCCGAGTAGCTCAAGTTTTCCTGCTCAAGTGACTGTAGCTTCAAAGAATCAGACTGAGGAACGGAAAAGCTCACAGGACGAAGTTGATCCTATGAAAGTAGATATGCTTAACAAGCTGGTTGCTTCTAAAGAGAAGTCTCGAAATAATCCGTTGTCTTCTAGCGCTACTTTACCTCCTCGAGGGGGAATGATTCTGAGTAGGAGCCAGCTTCCCGATGGAGGGTCGAAGTCGCAGACTTTAATCCCACAGGTCCATTCAGGGGTTAGCAATCCTAGAAAAGGTCAATCAGAACTGCTGAACAGGGAGGACTCCACTCCAACTGTTCCCTTCAAGAAAGGCTCAGTGTCGATTATTACAGGAGTTGATTCTATTTTGAGTCCTGCTGTACGTGTTCCCGCTCCGTTGGACTCTGCTACAAAATCCGCTCAATCGTTATACATTACTCCGTTAAATGCAAGCGCTAATCTCGTGGAGAAACTAAGCGAATTACAGCCTCAATTGGTTTCAAGTGTTTCTAAAGGATGTTCTAACAAGCGACCTGTTGTGAAGAGAGGCGGAAGGGATCTCAATGATACAAGATCTGCTGAGGCGATGAATCTGAGCGAGGGTAACCTCTTGAAAGGTGTGCTACGGAGTAAAAGTGCCGCTGATGTGACTAGAAAGAAAACTACCACTGCACCTGGGCCTGCTGCATGCAATGAAATTAAGGGTGATGGTATATCCTCTGAAGGCGTGCCCCAGTCAAACGATAAGCCTTATCCCAACACAGCAACTAAACTGCTGAAGTCTATAATGAAGACATTTGAGAAGGAGAGTAAGAGTCGTAGAAACATTGAGGACAAGCTTGTGGCTTTGCGGGAGACATTAGAGAGTGGTGGTGGGTCTGAACCGATAGCGCGAATAGGTTCGAAGCGGAAACGAGAGTCGAAGAAAGATAACGGTGATGGAACTTCAGAAGATAAGGAGAAGAAACGGCATCGTCAGAGGAAAGAGTCTAGGAAAAAAATAATCAATTTAAGCCGTGATGACATTGTGACATCACCGATTGAGCGACTCTGTACCATTGAGGACAAGTGTATTCTGCAGGAAGAGGCACAGCAATATGATAACCTGGTAACCGGAGATTGTCAACCTATTGAGGACAGGCTTTCGGAGATGATGTCCACTCTCCTAGACAGATGCAGAAGGGAAGGATTTTTCAAGACTCCCGGAGATTGCCAGGAAAGGCGAGATGTACCTGGCGCCGAGGAATGCAAGGATGTTTCTGGTGTAGATATTTGCAATGAAGATGTATCTGGAGAAGGAACGGGCACGAATACAGACCTGGAGAGTACTGATGATGACTTGGGAGAAGACTGGTGGACCGGAAAAGAGCTGTTATCACCAATTTCGGGAAATGATATTGCTTCTTAATCAGGCTTATTATCAAACTTGAGAACAACATGCTGATATGTTCACAAGCCCGTAGTGGTGAAAGCAATCAGATCACAAGTCCAGACTAGATGTGCTCTGAGAGGATCATTCTACAGAGGAAGCACACAGGGTTATGGATATCAAGTTTCTATCCCGCTGGAAACCTGGCATTCAGTAGACACCACTGGACACATACAATGAACCTCTCTTCGACCCTCTATGGATCTGGTTGTAATCCTTTGGAAAGTTTTGTGTCTATCACATCACTAAGTCAGGAGAGCGTCCCATGAAATTTTATGCTTGTGCGACATTCAATCATCAGGTCCGTCTTTTCAGACCCTCCATGTACGGACATTTCGTGCTGTAGAGACGGATATCCATCCAGGTTCTATTCATTTTTCAGTGACAAGATTTGTATATGCATATTTTAATTCTGCTGGGTGCAGTTATAAATTTTCCTCTTGTTTTCTGTTAGTTTGAACCTTTTAATGGTTAAGTAGGAGAATTTGGCTTCTACTTCTGGCGCGGTAGACATGTTTTCATATCTTGGGAATGAACATGGGCCGCTAGTTTAATACTGTTCCGTGTTAGCTTGTCCCTGCTTTGCGTCAGTTATTTCCACGAAATAGATGTAAGATGTCAAATTGGCTCGAGTGTATGGGACAGTGCAGCAAATCTATAATGGGTAGTAATAAATTACTAATCTTCTATCGTTTTTCAGGCCGTGCGACACAAAAGACTTAAAGAGATATTACCGAGTTGATGTTGGGGTAGAGAATTTTCACATGTAGAACGAAATTCCTTGCTGTGAATCTTTTTCAAAAAATGAATGGGGATTTGCAGTCCTTTACGGGGCCGCTGGTAATTCTCTTAACTAAAGTTTGAAATGTAGCTCAAGCCTAGAAGATGCGTAGGTTGAGTTCATTAGGGAGTACGTATGTGTTGAAGATAAACGTCTATTCTACCTCTATCTTTAATCAATCGCGCATACTTTTGATCATGATGCAGGTTGAGAATGGAAGAGCCAGAAATAATGTGAGCATAGATAAAAATCATACCATCAACTCTGCTCCCGTAAAAAGTCTCAATTGCAATTTGCCTTCGGGTACGCATATTCACTTTAACAGGTACTAAAGAGACGATGCCAATCAGTTTGGTAGCTGGTTTCGTAAAGAGACACTATCCATTGCCCTTGAAATCAGCATCAACCGATAGACTTATCAGAAATCGGCGATTGAGATACCATGTAAAGCAAAGGAGGCAACATTAGAATTTTAAGATAGCATGCGAGTTACAACGCGTGGTTTGTTTGTTTCAACAAGAGCTGTGGTATGAAGTGATCGAGTGTCAGCTCCTCATGTGTCTATCTGGATTCAAGTCCTCGTATTCACATTCTGCCCTCTTGCTATACAGAATGACATTTAATTAGCATTTCGACTTGTTTGCTCAGTCTCGGATCCGAACCATTCTAATAATGTGGAACAAAGTATAGAGATGCGGATTGTAGCGACCATCTGACAAGTTATGCAGCACTTCATATTGAAGTTTTACTTGTTACTGTGTTGCACCAGCGGACATTCTGCGTGTACCCTGCATATTCTTGTTCCGCAAATGATGTGACAGAAGTGGCATGTTTTGTTAATTGGTTTTCGAATAGCCTAATCTTGGGGCGTACTATCACTGAGACTCGATATTTTCAGATGGAAGAACACATGTCAAAGATACACTGGAAGTGTAAATTTTCTCCTAGGAGAATTATCAAAATTGATAGATACTCCACATGCATCAATGGATCAAACCGACGTAATGAATCACTAACACCGTAATGGTCTGATGTTACACAGTTCTAGAAAATAAACCCCGATGCGGATCAGTAGAAACTCTGATTCGTCCAGTTTCTCGAGCTGATAATCGGTATCGAAGGACCCACCCAAGGAACTTTGGTTCCTTTTCTCACCGAATTCATCGAACGGAATAGTTGCACCCAAGCCGATCTCAGATGACAGACGGTCGGTTTGTTATTTCGTTAGACTTGCGAGTTCGGTCATCAGTGAAAGCAACGGCTGTACCAACGGTGGTTATGTGATGCATGCAGCATGCATGAACCACTGTAGATGTCCAAGACGTTGCGCTCTGCTAGACAATGGGGAAGACTGTCACTTCGTGGAGGTATGAAAATTGATCTCAACTTTCGATTGCCAGTTGCAAGTAGTCATACCCTTCAATTCCTGTGAGACGCACACACCGCTAGGACTTCAACCATGCATCAAACGCTTAATTCTTTGGATCAATCTCTTGGAAACATGCACTGTGCATTGCGTATAAATTCAGCAATTTAAATTTCTGAATAAAAAGTAAATGAATTAGATTATTATGTAACAGAGTGTTCTGTGAACCACTGCTTCCATTGAATTGCATGGAAGACATGTCGGAGGTTTATCCTAGAACACCGCTGGAAGATAATCGATCAGGCTTCTAGCACTTGCCGGTGTACATGGCCAAGAGCTGGCCATCTTCCACCAGATTGTTGGGCAGCCCCTTGTGCGCCTGCACATCTAGCAACCACCACCCGTTGCCGAGAATATCCTCCGCCGTGATCACACCCGACGACTCCTCATCAATCGTCTTCACAGGGACGGGGGGAGAGAAGAAATCGGGGTTATGTTGTCCGATCGCAACCAAGCTCTTAGTCTTCAAGTTGTATTCCCAGACGCGGCCCAAGTGATTCTGATTCCCAACGTCCTCCTGAATAATCATGACATCGCCCTTTTCGTTCATGCCAATGTTGTCCATCATCTTTGGTCCCGAGGTGTCAGCTCCGTCGGGGCCATTGATGAGGACAGTAGCTTGTCCATGGATGGACGTGGTGAGGGTGGGATCCACAAAATTCAACTTCCAGATCCGTGAGTGGCGCCCGGGGGTGCTGAAGGCGGCGGTCGCAGCGAAGTAGAAGATGTGAGGATCCATGGGATCCCAGTGACCGTCCTCAGGACGGTCGAACTTGGTGTTCTTGGGGTCGGCGGGTGGGTTGGTGTTGGTCGCAGGAAGGAAGCGACGCCTCAATTCAGCGCCTGATCCGTCGGCGCCAGAGAGATCCTCACCCAGAAGCGTGGCCGTGAAGGGCACCGTGTCACCTGCAACCAGGCTACCACCGTTGTTGATTTCATCGCCGATGTTCTCGAGGTAGATCACGTACAGCTTGCCGCCGAAGAGTCCAGCCTTCTCCACCGGTGTGCCAGTTGTGCTCTTGTCGCCCACGTAGACGAACACGCGGTTGTGGCCATTGTCGTCGAGCGCAATTACCACCGTTTTGTCGGCCGCACCCTCTGCATTCAAACAATTTGCACAAATGCTTACTCATGTCAGCTAAATTGTGATTGATAAGTCATGCGATGGTATCACCAGTGGTTCGAAGCAAAGACACGTACCGATATCCTCCAGCTTTTTGAGGTTGGGATTAGCGACTATATTCTCGAATCCAGCATTGCTGAAATGCGGAAGCTCGAAGGTGTTACCCGCGTAAGGACCCGTGACGACGTGGGCAAAGGCGCGGCCTTCGATGCCGTTTTCCTCTCCGTTGAGGTAAATTATGTCCTCGGTGCCTTTTTGAGACTCGCGATTAAAGAATGCGGACTGCTTGGACAAAGTGGCACTGCAGAAACGTGCCATAGCCACGGGTGTGCTGCCGGCGGCGTTGGGGTCGCGGTACGACTCGGAGGTACGGTTCCAAGCCCATACCTTCTTAATCAAATCCTCTCCTTGGAGTACAGCCAGCGTGCTCTTTTCGATGGTCCACTTGGAAACGAAAGCTCCTGGCGCTCCATGAGATCTCACAGCTCCAACTGTATCACCATTCTCATGGTTCATGAGCAGGGTGAAGGTGTTCGGGGCAGCATCTTCGTCGACGTAGGCGCCAAGTCCATCGGGAATGCCCACCAGCTGGTAGCCATTGGCTGCAGTGTCGCCCACGGAGAGGATCGCCACGAAGGACGCATCGCTGGTATTAGGATATGGCAGCAAGTACGCATCTTGGGTGCTGCTCGGACCACGCCTGCTGCCGGCTGCAGGATTACAAACAGAGGGTCTTAGCTCAATGTCAATCGACACGCGAGAATTACAAACTAGCAGATCAGTCGGTACTCATTGGTGACGATCCATGGACTGAAAAGTGAACCATTTCTAGTTCGTTTTACATCGCTCAAATCAGACACCTCAGACACATGACAATTTCACATGTTCGCCGGAACTGAACACGGTCAGTACACACACAGTGGTACTGCCCGTACGGGAAGGCACTAGCTCTGTGGGCAAGGTCGTTACCGGCGCAAGGAGGTTGCAAGCCGCTTTGATCGAGCCTACGAGCCTTAGCAGGGATCACAGTGGAGGCAAGTGCAACGCAGAGGCAGAGTACCACGCTGAGACGGTTCATGGTGGCCATTGTGTCAGGTGATATCTGTGGGCACGTTCTGCATGCTTTAATCCTCCCTCAGTCGGAGAATATGCTGGTGGACATTCGACCAGAAGCTCTATCCAGTTAAAATTAGGGGGCGACATGCTTATAAAAATCTGACAATAGACGCCGGATCTGCTTTTTGGTCACCTCAGTGAAAGTAGGCTTGCATCCATGGGGTTGTGCCAAGATCCTGGTATCATTCCTCCCCTATATCGGGACTTACCGTATGGCACCACCTTTGGGGCCTAAATCTTCGACCCCGCGCTCGAAGCCAACACAACTACAAGAATCACTCTTTCACTGACATGGATGTGAGAGTTGGCGCATCTTCTAGGTTCCGAAGCTAATGCAACGTTTGGACGGAGCGAGAATCTAAGCACACCTCTACCAGTGACTAACTTATGTGATTGATGAAGCTGCACAGGGTTTGGCTCACGTCAGGTATCGCGACGCCGTGGCGTTAATGTCAGACGTCGCACTCGTCGCCCCCGCCGCCAAGCCTGCTTGCAGGATTATCGCAGGTCCGGACCCTCACATCGACAGGGTTCTAGAAGGGCGGGATGTGCACAGGAAGCAACGCAAATTCCTCCGGAGCCTCACTGAAGCATCTCTGGTGTTGACTTTTGCACCGAGATTGTCGGAGCCAGGATCTCAGGTTTTATTTCGTTCCGGTTCGTCGTGGAGCCCTTCTGAGTTGCGCGTGTCGGCACCCGCACACACACACACTTACATATCAATATGGATGCTGTTTAAGAAGAAGAAGAAGCTGCAGAACCTACATCCTGCACATTACTGTGAAACGGCCACACTATGTGTAAATCAGAATGTGCTCTCGCCTTCCACATCGTGAGGATCCACTTCTCTTGCGGCGACTTCTGATTGCGCATCTCCTTGTCGGTACAGAAGTCGTATTTATATATATATATATATATATATATATATACACAGACTAGTAATGCCCGTTGCTTTGTTTTGGGAGTAACATGTTACAGTTAGTCAACAACGTGTGGTAAAGAACAATATAATTTGAACTGATGGTATGGTTTGTTTAAAAATATTCATATCTATATATATATATATATATATATATACGCCAAATGCCATTTTTATGTATTTTTTTTAAATGTGTGATGTTAGCTTATTTACATACTTTTTTTTAAACAAAACGCACATGTATATTATTTATAAATAATATTTTTAATTACATTTTATGTTTTATCATTTCTATTAATTACAAATTGGTAATCAAATAATATTTCCATTCACATATTAAAGTATCATTTTACATATGTTGTATTACTTGTACAAAATAAAATAAAATTGTGCCTACAATAGTTTGTATAGTTTTCATTTAATAGCATGTGTTTCATCAATTATTATTTGTAGTTATAAATTTTTTTGTATTAAATTTAGTCTAAAATTTGACTATATTTTTATATTTTTATATTTATAATTTTATTTTAAAATAATTTAAAAAATTAAATATTTCTTAATACATCCTATTTGATTACAAATGACCAAAATATATAATATTTTAGTTTTTCTAAAAATTAAATAAATATAAATACTATTTTTAAATTTAGAATAAAAAAGAATAATAATTATGAAAATCAAATTATACTTGGCTAAAAACAAAGACAAACAGAAGAATTTGCAAAGCACAAATTGATAAGAAAAGATGCAAACATGAAGATTATTATAGGATTAGTGGCTCATTAGGAATGAATAGATATTGAGGGATTTGAAACTCCATAGAAACCATTTGTATTTGAGGCTACTCTTAATTAGACTATGACATCCGATTAGCTCTAAGGTTGGAGGTTGTGTTTATTTTTAATATTATTTTATTGTTGTAAAAAAGACTATAGCAAATTTTCTATGAAAAGAAGTGAGTTTAAGATGGGTAGTGCTAAGGGTGAGGAAAGGATATTAAGGGTGATAAAAGATGTTTGATAGATGAATGTTTAGATGTATGAATAGATACAATTTTGTTTAGATGGATGCATATAGACAAACACCATTGTTTTAAATTATATATATATAAATTTTGACAATAAAATATTGTATGTAAGAGAGAACATTATAATTTGATATAAGAGACAAATATCATATTAAAAAAATAGTTAAAAAATCAAAAAGATTTTTTTGTTTAAACATGAAGTAGTATATTTTTTGTTGAATAATAAGAGATTGAGTACAACATGTGAATCTAATATGTGGCTATAACTTTAACTAGGTCATATATATATATATATATATATATATACATATATATATACCTTTGAAGATAGGATATGGTTCTATGTTTTATTCTTCTGTGGGTTTGTTACTTTAAATATAATTTTTAAAATTTAAGTATTTTTAAAAAATTTAGATGATATAATTTATTTTTAAGTTTTGAAATTTTTAAAGAATAGTATCTTTTTCTAACAAGCTCTTCCATAATCTATTAGTCCAAATTATGGCTTTATTTATATATTATATCTATACTTCTTATCTAAGAATTTTAAAATTTTAAAAATTAAACTAATATATGTATCTATTTTGATAAATGCCATGATTTTTAAAAATTACATTGATTTCTTATGTTGTAGATGAAATTATATGTAATTTTTAAAATTCATACACAACAAGTAAAATTTCAATAATATTATTATTTTTAAATCTAGTCTTAATTATGATATATATATGTATATATTCCATAAGCAAACAATTATAATAATAAAATCATCAAAGAAATATAGCTATTGTCATTTATATTTCCAATCAATTTATTGATATCATATGATTTATCTTTGATTTATTAAAAAAAATTATGAAGGATTTTTATTATTGATAAATAATTATTTATTATTAGTTAATATAACTAATTAATATAGTTCTTTCTTTTATAGTTAAGCATATGTATTTGCTCTTGCTTTTTAGTATCAATAAGTGCTCTTTGTGTTTATAATTTCCACATCGTGTAAGAAATATTTACATTAGGTTATATTTATATTATCTATAAATGTTGTATAAATCATACTTGCTTCAATTTACAATATTGATTTTATGGAAAATATGTTTAATGTTTGAGGTTATAAATAGTGATAAATCTATGATTAAAAAAATCATGATAGTAAATTAGCAAAAAATTAAAATTAAAATTAAAATCAATTTAAAAAAAGCACAAAAGTGCAATGTAGATCAAATCACTTATCAAAGATGTATAAATTACTTAAAAAAAAGACCAAATATATTGTTGAATATATAAAATAAGATCATATAAATATTTTTATATTAATATTATAATTTTAAAAATTATAAATCCATAAGTCTTATAGAATTTTAAATATTTTTTAAATATTTTTTAAATATTTTTTAATTATTTTTTAATTATTTTTTAATTATTTTTTTAATAATAAATAAAATAAAAATAGAAATTTATTATTTAAATTTTTTAAAGACATTAATTTTTTAAAATAATTAGTAATATGGTTTTATTATTTAAATTTATTTTTACTTTTTTTGCACAAAAGTTTAATAAAACAAAAATATTATGAATTTGTTTCTTTTAAATAATAATAACACAAAGTCCACACAAAATTATTTTTTAAAGTCTAATAATTTAATTAATCAATTAGAAATTCCTTCCAATAATTTCATAAGAGTATCTTATGAAATTATTATTAAGAAACATATATAACAATGTTCTTATTTTGGCTGTTTAATCAATTAATTAATTTAAAGAAAAGTCTTATTAGTTAGTTTCGAAAGTGAAATGTAGGTACTTTGAATGCAATATGTACCCATAGTTATCTCAACTGAAATGAAGTAATATTAGATAAATTGAAGTTACAGAAAGAAATATCCAATTTTCTCTACAAATCTTCATAATTTTTGACATTTTAGATACATTAGGAAGCAACAAATAATGCAGCTTGAGTGGAGAAAGTTTCCTTTAGATCATATAGTTCTATCCATTTGACCATGGTAAAATGTAAACATGTTCTAATGTAATGCTCTAAACATGTTGGATCGGAGTGGAGAAAGCGCTGTGAAACAATTCAAGAATTCATGTTCCTGTTCCACTCTCATCACCAGTGTGTAGTACATAATGTCATGCTTATGTTTTATTGCCAAAAACCACATTGAAAGAATCAATTTCTATCTCTTTAAGTTACATGCCCCTAAGGATTACTTGTGCTTACTTTCCCAAAACTTCCAAAACCTTCTAACAGCTTCATTTCCTTCATCTACTACTTTTTATTGTTTTGGAAGGATAACCACTTGTTCACAATTCCAACCCTCAAAACAGAAGAGAAGCCCGACCTTGATGATGAAGCAATAGAATCTCCCGCAGAAACCCATTCAGATTCCAGCTCGTAAGAACTTGAAGTGATAAAGCTTAGAGAACTCGTGCATACAGGAAAGGTGGGTCAATACCTTCGGTTTTCAGTTGCAGTGTCTCCTTGCTGACGAAGACCTGATAATCGGCAACAACTTTACATGATTCATTCGAAGTGACTATCGTTACGCACTAGCACTTACAGAGGCGTAGACTGTACTATTCATCAGGCGCATTAGTGTCTTTATACCGAAGGTGATGTCCAGCGTGGATATTGGACCAAGATATAGTACTCTGTGCTTGTCTGCTATAACCTGCTTATCAATTGTTGTCCGGTATGCCAAGGAAATCTCAGGTCTAGTGTAGCCCACACGTTTGAGGGTGAAGGACGCACGACTTCTGCAAAATCCAGTACGAAAGACTAGTACTATTTAAGATACTGGCTGCCAGGTGATGCCCAAGATCTTGCCGGACCACGAGAGATGTTTAGATGTCCCCACTTCTATGTATGCAGAAATGGTGCGTGAACGCTTAAGGTTGCAACTAAGACTTATTGCAATCATGCAGGCGTGTTCTTTGGAAATTAACATGAAAGTTGAGAATGAAGGTGAAGTCACCTGTGAGATTCGTTTCGACTTTCAAGCCATCCTTACGCAGGTCCACGAGTCTGATTACCTTGTAAGGATTGGAAGCTGCATTGAAATGCTAACTCACCTGTCCGGTCAAAGTCAAAACTTCTCGTCAACTTCTCTACACCACTATCTATCATCCCTCGTGGGGCAGCAATGTCACGAGAACCAGTTGCATACATGCAATGAAACTCATGCTGCACGCCGTATTTCCAGAACCAAGTTCGTCAACGTAAACGCCTCCAACTCGCCGCAGCAAAATCCTAACTCCCAATCTACATGACTCCCATCCAAAAACAAAAAAAGAGTTGTGCCAGAAGGTTAGCTCAGTTAACCTGAGCCAATAATTTATATTGTATGGGGCTGACTAAAAAACACCCGGCTCTTCCTAAACTAACTCAACAAAACTATAGAACAAAGAGAGACTGCTGGAGGTAACCGCAGTTAAAAAGATTCTATACTACCAGTCTAACGCTCTAAACCGCATCTGGCCAAACCACCCTTCTACCTTACACGTACACAAGCTTCTCCAACACCACAGTGGAGCCTGGACTTCTTGAAAATTCAAAAGCTCCAGATGATCTCCATCCAACAGCATCTTCGTCAACCAAGAAAGTCGTCTTCAAATAGATGCTTGTACACTGCAACTTCAACATCATTGTTGGAGTCAACCCGAGGAACACAGTGACCATCGTTTGGTCCTCAGAAACACTTCCCTGGAATCTCAAAGAGTTGGTGCAGTAAAACTATCCACAGAATGAAGTGAAAATGCAAAGGAAACTCACTTCATTTAACTACACCATCCAATCTTAAATACACCGTCATTTAACCTCCTATTATCTAACCCAATTTTAGATGACAACCTGCCCCGTCGCTCTAACTGCTACCCTACATTGCGCAAACGAACTCCCCACTGCTATCGATATCGGGGTCCACGTCGTTCTCCACATCCATGTCATCCAATGGATCAGCAAAATAATTTCCTGGTGCACCTGCTCCTGGCTCTCTAGCTTCGCTAATGATGCGCATGATCTCTTCGATGCTCTGTGGGGGATGATTCGGGTCCTCAAAGTCGTAACTCCTATCAGCAAGGTCTACCAGGTCTGCAGGTAAATTTTTCAAAAACCACTCGTGGTTCTTAATTTCTTGAATGTTGATTCTCTGCACACAAACGACCCTTAAATTAGTCCTTTTCGCCTTGGCATACTCTCCAGTTCCATATTACATTAACGCCGATAATAACTTTATTCAACAAATCAAATCAAGTCAAGTCAATTAAGAAATATATATATATATTAAAGAAGAAGAAGGCTCGAGATGCACAATCCACTGCGATCCCAATTGTCTAGATGTACCTTGGCTGGGTTAGCAACAAATATCCTAGATAGCAAATGCCTGCACTCCACGGAAATGTGCACATAGTCGGGGATGGAGTACTGCACGCTCAAGATACGCTGCAAACCAAGGCAACCACAGCTTCATCATTCCGTAAGCAACCATTTATTGAAATCGACGAAAGAGTTGATTTTGTTGTGCAATGCAAAACTTTACAATTAAAATTTACGTGAACTCACCCCGATGGTTTTCCTGAAATTCCTTGGGTCATCGGGATCCTCAAACGGATATGCCCCCACCAACATCACGTACAAGGTCACCCCGCACGACCACACATCGGCAATCTGCGATTCACAAGTAGGCATACCTCAGTTCCCTGATGACTTAATGCCACATGCCCTAAAGATTATCGATAATACACTGAGCTCCGCAGAGAAACCAGAAACCCAATCATCTCACAAAAACGAATTCTCGTGCGAGCAGCGTACCTTGCCATCGTACTCTTTCTTCGACAGGACCTCTGGAGCAATGTAGGCAGGTGTTCCCACGGTCGACTTGGGTTGCGAGTGCAACAAAGACGACTGCAATCAACAGAAACCCGTCAAAAAAAAATCAATAAAAATTTAAAAGATTTGAAAAGACCAGTGCAATATATGTTATAGCCTCATCAGTGATAAAACCTATCCACTTCCTCAAGCTACTTCAACGCAATGGAACGACAAGAAACGAATAAATCTCACCTTTGAATACCCAAAATCACAGATTTTCAGCCTAGGCGCAGGACTTCCATCCAACAAAGTGTTTTCCAATTTCAAATCACGATGGCAAATTTGCTGCAATTAAACCGGCACATTCGGGTCAGGCAGGAGAGAAAACTAATCACAACTCAAACGGATCCAATCTCGAAATTAAAACTACACACATGATTCAAGGTTCAGAAAAATTACCATGGAGTGACAGTAGCTCACTCCAGAGATAAGCTGCTGAAAGAAAAATCTGGCCTACAACAGGAGAAAAAGAAGATACATCTTTCATTAAAAATAGAAACAAAAATAAACGATGAAAAAATACAAAGAAAGACTGTATGCGCAAAGCAGAAACTTACAAGCGCAGCACTTTAGTACTCACCTCATCTTCACTGAACCGACCTGCATTACAAATTCGCTCGAACAGCTCTCCACCAGCAGCATACTCCATCACGATGGCTAAATGAGTTGGTGTCAACAGAACCTGAAAAAGTTAAAGTACAAGATTTAGTACTCCAAAATGTTCAAAAAATTCCAGTATTACCAATCCAGTCGATACATTCATATATCCAAATTTCTCAAACCCGTGGAAGCAAAAACAACCGCCTAGAAAGATCACCTCCTTAAACCGCACTATGTTGGGATGCCGCAACGACCGATGGTTAATAATCTCCCGCTGAACATTCTCGTCAATCTGCAAAGATTCAACAATTCCACATTAGCTAACTTCTCCCCACTCCAAACCCCCCGCTACTACCAGTATTCACGTTGAATACCAAGATATAATCTCGTTATAGCCTAAATGCATGCAACGCATGTATCCCCAAAATCACCATTCCCACTACCTCGTCATATCGCCACCCAAATCAAAACATCGGAAACAGCAGAAACAAAACACACATACACACACCAAAAAAGAAGAAAAACTCACAAAGAATCAAAAACCCCCAAAGAGAGACACCTCACGTACCTTCTCCCCACGCTCGATGTACTTCACCGCAACGAGCTCCCGCGTCTTCTTGTCACGCATGAGCCTGGCGACCCCGAAATTGCCCGACCCAATGTCCTTCACGAGCTCATACCGGTCGTGGTCGTGCATGCCGGGAATGTCCAGATGATCCATCGCAACTTCTCCCACTCACTCCTCCTCTCTCACACACACTCTCGCTCGCTCTCTCTCACTCCCACTCTCTCTCGCTCTCACTCCCACTCTCCGCACCCAACTCAAACGTGTCCACTCTATCTCCAACCAAAAACCAGTCTCACCCCCAACACAAACAAACCCAAACAATAAACTGTACCCAACCCAGAGACACTACAAACTTACACACAAGCAACCCACCTCACCACACTCAGCAAACACGGGGATCCAACCCTGGCAGAGAAGCGGTCAATTGCAAGCACGAAGTGGAAGCTCCCAGAGGAAGAAGAACAAGAGGAGGGAAGAGATGAGCAACGCAAGCCCACACACGGTGTGCCTCCCTCTCTCCCTTGGTTGTGGGGTGTCTCACGGCAATGGGACACGTCGCGGCCTAGCCTCGCCTTGCCCTGCGCGTCGGGCGCCCGGCACACAGCAATGGATGCGATACGGTACGATACGATGCGCGACGCGAGAGTGCAAAGCACACACACACTCTACAACTGAGAATTACAGGCAGAGTGGAATAAGCACTACAACGTAAGCAGCTGCTGATACTACGAGCGCTTACAGCAAGGACACAGACTCGCACGCAAGCAAGCAAGCAAGCTCGCAGGAGTAGCGGACACGGGCGATAAGCCAGCAGCAAAGGCAGGGCACGGGAAGGGGAAGGGCAAGTGGAAGGGAAGAGGAAGGGGTAAGGGGAGGAGGAGGAGGAGGAGGAGGACGGGCGGGAGGGGTGGGGTGGGGTGGGGAGGTGCGGTGTGGCCGCGTGGAGGCCCTGGAGGGCAGCGAGGACCCGCCCCCCGATCGAACCCCGTCACCGCACCAGGTTCCCTTGCTTCGTTAAACTGAGTCGTCCCCGTGCAGGAGCGGCGCGTGGCGGGCGCGCCGGGTTTGTCGTGACCACGACAGGCAGCGTCTACACTGCGCGTGGCAGCCTTCGGGTGGTCCGGGTTTCCCCCGCCCCCCTTTCCCCCTTCCCGCGCCCGCGATTCCTCGCCGGTCATTCTTCCTTCCCTTCCTACCTTCCTTTCTTTCTTCTTTCCCTAGAGTTTATTTTTGAAAGCAGTTCAAAATGTATCTTCGTTCTGTGTTGACCTGGCAAATTGAATGCAGATCTTTTTATTTCATATTTTTGAACATGTGCATGAGTTTTGAGAATATTATGGATTGGTTGGTATCAATAGTTGTATTGGCAAATTCCTGATAAGGATATTTTGAACGGCTTCTAGTATTGTTGAACAAATGAAGTGATTGATATGTTTCAGTGAATGAGTAGAAAGTCGTGCCTTGTTTCATGCTTTTTCTTCTTTTTTCCAATTTAACTATGGCTGTGGTATTGTGATTTTGAAAAGAGCATGATAGGCATGTTTTACATGTGAAAATTCATTCAATCTTATCAATGTATTTTTTTTCTTTATAAATTTACAATTTGTATGTATATATATATATATATATATATATATGTATGTATGTATACATAGTTTATTTAGTTTTCCTGTACATCAGCTTTTAGAGAAATGCTTTTTTATATTGCATTTTATGAAAACACTGTATATACAATTTTTTTCATGCATTCTTTACAGTTGATGAAATTTATATTGTACTCATTTGATTAATGAGTTGTTTCTACCTCATAAAATTGACATACATATATGAACTTCCAAGGCAAACAAGTTGATACTGTAACTTAAATGACTCAAGGAAGTTGACAAGGATATTTAAAAATAGCTTCATCCTTGCATTTATATGAACAATTAAACTACAATTTTAACATTTGAAAATCAAATAACTCATTGTAACCTCCCATCGGTAGAAATGTCAATATTAATGTATATATATATATATATATATATATATCTGTATATATGTATATATATACATATATAGCTGTGTGTGTGTGTGTGTGTGTATGTATGTAAGTAAGTGTGTTGTCTTTTGAAAAAAATCATTGTGTTGAGTTTTATGTATGGTTCCACCAAAGTGTGAGAACACTTACTCCTTTTTCAAAAAGTTACAGTGTCTGTTTCACAGGGTCTCTGAGATAAGAAAGATCTAGAGGAGGAATGGAATCTAGTGTGGGTTTTAGTGGACAGGATCCAGGCAGAATTTGGAGTAGTAGTTGTCCCAGTTTCACATGTGACCCACGCTAGTTCACTCTCATCCCCTCTCTCTCATCCCCTTTCTCGTCCCCTCTCTCTCATTCCCTCTCTCTCATCTCCTCTCTCTCATTCCCTCTCTCTCATCCCCTCCCTCTCTCTCATCCCCTCTCTCTCATCCCCTCTCTCTCATTCCCTCTCTCTCATCCCCTCTCTCTCATCCCCTTTCTCGTCCCCTCTCTCTCATTCCCTCTCTCTCATCCCCTCTCTCTCATTCCCTCTCTCTCATCCCCTCCCTCTCTCTCATCCCCTCTCTCTCATTCCCTCTCTCTCATCCCCTCTATCTCATCCCCTTTCTCGTCCCCTCTCTCTCATTCCCTCTCTCTCATCCCCTCTCTCTCATCCCCTCTCTCTCATTCCCTCTCTCTCATCCCCTCTCTCTCATCCCCTCTCTCTCATTCCTCTCTCTCATCCCCTCTCACATCCCTCTCTCATCCCCTCTCATCCTTTCTCATCCCTCTCATCTCATCCCCTCTCTCTCATCCCCTTTCTCATCCCCTCTCTTATCATCCCCTTTCTCATCCCTCTCTCTCATCCCTCTCTCATCATCCCCTCTCTCTCGTCCCTCTCTCTCATCCCCTCTCTCTCATCCCCTCTTTCTCATCCCCTCTCTCTCATCCTATACACACACATCAGCCTCACCCCCACCATGGCTTGCACCTCTGCTTTAAGGTAAAAAATTAAACAGTGTCCATCATCAAATCAGCCTGTTATATTGAAGCATGTATAAATGCCAAACATTGATGCTGTTTGGCTTAATGGTCAACTCAAATTCCATTCCTAAATTTAAGATTTGAACCATACATGATGTTCACCTAGTGATGGAAAATGCTCACGGAAATGCTATCTAAGATGAAGATGTAGATGACAAAATTTGCAGTTGTTCATCTAGTGTTATCAAGAAAGATTTAATGATATGGTTTTATGAACAATTTTAATTACGGGGTTGTTTCTTCATATAAAAATTTACCTGATATTGGTTTATTGATGAATGAATCTTTCTTTTTCTTTTCTTTTTTAACTGTCACTAGCAGTATGGTAATAAGATGCTGAAAATGTACTGCATGTGTGTTCACATCCTTGGAAGAATCATTGCCATTATCTTTGTTCTGGAATGGTAAATTCAATGATAAAAAATTTATTTCTTATTTTTTTATGTAGAATTTGTAATTCATAGATATTACTATAACCATAGAGACTCCATATGACAACTTTTTTCTCAATATATTAAACTAGGAACTCTACAATTTCTGTATTATTTTACTATACATTGTAAAACAGGTGGTAAGATTTAAATCAAAAGAATGGAATCTCAACTGACACAATGGACAGATTTTACTAATCTACTGATTTATGATGTTGATTCTTTTTTTAAATGGCACCATATATCAATGAAAAATTTGTAAATTTGTAACTATCTTATGCCATTTAAAAAAAAAAAAAAAAAAAAAAAATCATACACATCTAGAAATTGAAATTCTGATACATGAAATTTAACAAAACTTAGTAAAAATACAAAATGTGTTATAATGGTTGTATGCACACACAAAGAGAGAGACACACACACACATATATATGCATCAATTTAAAATCCAGAGAATGCAGCATAGTTTCTCAAGTTTCTTCAGAATCTGGAAGTTTCTCAACTCCAATGCTTGCCAGGTCACCCAGAAAGAGCAAGGATAATCTCTAAGGCGGTATAAAAAGAATCCATAGGAAGTGGTAATTTGCAACATGCGGTGGAGAGCCGGCCACGTCAGCCGCTTGGGTGAGAGTGAAGTGGTGAGTTGGCAGTATCTGCGGAAGAGGTCACCAGCATTGGGGGCCTCCCTCTACTTCTTCTACTACTATTACTACTACTACTACTAGTCTCCACTATTCATCCACATCTCCTGCTCACTCCCTGTTTTCATTGTTGTGGTTACCCTATAACTGTGGAGGGTATGGTGGCCTTGCAAACCCCATGTTGGCAATGGAATCAGCATGCCATTCACTGTATTCTTTCTGTATTCATTCACAACATGAAGAGGAAAATAAAATAAAATTAAGGGTTTTATTTTCTATACTCTGTAAATGTGATTCTCTGACCTCAAAACTGGTCATACTTTTAAACTTTTTTGTTATTTTATTATTTTATAATTATTTATTTATCATTCATTGCACACTACTTGTTATAAAAATTTTGAACACATAAAAATATATTCACAGTTTATGTAAAATAAATTACAATATGATTTCAAAAGATTAATGTGCAGTGCACATGATTTTTTGGGTTTCAGGTATAGATATTAAATTTGATATAAAATTTATTTCTATTCTATTTTATTATATCTTTTGGATATTTCTTTTATATGTATTAAAATACATTCTAATACTTCAATATTCTGGTACCAATCTTGATAACCATTAAAGTAAAGACAATAAGTAAGTAAGTAAGTAAGTAAGTAAATAAACAAATCCCATTATTTGATTGAAAGATTTGGTTGATATATAGATATATAAGAACCTTGCAACTTGATTGTAAAAAATTGCACAAAATATTGTATATCATCAAGTAATCTCTATTGATTTTGTAATGTATTAAACCTTATAGCAACCAAAAAGATTAGGATTTTTTTTCTAATTATGGAGTATTTTTTTCATTGAAAAGGTGCAAGATTCTTAAACTCTATCAAATTTTTGCAATCCAAAAACCTTGTATTGAGCATGTACAAATTATAAACAAATATTTTTAAACCCTTAGAAATATCATCTGAATTACATTATATATATATATATATATATATGAACTTGCTTACTTAAACAATTTATTTAAAGTAGACATTTGTAGACAAGGTTGAATGTAGAATCAAAGATAGACAAATATATTTGAGAGTCTGCTAGTATTTTATCATTCAATTTTACTTGTGCCCAATAACCTTTTTATACTTACTTCTATAAAACTATTTCTATTCTACATCTAAAAATAAAAAACGAATTGATATTTTATGAAATATTTTAATAGTTTCACCTAGATATGGGATGGATTTTAATTAACAGTAATATCATATGTAATATACATATTTTTACAATGTTTTCAATTGATTAGAGTATTACATTTTACAAATATATAATTATGAGTTTTATTATGTTATGTTAAATAAATCATAGAAGAAGGCTAATATGCTAGTATAAAAAATCCTAATGTTAAATCTCAAATTCGAACCTGATTCTACCTTTTTCTAATCTACAAACTTCAACTTTACCTTATAAAATTGAATCTCTCAACTGTAATCCTGAATTTCATTTTTGATATATATATATATATATATATATATTCTAAACCATAATGTACATTATAAATCTATCTTTAAACAAAATATTCATAAATACAATTTAATACTAACCAAAAACTGATTACAGAAAATATAATCCAAAGCATTTTCTAATCCTAATCTATATTTATTTTTCTGTTTTTAATCTTATATTTCTTTCTAGAATTAAAGTTAAAATAAAATAGGTTTAATTCAATTTTTTTTATAATCCTAATTATGAGTCTTATTTATATTTTAAATTTAGTTTGTAGATTAAATATTATGTTATAGATCTAATTGCAATTTATATTTCAAAACCTAAGAAGAAAAATTTATTCAAAGTTTATTTTGTTATTCTAATTTAATTCCGTAGTCTATTCTATAATAATTACTGTAATTTATACTTTGGTGCTGATATATATAAATATATATACATACATATATCCATACATACATACATACATACATACATATATATATATATATATATATATATATATATATAATTTTTTAGTTCTAAAATATCAAAAAATAATAATTAATAATTCTAAAATTTGTTTTTAAAAATAATAACATTATTATTGATATATATATTTAAATACACATATATTAGTTAAAACATATACATAAAAAATATGAGTTTATATAATAATAATAATAATAATAGTAATTAAAATTCAATAAAAATAATTGATAATTTTTTCTTTTAAGCCATTAAATATAAAATAAGATTTACTAAGTTTTAGTGACTAGAACATCATTATTATTATTTCTCTAGATTTTATTTTTATCTAGCTTATTACTAATTTATATTTCTTTTATTTTTATTATTTTTGTATTTTTCTCATTTATTATTAAATAGATTTGCATACCAAATCTTATTAATAAAATTCTTTAAGAAAAATCTATTTTTTTTTTTTTTTTTTTTTTTTTTTTCCTTTCTTTCTTTCTTTATTAAATTTAAAATTTTAATAATATATTTAATTTTGTACTCTAAATTATAGTAATCATTTTATTATATATAAATTTTATTTTATTTTTTAATCCTAAATTATGAATAAAAATTGATTGATAATATTTCAATTTAAAAAAAAAATTACAATAGTGCTTTTAAAATTCAATTGTATTTAAGACTACTACTTTCAACTTATATTCTTATCTATTCAAGATTATGCCAAAAATTTAAGTAATAATGTAAATATTTAGATTAAGATATGATGTGTATAGCTATCATTTTCTTGAAGATCTAATCTTTTAAAGTCAACTTTGTCTATTGTCTTCTTTTATAACCTTTATCAAAGATACAAATCTAATTAAACTTACAAAATGAAAGTATAAAATATAACTAAAAAGAAAAAGTTTCTTAATACAAAAGATAAGAGAGTATTGAATCAGCACTAAAATATAAAAATATAAAAAATTAAAATTAAAATATTAATGATTATATTTTTTATATTTTTTATATTTAATACATAATAAGAAAGCCAAATGTCTTAAGAACCATTAGACTTAAAAGCCAAATAATCAAATTGTAGGATTCTTTTTAATTTTTATTTTAAGTACAAATTAATGATTGAAGAAAGTTTTATTACTTCATGGCACATTGAAGGGCAACTAAAAATCTAATTGATGTCTAAAAAATATTCTTATTGTTTATTAAAATAATATTTTTTATAAAATATATTTTTATTTATATCTATTATCAAGGACACAAGAATACATAACAAAAATTTTGAACTAAGACAAGGTTTCCTGAAGAAAACCAACAAGAACTTGGATTAAACATATGAATATATGAACAACACTAAGAAAGATGAGTTAAGAATTGTAAGAGATGTGTTGTCGAGATTGAAGAACTCTTCAACCTCAACCCCTATATATACTCCTATTTAGGATGCTTCCTCAGCGGCTACTATCAAACTAAGAAGTTTCTCAAGTAGCTTCTATCAACTGGGAAGCTTCTTGAACTCCTTCCACTAATTAGGAAGCGTCTAGAGCTCTATCAACTAACTGGAAAGTTTTTTGAGCTCTTTGCACTAACTAAAAAACTTCTCAACTGACTTTTACCAACTAGGAAGCTTTTCAATTAACTTTCACTAATTCAAGAAGCTTCTAGAATGTTTTAGAAGCTTTTGTGAACTTCCAAAGTATATGTCCCTAACATCACCTCCTTCTTTAGTAACGAGTTCCAAGAGAAACTCAGTCTTATTAAATACATAAGAAATCAAGAATATGTTGTACTATTGAGGCTATGTATTCTATTCTTCATTCTTAGGCAATAGGTTCTACTAATCCTTAAAGAAATCACCTATGACCTTGAGCTAGTACCTCCGTTGTTGAAATATCCCATCCAAGGATCTAATCTTCATTACAGCCTTCAAAACATCCTCCAAACAAGATCTTAGAACTAAAAGGATTCACCTTTCCAAGTTCAAGCAATATCACTAAAGCTTGAGCATTGGAATTGAGACTTGCATAGTTGGGTCTTGCTCCTAATGGCTCCAACCAAGGTCATACTTGGCGTTGAAATGTGTTGTCTTCACTTTGCTCAATTGAAGGTTGTAAAAATTGCACTAGTTCATTCAAAGCTTGTTTCGTAAATAAATCTCATGAGTCTTCTTCTCTCAATGCTTGGAGGTTTGACATAGTGATTAATTTGCTTCTATTGCTCTATTCTATTTTGGAATAGGCAACTACATCCTGATGAAGGCTTTAGTTTAACTCTCCCCCTTTTTATGAATATTCTTTGAAATCAATCTTTACTAAAAATTTATTATCAAATACGTTTGGGTTTGTGGAGATAAAGTCAATAAAATTCTTGTATCTTTTGAAGTGCATTGGTGAGATTTGTAGCCGGTTCCTATATGTGTTCATTAATATCATAGCCCTGCAAATAAACAAGATATTCTAATTTATTCTACCTTTGCCATGAATCAAGTACCTTTGCCATGAATCAAGTACCTTTTCCACCTCGTATTCTTCATCGTTTTTAATTATGATACTAGGTGGCGATTGTTGTATTCTTCTTAGAATATGCAATTCTTTGTAAGATTTTAAAAGAGAAATATGAAAAACTGGATGTACTTTCATAGTAGATGGTAATTTTAAGCAATATGCCAACGGATTAATTTATTTTTAGATAGAAAATGGATCTAATCTTTGATAGTTCAACTTATTGCATGGCTGTTTGGTCTTGATATTCCATCAAAGAAGCCATACCTTATCTTCAATACAAAAAACAGGCAACTAATTCCTAAATTTATCTGCAGATGCCTTGTAAGTATTTTGAGCTACTTGTGACTGAAGCTTCAAGGTTGCTTGGTGTTGTGATAGGTGCTTTGTAAATCCTTCAGCCATTGGATTGTTATTCTTTGGCATATTCTACGGATCAAACTTTAGATGATATCTATAATTGGAATAAAATGATGTTTGTTAAATAGAAGCATAAACAGTATTATTATATACAAACTCCGCTAATGGTAGATACGAGATCTAATTGTCTTGTTGATAGTTAATGTTGCATCGTAAATACTGCTGCAAAACTTGATTAACTTGTTCTGTTTGGCCGTCAGTTTGAAGATGGAAAGCCAAAGAAAGTTTAATATCCACGTTTAATATTTCAAAAAGATATTTCTAGAATTTAGATATGAATTGGAATCCTTGGTCGGATATGATGTCGCGTGGCGTGAACTTCTATCTAGGAATACACCGAGTATCTAGTTGTAGAGAATTTTACTTAATATTTATTGGCTAAACTCTAATGAGTTATTTGTCCTTAATAAGAAGGACAAATATACACGATAATATAAGAAAAATATTTTATATGATTAAAATCTCTTATTTTTAAGTAGGTTTGTACATAAGTTTTCTCTATGATATGTAGAAAATCCTTAAAAACCTTTTAAAGATTCATCTATATATCAAAATCATATCATGGCTCTATACATCTATCTTTTACACCTCCATAAAGTCTTGGCTCTCAAAAACACCTTTAGTATGCACAAAAGTCCAAATTTGCAACAAAAACCCTTAAAAATATATTTTCCGGCAAAGGATGTTTTTCTTCCCGAACTTTAGAAAATCATATCTTCTGATCCAACTATTCAGTTTTCTTCAAACTTTCAGGCAAGGTAGAATTCACCTTTAAGCTTTACCACAAAAAAAATTCAACTGCAAATATACTTTTGATCGTTTGATATCTCAAAACCCCTAGCAGGTGCTTAAAACCCTAGCTCAGAGACACCCGAGCACTATTTTCTCTATATCTCACAAACCCAAAACCCTAATGCCACAAAAATTTTGCACAACTGTATCAAAGAAAAGTCACAAAATAAAAATTAGAAAGTATATATATTCAAAGGAAAATTGAAATGGCTATTGCCAGAGACTAAAAACATAAAGACTCTTAAAACTAGACTAGGATTAGGAAAGGAGTTGACAAGAATGAAGAAGGCTTCACTCTTATTTTTATAAATACTATCTAACTAAAAGCTATGTGGCTGTATTCTATAGGACCTCCTACATGTGTCTAATTTGCAAGACATGTGTCAAACTTGCACAACAAGTTTCTCACATGTGCGCCACATACTTGGCTTGTTCTGCAAGCTATCAATATGTGTGACACATGGCTAGCTTGTTCTATAAGCTACTAACATATGCGTCATGTGGCTAGCTTGTTGATCAAGTTTCTAACCTATCAATCACATGTAGACATATTTAAAGGTGATTCCGTATTTATAAAGCTTCTAGAAAGCTTCTCTATCAGATATTTATTAAATTAACTTATTTTATCTATTTCTATTGGTCTATATTAATTAGGTAATTTACTAGAATAAATCTTATGTCCGTGACACCTAATCACATCTTGTAATCAATAAAATCCATTGTTATAGCTTTCACTTAATTATGTAATAAAGTATACATTAAATATATATATATATATACAATTTTTTCACATGGTAGTCAAGCCACAATACGACACTATGCAGCTGAACTACCCAACATTACAAAACTATTCAGGTTCCTCTCTTTCTGCTCAACCTGCTCATTATTTTACAATCCTTTTGTATTTTGGCCCTCAAAAGCTTCAGACGAATGCTTTATTAGATTCAGGGGTTTAGCTTCTTTTGTAGATGAAGAATTCACTAAGCTTCACAAAATTCCTCTAGTACAAAAACTTAAACCTATTCATGTAGAGGTAATAGATAGATGATCTTTATCCTCTGATAGTATCACCCATGAAATCACGCCTATAGAAGTGTCATTCAAAGATCATAGAAGGTAGATTATATTCAACATTATCAGGAATCTTTCAAATCCTATTATTCTTGAATTATCTTGGTTGAAAAAATATAATCCATCTATTGATTGGAGGTCACAAAGAGTAACATTTCTGATGGAGATCCCTATTAAAAAATATATATAAAAGGCCTTGAAATAATAAATCTTTATTTATTGGAATAAAAACTTTTATAAAATCGGTTAAAGAAGGTATATCATTTATTATTTATGCAATTCCAATTAGAAAAGATATGATTTTATCGACAAGTATTCCACAGGAATATAACAAATTTCAAGATATTTTTTAGAAGAAGAATATTGATATATTGCTAGAGCACCATCCATATGATTGTACTATAGATTTTTTCGAAGGAACGCAACCAACTTTTGGCCTAATCTATAATCTTTCTCAAAATGAGCTTTCAGTATTAAAAGATTATATTGATGAAAATCTTACAAAGAACTTCATCAAGCATTCAAAGTCTCTAGCAGGTGCACCTATACTTTTTGTGAAAAAGAAAGATGGTTCCTTGCGAATATGCGTTGATTATTAGAGATTGAATAAGATAACGATAAAAAATCGTTATCTACTACCGTTAATGTGAGGACTTTTGGAACAACTCGACTAAGCTAAGATCTATACTAAAATAGATCTTTGTAGAGCATACAACCTAGTATGAATCAAGGAGGGAGATGAATAGAAGACCGCATTTCGGACAAGCTATGGACATTTTGAATATAATGTCATGTCCTCTGGACTAATAAAGGTACCCACTATCTTTCAATATTTAATGAATGACATATTTCGAGAATATTTAGACAAATTTGTAGTGATTTATCTTGATGACATCTTAATCTACTCAAAAAATCTGGAAGAATACAAAGAACATATTAAATTGGTATTACAAAAGTTGTGAGATACAAGTTTGTATACCAAACCAGAAAAATATATATTTCATCAATCTCAGATGGAATTTTTGGGATACATTGTATCTATTGAAGGTTTGATAATGGATCCCAAGAAGATAGAGATAATTATGCAATGGACTATTCCGAAGACTGTGAGAGATGTGCAGTGTTTTCTTGGATTCGCTAACTTCTATTAAATCTTTATAAAAAATTACTCTCAAGTTTTCGCCTCTTTTATGCGATTGACATGTAAGGACAAGTTAAAATGGGGGCCTCAAGCACAAAAGATATTCCAAAATCTCAAGACGGCGTTTACTACAGCCCTAATATTGGTGCATCCAGACTTTACAAAGGCATTGTACTTAAAGACTAATGCTTCAAATTTTACACTAGGGGATGTACTTTCACAAATGGGTATAGATAACAAACTCCATCTTGTTGCATTCTATTCTCAAAAGTTTTCCATTGCCAAAATCAATTATAAAATTTATAATAAGGTGGTTTCTTGTTATTGGATTCTTTTGAAGAATAGTACATTTTCTTGAAGACGCAATGCACTGTTTGATTGTATATATAGATCATAAGAACTTAGAATATTTTATGTCAGCACAGGTTCTTAATTATTGCTAAGCTTGATGGAACATGTCATTATCTCAGTTTAATTTTGTTATCATCTATCACTCGGGGAAGCAACAAAGATTATCTGATATTCTATTGAGGAGATTATATCTTGTACCAAAGGTAGAGGAGGCAGCATTTGATCAACAATAAATAACCTTGTTGAAACAGGAGCAATTTCACCTCTTTGTCACCATTATACCTGCGCCTATTGATCCTAGTTTCCTCAATGAGCTGCGTGTTGCAACCACTAATGATGCTTTGGCCCTTGATATCAAGCGTCGTATGAAAAAAAATGTTCATAAGTTCAAATTTGTAGAAGATCTTCTATACTTTAAAGAATATTTGTATATTCTAGAAGAACCAACACAACTGCGCGTTCTTCAATTTTTCCATGACTTTCAAATTGCAAGTCACTTTGGATTTAATAAGACCTTGGAACTTATTTCTCAAGATTTTTAGTGGCATCAAATGTAAAAGGCAGCAAAGGACTTTGTACTCTCATGCGACATCTGTTTAAGGTCCAAAAATCCTCAACATCTCCTTTATGGACTCTTATAATCCTTGCCTACTCCAAGATAGGCATGGTCCTCTATCTCAATGGATTTCATCACAGAACTATCGCCATCCAATTCATTTGACATCTTTGTCATGGTTGATCAACTTACAAAAATAGCTCATTTCATCCCTTACAAAAAGACTACATCTAATGAAGAAATGGCAAGGCTTTTTTTTGACAATATATATTGATATGATGGCCTATCTGATGATATCGTTGTCGTGTTGTGGTTCGGCTACTATGTGAAAAAATTATATATGTATATTTAATGTATAATTTACTATATAGCTAAATGAGAGCCATATCAGTGGACTTTTATTGATTATAGAATGTGATTGGATTGCTAGTTTAGAAAGGATCTGTTAAAAGGATTATTATTAAGGTTTATACAACCTTATTTTCTTTTTAGTAGTGACTTTTGAAGTTAATTTTATATTGATAGTAACTTGTGTATATCTTAAGTCACCTATGTTAGACATTGGTGATCCTTAAGATCTTATTTATTTCTTTTATTTGGTGCTTAAAGCACCAAGTATGTAAATCTTATAAGAAGAAGGGTTAGAAAAGGGTTTTTAGTGTAAAAAGGGTAGTTTGGCCATCCATGTGGATGAATAGAGGTGGATGATAGAAATCTCTATTCTAATTGGCCAAAAATCATGCCCAATGGGCTTCAAGGAGGCTGCCCGAGGGTTTATTAGGAGTTAGGGTTTGTTTTTGGAGAGGAGTCAAACATCAGAGGCTAGGATCATAAGGTTTAGGTTTTTGGATCTGGTTTAGATGCAAATTTTGTGTGATTTGCACTATATATGAAGAAGTTATAGGCGCCCAAAGTTAAGGTGTTGATTTTGGACCTATTGTCACTCTTTTGAGTGTAACTCGCGCATACAAAGAGCAATCAAGGATCGGCGACTAGAATTAAGGAGATCACTTTTACGACTACACTTTTCATATATGGCTTGATAAAATACAAGCTTGAGTGAAGGAGATATTGGGAATTGAAGTCAATGCTTACACACTTAAGGGCAGTAAGTGACCCGCTTACATAGTGGTTACATTTTGAGCTATATCTTAGATAATTTGATAGATTATTGGCTCAAAATTTTTAGGAGTGTATATGCTTATGTCACAAGACTATGTGCAAAATTTTTGTGGCATTAGGGTTTTGGATTTGTGAGATATAAAGAAAATAGTGCTCGGGTGTCTCTTAGCTAGGATTTTAAGTACCTGCTAGCAATTTTGAGATATCAAACGATCGGAAACGAATTTATAGTTGATTCTTTCTTGTGATAAAACTCAAGAGAATTATCTACAATTTAAATTAAATTTAATAGAAATTGAATGGTTGAATCAAGAGTTCTTGGACTCTAAAGTTCAGCAAGAAATAAGTCCTTGCGGATAAATAAAGTTTTGAAGGGTTTTTGTGGAAATTTGAACCCTTTTTGTACAAACTTACTTGAATATAAGAGGGTTTATATATATAACTTCTCTTTTATAAGATTTTTGTATTATTTTTCCTTTTTATTGAGAACAAACGACTTGTTGGATTTTTGCCATCAAGTTTCAAATAAATTCTCCATAGCCAAGTACCCAATGTATTCCCAGATAGAAGGCCACGTCATACGACAACGCAGTAAAAGAAGGATCAACTTTTGCTATTTATGCCACACCCGTTTCTAAGGTTGAAAGACTTTAAGTGGCATTCCAAGCCAATATCTAGATTATCAGGACGTTTTTGAAAAAAAAAATACAGATATTCTTCCGGAGCATCATCCATACAACTGTTCAATCAACCTCAAGGAAAGAACTCAGCCACGATTTAGATCAATCTACAATTTATCACAAGATGAATTGGTTGAACTCAAGATGTATATTAACGAGAATTTGGCCAAGAATTTAATACGCCATTCTAAATCCCTAGCAGGAACTCCAATTCTATTTGTGAAGAAAAATGATAGATTATTGCAGATGTGTGTTGACTATCAAGGACTCAACAAGATCACAATCAAGAACATATATCTATTACCTTTGATATCAGGACTCCTTGACCAGTTAAATCAAGCTAAGATCTACACAAAAATAGATCTAAGAAGAACATACAATCTAGTACGCATCAAATAAGGAGATGAATGGAAAATTGCATTTCAAACCAGGTACGGATATTTTGAATATAATGTACAAATGCACCAACTGCTTTTCAACATCTCATGAATGATACTTTTTGTGAGTTCTTAGATAATTTTATCGTCTGCTACTTAGACAATATTTTGATCTATTCTAAGAATATAAAAGAACATGAAGTACATGTTCGTCAAGTATTACAATAACTTAGAAATGCAAGATTGTATGCCAAGATAGAAAAGTGTGTATTTCATACTAGTCAAGTCGATTTCTTAGGATACATCATTTCAAATGATGGTCTCATGATGGATTCTAAGAAAGTCTAGACAATCATGAATTGAAAGATTCCAAAGACGATAAGAGATGTCCAATGTTTTTTGGGATTTGTCAATTATTATCGGATCTTCATCAAAGACTTCTCTCAAGTTGTAGCTCCATTTATAAGTTTGACCTGTAAAGACAAATTCCAATGGAACCAAGAAGCAGAAGTAGCATTTGAAGCTCTGAAGACATTGTTTGATTTTGCACCAATCTTGTATCAAGTTGACTTTTGTAAGGCATTTTTTTATGGAAACAGACGCATCAGACTTTGCCTTGAGTGCGATTTTGTCACAAATGAGAATAGATGATAAACTTCATCCAGTAGCTTTTCATTCAAAAAAATTCTCAACAATCGAGATCAATTATGAGATCGACAACAAAGAAATTCTTGCAATCGTAGATTCTTTTTAAAAATGGCGTCATTATCTAGAAGGCGCTTCCAATCCAATCATCATATACACAGATCACAAGAACCTCGAGTATTTTATATCGGCACGCGTGTTGAATCGTCGTCAAGCTTCTTGGAGTTTGTCTTTGTTAAGATTTGAGTTCATTATCACTTATTGGCCAAGAAAACAACAAGGTTTGTCCGATGCCCTTTCTAGACATCCTTATTTTGCACCAAAAGAAGGAGATGCAGCTTTTGAGCAACAAAGAATGGTCCTTTTGAAACCCGAGCAGTTTCATCTTCGAGCAATGAAATCAACATTGACTGTTGATTCAACTTTTCTCAAGCAAATCTAATCAAGTATGTCCTTAGACCCTCTTGTTTATGATATCAAGAATAATTCTTCCAAGTCTCATGATTCTTCTAAATTCGAGTTCAAGAACAATCTACTATATTTTAAAAAACGCTTATATATTTCAGAAAGAGAAGCACGTTGTCGTAACACGAGCTATTCTGCTCGAGAATGCTCTGGGCACCTGGCTGTGGAAGACAAAAAGGAAATACACAACAACAAGATCCTAACAACTCTAATAGAATCCTACACAACTTCTATTAAATCTTAACAATATTAATCAAACCTTGATTCAATCTTAAAGCAATTACAAAGAAGAATAAATGAATCATATATTAATCATAATAGAAAATAATATATAAAATGCTAAATTTAGAAAATACTAAAAATAGAATCTTAAAATCCTAAATCATATCTTATTCAAAGCCTAGGTCAAATCCTAATCAAAACCTAAATCAAATCCTAAGTCAAACCCTGGTCAAACCCTAGTCAAATCCTAAATCAAACCCTAAATCAAACCCTGGTCAAATCCTAAATCAAATCCTAAATCAAACCCTAATTCAAACCCTGGTCAAACCGTAGTCAAAACCTAAGTCAAATCCTAAGTCAAATCCTAAACCCTAAACCAAATCCTAAACAAATCCTAAAAAAACCCTAAACAAATCCTAAACCCTAAACCAAACCCTAAATAAACCCTAAATCCTAAACCGAATCCTAAACAAATCTTAAACCAAATTCTAACCAATTCAAATCAACCCTAGGGAAAATTAGAACCTGAGTATCTGTTGATTAGACCGTTGATCTTACTTAAAACTTTGTATACCCTTCAACCTCTTAGTCAAAAACAAGCACAACAAATTTGAAGGAAATCGAACTTATCAAATAGAAGAAAAATCCCAAAACCTTCCCGGATGTTGGTCGGCCTCCTTCTCCAACCTTGATGCTGATCTTCCAGTGCTGATTTCTCCCTTCTACACCATCCAATCAGTCTCAAATCACTCATGTATACAGAAAAATAAGTCTATTATCCACACAAATAAAAACTATTCCAATCCAACTGGTAGATTGCTCAAGATCTTAAAAACCTTAACTGACCCTCAAAACTTAAATTCCGAGACCTTGACCCACTTAAACCTCAATTACGTACAACAAAACCGTTAGATTCAGTTCAAATTCACAGCACACATTAACAACAACAACACCCAAAAACCCACAAATTTATAGCCATAGATCTGCTGCAAAGCTTCTGGAATTGCCAAAACCATCAACCCTATTTTATTTCACAAAATCTCAAGTAGCCAAAATAAACCCTGACTTTGCAAAGCTATTACGAAGTCGTTTTCTATCCAAATCACTCAAAACCAATTCCTATACAAAACCCTTCAAGTCTTCTCTTTCATCCTAATTTGCGATTGGTAGAAAACTCCTCCATTCGCCGTCGGCACGCGGTTTAGTGCCTTGGGGTCTGGTTTCGACCCAGATTCTTAACCGGCCCTCTCTGGGTATCAACTCTTGTAATTTTGAGGTAAATTTCTCTAAAACCTACTCTTAACTCCTTACTAAACATGCCTATACCAATTATCTTTCTAATCTACTTTGTTTTACCATAATTATGGCTATACAAAGTAAGTAGAATTCCTTTTTATAAAAGGCAGCATTAGCACCTTTTAATTTTTACTACCTCCTTGTCTATTATCTATGTTTCTAAGATAATTTTCTCTAATATTTTCATTTGAGCTCTTCTATAATATAATCACTCCTTCCCTCTTTCACCTAGTGGTCGTATTACTACACGACAACGTTTACGTGTTCTTCAAGCACGTCATGATTTTTTAGTGGCAAGACATTTTGGATACAACAAGACTTTGAAACTTATATCAAGAGATTTTTGGTGGCCTCAAATGTGGAAGGCAGTCAAAGACTTTGTACAATCATGTGATATTTGCTCAAGATCAAAGGCTCCTCATCATCGACCTTTTGGGCTTCTTCAACCATTACCTATTCCAGAACAACCATGGTCTTCTGTTTCTATGGATTTCATCACAGATCTTCCAAGCTTAAGATCTTATGACTCTATATTTGTGATAGTAGATCGGTTCACCAAAATGACTCATTTTTTGCCATGCACAAAATCTATTACAGGTGAAGAAACAACTAAGCTTTTCATTGATAATATCTATCGCTATCATGGATTATTTAGGGATATTATATTGGATAGGGGGATTCAATTTGTGTCAAGATTTTGGAAAACCCTTTTCAAGATCTTAAAAGTAGATATAAAGTTATCTTCAGCTTTTCATCTTCAAACTGATGGACAAAAAGAGCGCGTGAACCAAGTCTTGGAGTAGTACTTAAGGTGTACCATCAACTACCAATAAGTTGATTGGACAGCTCTTCTATCATTGGCAGAATTTGCTTATAATAATACAATATATTCTTCTACGCAACAAACACCTTTTTTTGCCAATTATGGTTACCACCCACGACTTGATGCTTTTGACTTTTCAAAAGTTGATAATCCAGCGGCAGAAGATTTAGCAAATTGTTTGTCAGAGCTACATGCAACAATGAAGGTGTAGTTAAAAGAAGCTCAAGAACAACAAATAACAAATGTAGATATGTATCACAAGGAACAACCATAATTCAACATGGGAGACAAGATATAGTTACTTCATCGCAATATCAAGTCTACTTATCTTTGTGATAAATTGGACTATTGTAGGCTTGGACCTTTTCCTATTTCTGAATAAATCAATCTTGTTGCATAATGATTACACCTACCGAAGTCCATGAAGATCCACCCTCTATTCCACATGTCATTACTTGAGCCATACAAGATAGTGGATATACAAAAAAGAAGACAAATACCACCGCCTCCTATAAAAATGGACAACGATGAAGAATTCGAGGTTGAAGAGATTTTAGATTCAAGGTGGCGCCAAAATTGATTAGAATATCTTGTGCATTGGTGTGGATATGATATTAGTGAATGCACATGGGAGCCATCAAAGAATCTTACAAATACATCAATAAAAGTCAATATATTTCATCGACGACATCTGTCAAAACCAAGATAAAGAATCAAAAAATTCTTTGCTATAAAGCAAAGCAGGTTCTATAGAGGTTTCATCCTATCTTGTATCATTGTTTGTCATTTTCTTAGATTTGTTTGTACTAAAAAGATGGAAGATCAAGAACCAGCGAATTCAGCTTAAGAGCCATCATTTATTGATTTATCGGATGAGACATTATGATTATCACTACCTTCAAGACAACAGAATAGAGACGAAGACCTCAAGAACGACATGTCCTTCCTCGGATTGATGGCAAAATACAACGTGTTTGATATCACGACCTTGGAAGAGACTCCTGATGTTTGGTGATACTTTTAAAGGTAGGAACTACTCCTGATGGTGTTCCTAATGTTTTCTTTGAAGGAAGTTATGAAGGCCTCAACAATGATCAAATAATAGGGTGGTCCTCTCGCCTTGGTATAGGACATTATCGATGGCTGAAAGGACCTATCAACTACCTTCGTAGGGAACAAAGATCAGAGTATGTGGCAAGCGTAAATCAATGTATCCTGGACTTTCTCAACATATAATTACCGCTCCTTGTGGAACTTGTCTTTAGAAGGGGGATAATATCATAGACATAAGATTTACTCGAATAAGTTATCTAATTAATATAGACCAATAGAAATAGATAAAATAAATTAATTTAATAAATATATGATAGAAAAGCTTCTTAAAAGCTTCATAAATGCAAAATCACCTTTATACATGTCTATAGGTGATTGGTAGATTAGAAACTTGGTCAATAAGCTAGCCACATGGCACAAATGTTGGTAGCTTGTGGATTAAGCTAGCCATGTATCACACATATTGGTAGCTTGCGGAACAAGCCAAGTATGTGGCGCACATGTGTGAAACTTGTCGTGCAAGTTTGACACGTGTCTTGTAAATTAGACACGTGTAGGAGGTCCTATAGAATATCGCCACATAGCTCTTAATTAGATAGTATTTATAGAGGCAAGAGTGAAGTCTTTTTCACTCTTGTCAACTTCTTTCTTCATCCTAGTCTAGTTTCAAGAGTCTTTATGTTTCTAGTCTTTGGCAATAGCCATTCCAATTTTTCTTTGAATATATATACTTTCTAATTTTTATTTTGTGACTTTTCTTTGATATAATTTTCATTAGATTATACATCTTTTTTTAGTTCATATCCTTGACATTAGGTTATTAGTTTAAAAAGGATCTATTAAAAAGACTCTTATTGAGGTTTATACAACTTTATTTCTTTTTGATAGTGATTTTGAGGTTGATTTATATTGATAATAGCTTTTATATATCTTAAATCATCTTTATTAGATATTGTTGATCCTTAAGATCTTATTTATTTATTTTATTTGATGTTTAGAGTACAAATTATATAAATATTATAAAAAAAGGATTAAGAAAGGATTTTTAGTGTAAAAGGGGATAGCTAGGCCATCTATGTGGGTGAATAGAGATGGATGATAGAAGTCTCTATTCCTATTGGCCAAAAATCATGCCCAATGGGCTTCAAGGATGTTGCTTGAGGATTTATTAGGGATTAGGATTTATTTTTGGAGGAGAGTCAAACATTAAAGGCTAGGAAGAGCAAGTTTGGATTTTTAGATATGGTTTTGGTGCAAATCTTACATGATTTGGGTAATTTATGAAAGAGTTATAGGCACTCAAAGTTAGGGTGTTGAAATTCTACCTACTATTGCTCTTTTAAGCACTACGCATGCTTACAAAGAGCAATAGACAATCGGCAACTTGGATTGAAAAGAACACTTTTTTGGCTACACTTTTTATATACAATTAATAGAATGTAAGCTAAAGTGAGGAGATATTGGGAGTTGAAGTTAGTGCTTGTAAGGTAAGGACAATAAGTGACCCTACTTAACTAGTGGTTATATTTTGAGCTATATCTTAGGCAATTTGATAAAATTTTGGCTCAAAATTTTCAAGAGTGTATATATTTATGTCACAAGGCTATGTAAAAAAAATTTGTAGCTTTAAAATTTTGGATTTGTGAGATATAAGGAAAATAGTGCTTGGGTGTCTCTGAGCTAGGATTTTAAGCACGTACTAGGGCTTTTAAGGTATCAGACGATCAAAAGCAAATTTATAGTTGATTCTTCTTTGTGATAAAATTCAAAAAGACTATCTATACTTTAAAGAAAATTTTGTAGAAATTAAATAATTGAATCAAGAGTTATTGAATTCTAAAGTTTAGCAAGAAATAAGTTCCTATGGGTGAATAAAGTTTTGAAGGCTTTTTGTAGAAATTTGAACCCTTTTTGTACAAACTTACTTGAATACAAGAGGGTTTTATCTATACAACTTCTCTTTTATAATATTTTTATATTATTTGTCCTTTTTTCAAGGATAAATCACTTGTTGGAGTTTTTCCAATAATTTTAAAGTGAATTCTCCACAATCAAGTACCCAGTGTATTCCCAGATAGAAAATCACGCCATATGACAACTATCCCTATTGTGGATGAACAATGTCATTTTTCTGAATAATTTCACTCTTGATTTTGGTAATGTGTCGATTTTGTTTCTTCGGGCAATTACCAACCTTGTGGCCTTACTCGATATAATGTAAGCATAGACCTTCTTCCATCCGACGCTTCTTTTCTTGTGGACTAAGAGGTTTAAATCGCACTGCATTAAGTTGCATATCTTCTATTTTTCAATAGGAATTCAAAATACTTGTTGATGTAGCAAGAGAATGTTGGATTGCATATTATCTTATTGAAGCCCATGAAGGTTGATCTTATCGATGTTAAAATAATCGATTATCACATTTTACGGCTTGACTAATGGCTTCATTAAGTGATTGTAGATCCGGGAGTGACAATAATAGATTCTTCATATTATCTCTTAATCTCCAATAAAATTGGCTCATTAGAACTTCTTCATTCCAATTGATGTCACAAGCTAATTACCTAAAATTGGATACATAGACTGATATAAAACACGTCCCTTATTGTAATGCTCGGATCTTAGCTATTAGTCAACAAGTCTTGTCATGTTCTCCAAATGATTTTATAAATGCTTCCATGAAAACTTCAAAATTGCTCAAAAAAGGTGATCTTTTTTCAAACAAGAGAGCAAACCATGATAATGCTTGCGTTGTAAGCAAGGTGCCAACCAATCCAACTCGTGATTCTTTTGTTGGATAAGTATTTGGTTGTAGAACTATTATCAATTGAATTTGATTGACAAATCCTTAGAACTTTGAACGCGTACCATCATATTTCTCTGGAAGACTAACTCGAGGCTCCTTATGTTGTTGAACAGGCAGATTTTCTTGGCATAATATAGATAGTACTGCATCCTTAAGTATAGAAGTTGAAAGTAGATGCAGTCTAGATTGTGGTACTTCAAATGTTGCGTCATTATGGAATTTTGCAACAATCCTTTTGATCTTTACAGTCCTAACAGATAAAGTAATAAGAACACTTATAATAGTGTCTAACTTGAATTTGAAAGATTTAGTCATACTAATGTCTTCACCTCCAACCATTTCAAGAGAAAAAAGGAAGGAATCTATAAAATAAAAACAATATCAATTTATAAGAGCATAATCGACAACCTTTAAAACACTTTAAAACCTTCAAAGAGAGAAGTAATCCACTCTCTCATAAGAAAGACAAAGCTCCAAATTGGTGAAGAAAATATTAGTTTAGAGGAGGATAATCCGCAACTTCTAAAGCATTGATATACCTTTGAGTAGAGGGATAATCCACTCTCTAATAAAAAAGATCCAACTCTGATATTGAAGATGAGGGCAGTCTCGACAAATTATCAAAGATACAAGAATATAGAACAAATATCTTGAACTAAGACAAGGTTTCTAGAAGAAAACCAACAAGAACTTAAATTAAACAGATGAGTATACAAACAACAGCAAGAAAGGTGAGTTTAGAACTCCAAAAAATGCATTGTTGAGATTGTAGAACTCTTCAGCCTTGACCCCTATATATACTCCTATTTAGGGTGCTTCTTCAACTAAGAAGCTTTTAAAGCAGCTTCTACCAACTCGGAAGCTTCTTGAGCTCCTTCCACTAACTGGGAAGCCTCTTGAGCTCCTTCCACTAATTGGGAAGTTTCTTAAGTTCCTTCCACTAATTAGGAAACTTCTCAACCGTCTTTCACCAACTACGAAGCTTCTCAACCAACTTTCACTAACTCGAGAAGCTTCTAGAATATTTTAGAAGGTTTTGTGAACCTCCAAAGTGTATGTCCCTAACATCTATTTACTTCTATGTACCAAATATATTTAAGTAACTATAAAAACATCTTATAATTTAATGCTTAAATCTCTTATCTCTATCACTTATTAATTTTTAAACTTTTAATACATATATCAATTTTATAAAAAAAAAAATGACTAAGAATTATTATTTATTATATTTAAATATAATACTCTCTTAATAATTTAATTTTTTTAAATAAAAATTATAGAATTTTCCTCACAATATGTATAAATATCTTTTTTAAATAATTTTTTTGTATAAATTTTAAATTATATTTTATAATTATCAAATAAATTTTGATTTGTGCTGATTTGGTCACAAAGTGTAGACAAATACTTGATTCTTTATAATCCTTTATTATAACTAACAAACTATTAATAAGTCATAGATAAATTCTACATTTAATATGGATGTTGAACTTTTCTATGAGAATATATATTTAATACAAAAAAAATTGTAATTTGAAAGGATATTATGATTGTAATGTGAAGATACCAAATTTTTAAAATTAATGATACAAAGGCTAAATATTCAAATAAGAAGCAAATACAAGAAGACCATAGAAAGATAGTGATATAGATAGTTAAGATGGATAGAATGTAGTAATGCATAAAATGTATACAATGATTATATCAAATGTCTTAATATAATTAAATATTATATGAATATCAATAAATTTTTCATATATAAATATTTATTTTGAAGCCTTGCAATAAATAAAATAATATTTTTAGTTGTCTATATGTATAATACTTATATAAAATAAAATTAAGGTGAATAAAAATCACATATATTATCAATTCTTTTAACTACCTTTGCTTATATATAGTAATATCTAAAACAATCTTTTAAAGCTAATTATTTTTAAAATTTTATCTTTAAATATAGTTTCAATAACTATATATATTTAATAATATATTTTTCTACTTATTCTAATAAATCTTTTGTAACCATTTTGAAAAATAAAAATTATTATATCACAATGTTTATAATTTTGATTAATTTCATTTATTCTTTTATAATCTAGAACAAAGATTTGTAAACTTTTTGAATAATTATTATAAATCTAGAATTATATTTTTATAAATTTATTTGGAAGTTCTTAAGAATAATTTTAAAAGAATATATGTTCTAAACCAATTTTTAAAAATATATTTATACATCTCTATAATAGATCTTTTTCCTAACTTATCAACAAATCAATAAGAATAACAAAGTTTAAATAATTTATAAAATTCAATTTTTAAACTCTTTGACTATTATCTTTTAGATTTAAATTATTAATACATTTAAAATATGTTATATTGATTATTTTAAAACTATTCATATTTAATATAATAGATATAGCATCTCCAATATTTGTTTCATTTGCTTACATTTCAACCTTTGTATTTCAATGAGAAAAATTAAATATCAATTATCTTACAAATAAAATTGCACCTATATTTCTATATTCTACATAAAAAAAAATTCATGCATGTTTAATCATTACAATCATTACACTAATTACTTATAATATCATGACACAATTTGATGATACAAAGCTAGTTTTCATATTAAAAAATTCTGCTTTATGACCAACTTATATTAAAACATATACATGCATACCAATACATACTACCATTACTTCATTGTGCCCATACATATTTATGCTAGAATCGTTCCAAGTCTTTCTACAACCACAAGATTTGTTGCTGCTCCCTCTATACAACCAAGAGCTAGCCTAATCTTAGGGTAAAGAAGACCAAGTATCAGGGATTAGGATTTAAACCCTAAATCCAAAACCCTAATTGTGTCCACTGCATGAAGTCTGTTTCTGAACCAAGAAATTACACCCTGTTGTGAAACACGATCGAGAGAAACCCAAAAATGCAACATCACGAGAGGGAAAAAACACAAAGCAAGGGACGAAAAAACAAACGAGCAAGAGCTACAACACAAGTCAACAATCTCAAGGAAAAATCTGTCTACAAGAGGTTTCGACAAAAAGAAAGCTGTCGGGAGAAAGCGACTATAAAACGCGAAAGCCGTAGTTCAATACAAAGCTCATGAATCCACATGCGCCAAAAGTGCTTTTTCTTGGCGCGGAGTGTTACAAATGCTGACGTTCGAGGTCTGGAGGTGCATTGCTTTGGGAATGGACTTGAGTGACTGCAGGCCTTGCTTGGGTTACACACTAGTTGCCTAAAAACCCTAAAGACTTCCTTCCCCGCTTTCTCTGCAACACGGATTTTGAGCAAGCTGGAATGGATGCTTGAGCGAGGTTAGCCTCATCCAAGTAGCGCCAGAATCACGGTGTCCTCTTCAGCATGGTAACCTTTCCCCCTCATACGCGTTCCAGCTTGGATGCCCTTGTCACTTTATGAGCGTGATAGCCCCTAGAATGTGTCACGCTGGAAGATACTGAGATCACGTGGCAGGTTCCTCCTTCCTCTAACTCTAACGCGACCGCCTCCCTGCAGCTTCGCTTGCAGATTCGCTTGCAGATTCGCCAACTTTGATTGACTGTTTGTGACTTGATAAAGAAGGAGACTAAACAATCTCCTGGGTTTCGTTAGATGGTAGAGGAGTAGGAAGGAGTGTTTAAGCCCTAATTTTCCAGTTTTGAGAATTTTGGGTTCATTTGAAGAGGTTTGTGCTTTGAGGAAGGGGGTTTGGAGTTTTAGTCGTGGGGGTACTTCCCGCGTTGGGTATCGTGTGGGAGTGATGGTGTCTTCTGTGAAGTTAGGTAGTCACAATGATTACATATCCCAGTCGCAAGGGTGCGTGGTGACGATGAAAGGGTTTAAGAAGCAGGCGCCTGCTGACGATTCGCAAGTTCGCATCGTGTCAAAGAAGGAAACCGCCGTGTCCACTGATCCTGTGAAAGTGTCACTGCATGATTGTTTGGCGTGCAGTGGTTGTATCACCACGGCGGAGACTGTGATGATTGAACAACAGAGTACAGGTTTGGTTTCTCACTTGTTTCTTCAAGTGAAAGTGTTTGCAGGGTTTCCATTTTCACCCCTCTGGCTGGCAATCTGCGTGTGTGAGTCGAGATCCTCGGGGCTGTGTTGTTCCGAGTAATTGGAGTAATAAATACGTGTTGTCAAATTTGAGTCGTGGTGTTAAGTACCTTTTGTATCCAATTGTGTCGCAATGGATTACCTTCGCGACAAATATATCAGCCTGTAGAACGTAGTTGTTTTCATCTTTTAAAAGAAGTATTTCTAAGTTGATAAACTGACTATTGCAGAGCCATTTTTGCAATGGGGTTTTAATTGGATTCTTACCGCATGTGCTTACGTTTGTAATGTATCCTTGTGGTGATCACCGTGGACAACAGGTGAACTGCTGAGCCAATTAAGTGCTACTAACAAGGCAGTTGTGGTATCATTATCACCACAATCAAGGGCTTCTTTAGCAGCTTATTACGGTTTAACCCCTCTTCAAGCGTTCAAGAAGCTGTCAGGTTTTTTGAAGTCTCTTGGTGTGAAGGCAGTGTTTGATACTAGCTGCAGCAGAGACATATCTTTAGTAGAATCGTGTGCTGAGTTTGTGGAAAGGTTTCGGGAGAAAAAAAAATTCCCCATTCTGGCATCATCTTGCCCAGGTATTTCAAATTCTGTATTAATTCTACACAACTCTGCCGTTGCAATAGTGATTAGCGACTTAGTTTGCAATTTCCACGATTTCTTCTTTCTTGAAATCGAGTTGAGTGAAAATTTGTTGCAGCTATCTGAAGTGAGAATTCATGTACAGGTTGGGTATGCTATGCGGAAAAAACGCATGGACATGACGTCCTACCTTACATCAGTGCAGTAAAAAGTCCTCAGCAAGTCATGGGAACCATACTGAAGCGATATGTATACAAGAGTCTAGGGCTCTTGCCCGAAGATGTTTACCATGTAACTATCATGCCCTGCTATGACAAGAAGCTTGAAGCTGCCCGTGAGGATTTCATTTTTGAAGTTGAAAGGGAAGGATCAACGGAAGGCAATAAGCCACAGATTACAGAAGTGGATTGCGTACTTACGTCAGGTGAAATATTGGACTTATTACAGACTAGAAACGTAGATTTTGCGGAACTGGAAGAGGTCCCTTTGGACAGAGTACTAACAAATGTAGATGAGCGGGATCATTTATATGGAGTATCGGGCGGTTCCGGTGGCTACGCTGAATCTATCTTTCGATATGCAGCTCGTGAGCTATTTGGGAAGGAAATTTCTGGACCTTTACAGTTTATGACTCTCCGAAATGCGGATTTTCGGGAGATAACGCTTGAAGTTGATGGGAAGAAGGTGCTGAAGTTTGCTCTTGTGTACGGGTTTCGAAATATACAGAACATAGTGCGACAGATCAAAGCTGGAAGGTGTGACTATCATTTTATGGAGGTTATGGCATGCCCATCGGGTTGTCTGAATGGTGGAGGGCAAATTAAACCCAAGAAGGGGCAAACTGCAAAGGAGTTGATTCAGCAGCTTGAGGGTGCTTACGTGAACGATGTAGATGTTAGGGAACCTTTTGAAAACGATATTGTGAAGGGTTTGTACAAAGAGTGGCTAGGGTATCCTGGTTCTGAGAGAGCCTCTCAAATCATGAGAACTCAGTATCACGTTAGAGAGAAGACTGTTGCAAATTTTGTAAGCGACTGGTAGTACGTGCTTGATTTGAAGGCGAGGGGTCAAAATTTTCTTCCAAATGAGAATGGATTGTTTCCCAGTCCACTGCAGCTGCCGCGATGAAATCAAATGTGTGGGAGGCCTTATCTTGTATAGGCAACGAGTGCCGGGAATTTATGATATTACGCTAGGATTTTTTCTCCCAGGTGCAGTGGATTATCTACAGTGACTCGTGTAGTTAGTGATGGACTGGCCAATGACTCCGTAGGTGTTTCTACAATGCACGCTCTCTAGGAGATGGACATTTTTGGTGAATCACCTAGATTTCCGGAGTGCAACCTGTCTTGTAGCATAATTTTGCTTAGAAGTAATAAGAATGAGAAGCTGCAACCAAAAAATGCAAGCGCCACTGGAGAATCTAGTCTAATGCCATAGTAGAAATCTCACCATTTCTGAGGTTTCAGTCGTAAGGACTTTGGGGATGAATTGTGAAAGATTTGTCCATCTGAGAATATATGTACTTCCGCTGGATGTACCAGTCATCTGAAATCTGAGCTCCTATTTCATCCTCAACAAATTAGTGCATAGTGAAGGACTTGGAATTCTAACAATGATTTTAAGCGAAACCTGTGCTGAGCTGGAAATGACTTGTGATGGAGTTTAGGATGAAACCACTCTAGTTATGCCAGAACCCACATGCTTTCCCTTTCCAACAGTATCCTTGCATGTGGAACCTGCAGAATATTGTTGAATCTATCTGACCTGTTGATGCCAAGCTCGCGTCTCTGACGTTGTAACCAATTTTACTTACCTCCTGATTAGCATGTTTTATTCGGCTTGACCTTGCTGCATCTGAACTATTCCCTTTCTCACCTTGATTACTTGTTTCCCCTCCGTGTAAGGGGTCCCAGAGCTCACCTTTTCGACTATCAGGATCTTCCGGCCACCTAGGAGGAACTTCGGTGAGGGTACCTGGAACATTCCCTCTCTTATCTTGATAGTTTTTAAAATCTTGGTCCGGTAGTTGGCATCCTTGAACCAAGTTGTCTGGTTTTATATCTCTCTGTCTTGCAGCTCTAAGCATCTCTTGCCCACCTTCCTGAGCTGGATCTTGCTCAATGTGCCAAGCATCTGACTGCGCTCTCGTTCCACTCATCGCCGCTGCTTTGCTCTTGCCATCGCTTCTTTCTGCTACTAAGTTCTGATCTTTCTCTGCGTTGAACCTTCCCTGTAACCCATCTGTTAAAAGAATAGAATGTTTCTGACCTTCGGTAGTTCTCCATATTCTCAAGTCAATTGGAAACAAACCGGTCCCGCTCCACTTTCGCAGCTGCTCTATTGAAAAGGGTCCTTGAACAGTTCCAGAAGGGTCCACATAGTGCCATAATTTTTCCTGTTCGACTCCATGATTCACTGCAACTGTGGGAACCGCTGTTGAAGGGATCGCTCCATGATGCCTTGTGATGTTGAAAGCGTTGCTCGAATTTGGTACACCCTCACCCTCAAAAGCGTTGACCTTGTCTTGCTCTGCCACCATCCTAGCGTCCTTTTTGGGACCCCATGGATAGGCAGTTCCTTCATTTGTCCTCCTTTGTGGATCTTCCATGGCATTGCCACCTCCCGAATCTTTCTCCTTCTCCCACTGCGATCGTTTGTCTCGATCGTCACCCCAGCGAAGCTTGGCTTCTTCAACTCGACTCTTGTGGTCAGGTGCACACGACGGCTTTGCAGCACACAGTCGGTACGCTTCATTCCAACTTGCAACTCTTTTGTTGATCTCCTCCTCCCTTGCTCTTGATGGCATCTTAGTGATCCTGTGCCTTTCTTTCTCTAAGAAGATAGCAGATTGTTTATTGTCTTCCATGCAGGTACCTCCCCAGCTCAGCCTTTTCGAACAGAAGTCCAAGCCAAGGTGTGGAGGATGCCTTGCACTTGTACAGAATGTATCTACAGCCACCAAGTATTATCGTTTTGCAAAAATCTCCTTTGATGTTCTCTTCCTTTTCTTCCCATATCAAAACATACTTTAAGAGGACTTTGCACCTAGCCTTTCGAATGAATGAATATATAAATGTATACATATATATGGATAGAAAAAGACAGTCGAAAGTATGCAATGAAAACCTGAGAATGAAGCATCTTCCCCATTCTCATCAGATTCGTAGCTTGGATCCATGTGTGGATCTGCAGCAATATCAGGTCTAGCCTTCACCTTCTCATCTTGAAACGTAGAATTGTTTAGCTCTTGTAGTCTTTCCACACACTCCCTCAATGTGAATCATTAAATCTAGTCAAGGATTGGAGTTGGAAGGCTATTCAATTCAACAGACTCTTGATTTTGGGTCAAACAGGGATGTTATTATTTTCAAATGAAAGGCGTCAATGAATCACATTCTATAGTCCAGAAGAATAGTATCCATTCATTTGGGTACAAATCTTCATTCTCTTTCAATGTCACTGTAATTTGTAGTTTGCATATGTCAATAAATTCTGATTTATTTGCAGAATATTATGGGTAAAAGACAAATGAGCCCACATATCTTATGAACAGGGAAATTTGTGAACAAGGGAACTTTACTTCATGATAATTATTATTCAAAGATAGTATTAACTTTAGGGACTTGTGTGTTCAATTTTTTTTTTACTATATAGTAGTTTTTTTATATTAATTTGACCCTTCAATTCATTATGATGTGAATAAAATCATCTAAAAATTTGCTTCAATGTAAAAGAAACGAACATGAAAATCAATCACAGTTCACAACAATAAATGATAATCACAAAAGAAGTTTATGAATGAATAGAAAGGATATTCTTTTTTTCGACCTTTTTCACTAGCTCTATCCCTCAAGTTGATCAAACGTTGCCTTTCGGTCTCAATCCACTGTCACACACAATATTTGAAATTCAATCACATGGTTATTATGAATATATGAAAAATATGCTTTCGAGCATTCAATTATTTACAGTAATTCTTAATTTCTCATGTTCAAGTACAAAAAAAATTTTGATGATCAAATCATACATCATTAAATTTCTCCTCTTGTAAAGATATTGCCTTTTTTTCTAATTCACCCTGCAATACATAAAAGATATTGATCAACCACATGCATTTGATTGATTTGAGCATGTGCTAATTATTCAAAAACTCATTTTTATCTAAAATCTAAATTTTAGGTGTATATATATGTGTATGTGTATATATATATATATATATATATAGATTAGCGGTAAAAGATTCATACAACTGTGATTGTTTTCAAAAATCCACATTTGATGTTTAAACGCAATCTTGCACATTCCTCCTGTTTTCAATAAACACATTTTTTGTGTGAGTGGATACTATTATTGTCACCTGTATTCATTAAAACTTAATACCTTATAATTATCTGATAATTACATTTTTTTTCTAATATTAAAAATAATTACATGATTACTTGAAGTGTTATATTTCAAAAGTATGTATCTCATGTAAAAAAAACAAAAAACAAAAAACACATGATGGCTTTGTATAATTGCACTTCCTAACATGTAAGATTCACGTGAGAAAATAAATATAAAGCAACAATTCAACCATAAATATGTAAAATTATCAAATTATAATATTATAAAAATCATATACAAACATCTTTTTTCACTTATAAGATCCGGCACCTCAGTAAAATCTTGATTTGATACCACTTCAATAGTGATGGACTCCTTTTTTTGAAGATTCAAAATAGATAATGTTACATTTGTCATTGTTGTTCCAGCTAAATAAGATTCTTTTTGTACACCAGTTCCTATACTGACACAGACAATGTAAGATCAAAATTGAATCACTAACTTTTGCAATGTTTTAAAAACTAACAGTATTTTTAATATAAAGAAATTGAATGATGATTATTGTATTACCTGTAACTAAGACAAGTCTATAACTTGTACCATTTCCTTGAATGCGTATTTTGACAAAAGTACCAACAACTTTACTTTCAAAATTAGGGTTTGGAAGAAATTCTTCAAGTAAGGATCGTCGTAAGTAAATTAAACTGATGTTTTTGTATGTAATAGCTGCATATTCATTACTCTTGGGTCTTTGCATACTCTCAATTTTTTTGGGACATTTCTTCTTATTCTTCAATAAGCCAAGTTTAAGTTTTTCTTGAGTTGTAGTAGATGCTAATGTGTCTTCTATTTTGGCCTCATCAACATCCATTGTTGTTTTCAATTGGGGTTTTAAGATGATTTTGGTTGGGAAATGTTTATTGAGTAGTTTGAACATCTCAAACTGACCAACCGAATCTTTTTCAAATATAAGACGAAGTTGTTGATCACAAATAATCTCATTCATCTTTTTGGGGTTTTGGAGTTTGTTTTGTTTGATGTAAATCCAAAGTAACTTATGAATTGCAAACCTTGAAAGAGGTTTCATAACATCTTCCTTCATGTTTTTCAAAAAAGCCATTAATTCTCTTGATGCCCAATCTTCAATCTTAGAAGGAATGCCTTTCCAACAATCATCTTTGTTTTCATGGGAAATTTGATTTGATGGAATTTCAACCATTATTTCAACTTGAACATTTTCATCTTTGATTCTTTCAATTTTTATGGAAGAATTTTTTACTCTTTGATTCAGCTCCTCACTTTCATTGTCATTTTCAGCTTCATTATTTTCCTCAATGGAATTATCACAACTGTGAGAATCTTGAGAATTATTGTCAGATTTATCATTATCAACAACTATTGGTTGCTCCACATTATGAAGATAATTTTCTCTTGATTTAGGTTTATCTTTTTTGAGGATAGGAAGTGTGATGTTGAGGCTCCTTTTGAGGTCAAGCCAATAATCTTTGAATAAATATTCATAAGTTTCTTTGTCTTCAAAATCCACTTGCTCCTATACAAACAATGTTCAAAATAACAATAACAAAAATATTAAACACTATATATGTATGAATATATGTATATATATATATATATATATATATATTAGCATGCATAATGTGATTGATTCATTGAATTAAATAAAAATTATTATAGACAAAATATAACCACAAATCATAAATTTTTAAGCTGGTGAAAGCAGGTTAATGTCATACCCCATCATTGTTACTTGTTTCATTTTGTTCAATCATGCTTACAATTGGCAAGCATTCTTCACAAAATCCTCTTTGCTTTTTCAATGTGCAAAATTTGGATTTTTTAACACAATTGCTACAATATGTTGTAGGACATGTGTAGCATTGATAATTTCCACGTTTTTGGCAGCTTGAGCAAAAATGCCAACCTACATGTGTTACCACAAAATTATTTAACTACAAATTTAAAACATATGATAAAATAAATGATGCAAAATCATGTGTGTATATATATATATATATATATATATATACCTTTAATTTAAAATTGAGTAAATTAAATGAAACAAAAAAATAAAATACCACAAAACCAAGCTCCTTTTTGAATAAAAAATGCTTCATCACGACCGGTGCACCCCAAGTGGTATGCTTTTGGACATGATCTGAACACATACTTGTATTTCAATTTTATCAGCATAACAATATTATTAACTATGTATCCTAATTATTAACAACATATTGAATGAAAAAATTTAAGCCATTTAATAGCTTAATGTTGATTATTGTAATAATAATAAATTTGATGTCAAGATAGATACTATATATAAATGACATGAAAGTAGCTAAATATTTATAAAATTTCAAGCACAGTATGCATAAATCAATTTACCTGTGATCACAAAGCACTAAATCACCACCATCAAAGCATATAAAACACACGTCTTCTTCATTCTTTCTTTTCATTGTTGTTGCTTGTTCAAGCTTTCTACATTTTTTAGGACTTTCATAGAAATTGCTTTGAATTATATGTTTCTTATCATTTGTAGTGTCACTTGCAACTTTAGGTCTTTCTTTCAACATTTCACTTTGATCATTAATAATCAATTGGGGTTCTTTGTTACTTTCAAATGCTTCATAGAGTTCCATTTCTTGCTCTAACTCCGTCTTATTATGCAAATCCATTTTGGTTTGTGTCAATTTTGATTATTTGTTTTACATTTAACAAAAAAAGTTGTGATCCACCATAATGGGATATGTGTTGCTCTTTTTCTTTGCAACATTGCTTATTTTCTCTATTTGATGGCAACTCTTTTAAATCAATGGCAATGGACAAATTTCATAGAGGTAAATTGTCATTCTTGATACTTGAAGTCTCAATTTTAACAAAATTTTCATTGATTTTATTTGTTACTTGTACTTTTGATGTTTTAAAAAATGTACTAGATTTAATCATGCTCTGATTATCTGTTTATTGAAAGTAAACTTAACAGAATTAGTTTAAAAGAATATATCTATCAATCATAATTGAGTCCAATGAAATTACTTTTGACAATGAAACACTTCAAATATATTCTATTACATTTGTATGCTTGTTTAATTATTACTTTATCAGTGTGGGTATTATTGATGTATTACATACATACCCTCAAAAATTCAGATCATAATTTTTGAAAATACTACAATTTCTTATGTTATTCTAACATTCAGTTTTATGAGAAAGTGCTCTATCCTGCATCTGAAATTGATCAAATCAACTGATTTTGCTGAGTTTAATTTGATCTCAGATTTTGATGTAAAAAATTTAATACAGGATGAATGATTGCACAAAAATTGTTAAATCATACTGTTAAGAACATCAACAATGATTTTTCAATCAACAGTTAACAAAATTTGTTGTAATAGATCCTATAACTTTAATTATAGACAATAGAAATCAAGCAATAAATTGTTTTAATACTCCCTTCTGAGCATGCACATTATGTTCTTAATAATGAATGTTGCAATCATCAAATAATAAGAAATTAATATTTTCATTCTGATCACAATCATTTACAACCCTAAATTTCTCATATAAATTCAAAAACACAAGAATGAATCATTTGATGATAAACTGATGATAATAAACTAATGTAAGGATTTAAATGTAATTTTGAAGAGTCAGGAAGCTTTGCAAGAAGACAAACAAAAAAATAAATACACTTCAAGAAAATCTTGCTTTTGAAATTTACCTAAAAGACAAAGAAACTTGGTGCATCAATTTCTTTTTTTTTCTTACTGAAATATACTTCAAGATTTTATTTTTCATTGAAACATGCATAACATGCTTATTTCATGTATATTCATTAACAAAATAATGAGATTTCATAATGTGGAGCAACCAATAGTTGTTGATAATGATAATACATTCATTAACAAAATAATGTGGTTGCTCCACATAACAAAATACATTCATTAACAAAATAATGAGATTTCTTCTTGCCTGATATAAAACCGGTGGGAAGCAGGGGAAAGTTCGTGGGCCAATGGCCACGCCCGATTTGTCACCTCAGCTAGAGGTAGCCATCCGAAGGGATACAGCCCCTAGTAGTAGCCAGGATGAATGACTTCCATCCTGGCATTGATGAGTCACGCGATCGAATCTTTTTGGAAACTTTCGCAGAACCACGCTGCTTCGATGCCATCCTAAGGCTGTGCGATGCCAAGCGCCGTGGATTTCAGGCCTTCTCCGGTTTTTGACGTGGGCACGGCCCGTCTCAGCCTGTCTCGACCGCGCGTCCGCGGCGAGATGGAGAGTGTCGCGCCTGGAGAGTAGCCGCGGCGCTGAGGTGGAGATATAAAGTCGAGAGGGGACGCCACACGGAGTGCGCCTGTCGCCTTGCGCTACGCAGCTCCGTTGTGACTCGACCCACGTTTCCATTTCTTCAGATAACTCGTCTAGATGTCCTGTCACGTGATTAAAGCGCAAAATTACTAGAATTTTGGTACTTTCATATAAAGGATTCGGGTCTGGTCATGCCTACTCCATTGTCCACCTCTGCGCGACTACATTCGCCTCCTCACCTCTTGCTTCGTCGAAAGCTGTGGAAGATACTGAGCGGATTTGACGAGCAGTTGATGAGACAGAGGGTGATTGATCCGGAAATTTCTGCGCAGTTAGGTTTCGAGGGAAAGTGTCGCGAGTGTCGATTGATAGGTCTCGACTAGAGGTATGATGATTGGTTTGCGAACGATCGACTCGGAGATTGGGCTGAAGTGTAGACTAGCGGGCGGAGACATTTCTTTTTTTCTTTAAGTGACCTGTGTTCGGTGAGGTTGAATTTGAAGTTGAACGTGACAAACTGTCTACGCGAGTTCTCTTTCCAAACTCGCAAGCATTGCATACACTTCGTCGACAAGAATCTGACAGGATTGTGACGCCGGCAATTCTCGATGCCTGGCCGAAATCGGAGGAGCGATTCTTCCTCATCGCAGTACCGAGGCGTAAGAATGCGGCGATGGGGGAAGTGGGTGTCTGAAATCAGAGATCCCAGTAATAAGAAGCGCATTTGGCTCGGCAGTTTCAGAACCGAAGCCGAGGCCGCTCACGCCTTTGACGCTGCGGCTCTCATGTGCTTGCGCAATCCCATGTCACAGCTCAATTTCCCCCACTACTCTTACAGCATTCCTTCGGGCTCTCCCGGCTTCTTCTCCACACGTGAAATTCAGGCCGCGGCAGCAGCCGCTGCGGCCGCTTCCGTAGGGCGATCGTTTTCGTACAACGACTTTATGCGATCGTCCACCTCGACGTCCTCCGACAGCGACGACGCGCAGGAAATAGAAGACATCACATACGATGAACACCAAAGCTACGCCCATCCGTTGGCCCCGTCTTACTCGTGCTCTTCGTATGCCAGAAGCTGGTCAAATTTCGACGAGGACATGGATTTGGTGTCCGAAATGGCGCGCGGAATGCTAATGCAACCGCCAGCTCCCGATGATGATGACGACGACGGCGATTACAATTACCCCGGGCCACCTTACTTGTGGACTTAATCGGTTCCCGTTTCCTCTGGATCAATGCCGAATTTCCACAACAAATTTTGACATCTGGGAATTTAGCACGCAAAGGTTAAACCAATATCGTGCAAGGTAGCATGCTGCCTTGATTGTATAGCATAGTCAAGTTAGCGGAAGAGAGTGAAATCCTGCAATGCAACAGGTCTGCTTGTGGATTGAAAAGTAGGGAATTTTAATTGTGACCCGGTGTCGTTGACGTTTTTCCAAGACACTGTGCGTTTGAAACATGTTCTCGTTTCAATGAATTTTGTGACAACTTACACACCCATCCTTCATGGTTCCTTCTTTGGATGATTGCGCCACACGTGTAGGTAAATGAATTCAACAGGCTTAACTCACCCAATGCAGCAGAAAACAAGGTTTCGATCGAACTCTCGTCTTCACAACGTCGTGACCCATTAATCCTTTCCAACCCCACTTGAATCTCACCACCATCGAGAGCCTGCATTCGCGGCGCACTCACAGCCTCGTATCGACGTACCGACACCGCTGCGAAACCAGCATTTCAGTAAAGCTTTTGGAACGTCAGTGTTCGGAGGTTTCAACTGTCAGTAGGAGAGGATTCTCAGTGAGCCAATTCAGTTGATTCTCGTCCCGACGAAGGCACTTTCATCACCAACTTCCATCTCGGGTACGTGGTGGGTGAATATTCGAGGCGAAATTGAACATGTGTTGATAAAGATTTTCGGATTTCGAGGCGGGTACGACCCACGTGCCTCGAAATTCGGAGCCTTGAGCTGGACCCCGCGTCGAATTCAGCATCTACGACTATTTCCTCGCGAATGTCGTATCCGGTGTGGCCACCTGGCTCACATTGTCAGACATGTGTTGGTGAGTTCGGGTTCAAGGGCCATTCCGCATAATATTACAATGGATGTTTCTTTGCCAAGGGATTGGTCCATTTCCATGACAAATAATAACTTGATGTAAAATGTTGAAAAACAACATTTCGTTCTCCTCCAATTTGCATATGACCAACCTTGTAGAAAGGAGAATAAAAGATAACAAGGCTTGAAGAAATAAAAAAAAGTTTTTTAACACCAAACTAATGTTGAGGTCCAAGATTATTTGTAAATTAAAAAAATTAAGTAAAAAAATTATTGAATAAACTAATTCAAGTCAATATTGAATCTAAAATATCTTTAATATACCTAATCTTATTTTTATTAGTCATAGCAAAATCATGAATTAATAACTATTTATTTTTATTTATAAAGTGCAAACAATTAAAAGTTAATATAAGATTGTTGATATTGAGTTCCAAAATTATATTAAAAATTTGGCTATTTTAAAACAAATATTTATATAAAAAATATAATGTATATAATTATGTTGTGGAATTTATAACTTGTAGTAGCAACTTATTGTATTGTTGTTTTCTAGTTTTCTAAAAAAGTAACAAACTCATTAATTTTTATTACTTATATACAATATAATTGCTTTTAAAGATATAATTATGATCATTTAGTGGACTACTCATAAAATTTTTTAAGCCACTTTATACTTGCTTAAAAGTAGCAAGGAATTTTAGAACAAATATTTAATTTTCACTGTAGTAAGAAAATTATGTTAGATTTGGTTTTTTAATCTTCTAATTTCTAAGCTATTTGAAGTAAAAGATTGTTTAGTGCTAAACCAACTTTGATCCTATCTACCACATACCATAATTTTATCTTGATTAGTAATATTTTTTTTGATGTTTTAAATTGTATTATTATTAAATATTAATAAAAAATAATATTAGCATAGAATATAGTTGAAGATGTAATTGCTAAGATTTTAATAAAGATCTTTGTACATTAATTCAACTAATATTCTTGTAATTTAATATACTTTGGTTTTATTTAGAAGAAAATAATATATTTTAATTTATTAATATTATATAAAATAAATAATAAATAATAAATATATATTATATTATTTTTTTAAAAAATAAACAATCTTTTATATATAAAGTTGAATAGTTATGATTGCTATCAAATTTAATAAGTATGTCTTTAGACAAAAGGTCAATACTTGTTGAGTATCTTATTATGCTAATTAGAACAAGTCTATTCAAGACTTATAATGCTAATTAAACTAATACATTAATGATTCAATTAAAAGTAGGTTCAATAGAATTTTATACAACCCTATCTTTGTCAATCCTTGTAAAAATTATATTATCTAATTTATATAAGTATTAATGAAGATAGGATTATATTTAAAAATAAATAATAAAAAATAAAAAAATACACACACACATATTAAGTGAATTGTTATCATTAAATGCTACAGGTAATTTTTAATAAAAATAAAATATATATCAATTATTTATAAAAATATCTATATCTTTCATTTTTTTATTTATAGGTTGCATGTTGTGATAAAAAAAAGTTATGTAATATATTAAAATTGATGTAATATTATAGAAATATTATAAAAAATATTTATTTTATAAAAAAATAAATTAGATTATAAATTAATGGGGCATGAATAACTAACTTATAAAAATTTAGATGTGCTAAAATATGTTATAAGTTCTTCAATTGTCTAAGATAATTTCTAAGCTAAACAAAATTTGTAATTATTATTTTTTCTTCTAACAACTATCAAAGTTTTTTTACAACCTTGTAGTAATGCTAAAAACAAAGAGACTAGAGAGTCTTGAAATAAGACTAAAATACAAAAAAAGTATTGATATGAATAAGAAAGGCCTCACTCTTGCCTCCATATATACTATCTAATTAAAGAGGTATGTGGCAATGTCTTATAGGCCACATGACATATGTCCAATTTACAAGACATGTATCTAACTTGTAGGATAATTTTTTGATGTGTGCGCCATGTGGCCAACTTATTGGCCAAGTTTTCAATCTACCATTCACCTACAAATACATGTAAAGTCAAATCCGCATTCATAAAGCTTCTAAAAAGCTATCTAATAATATATTAATAATTTAATCTACTTTTATTTATTTCTATCTAATTCTATTTATTTTTAATTATTTAAATAAATATATTAGAAAATATAGATGTTTGTAATATTATCTTCTTTTTTAGATAACAAGTTCTATATAGAATTGTAAAATTGCTTCATAAGTTGACAAAGTCCAAGATCTGTTGAATAATGTTAGCAACAAACTTTGATCTTTATTCTACATAGAGGTGGTTGATAGGTCCCTTCAACCATTAATAATGTTCCATATTAGGACAAGAAAACTACCCAATTATTTGATCATTGTTGAGATCTTTATAACTACCTTCAAACAACACATTTTGCATTCCATTAAGTACAGTACCACCTCTAATAGTATCACTAAATATTGCAAATCTCTTTCAAGATTGTGGTATCAAATACATCATATCTCACCATCTATTTGAAAAAAAATATGTTAAATATTTATCTTGATTGTAATATTGTCAAAGTTGAAACAATCTAAATATTTTATTTAATAATTCTATAAATGACAAGTCTTAAGATGAATTTGCTAGTTGTTTTTTTTCCATATTTATAAAGAAGCTCTATAAGTTGATTCTTGAACTTGTTTCTTCTTGATTTATACCATCTTATTATCAATGATTAGTAATTGATTTTAATGGATTTTTTTGATAAAAAACCATAGACAAGTTGTGACATATTTATTAGATTCTTATAAAGCTCCTATGTGCATTTACTAATATCATATTTGTATCTATATATATATATATATGATATTTTAATTTATTTTAGCACCACCTTGAATCCAAGACTTCTTCCACTTTAAACTATTAGTTGTCATCTATTTCAACATAAGGTGGTAGTGATTACTTTCTTCTCAATATATTGATTGATGTATAAGGCTCAATGAAAGACACATAAAATATATAATAGATCTTCATTAAGAGTGATAATTGCAATCAATATATCACAAGATTAATTTATTTTTGGATAACAAATAGGCCAAGCCTTTAATAATTCAACTTATTACAAGATTAATTAGTCTTGATATTACAAAAAAATACTTTTATCTTATCACCAACTTTAAATAAAAATTATACTTTTTAAAAAATATCTGTATTAGCTTTTTATTACTCTTAAGCCTCCATTAATTGTATCTTTATTGTTGTATGAAGCTATTCCATTCTAATTGTCAAATTTTTTATTATTAAAATTTAAAATTTAAAAAAATTAAAAGTATCAAATCATGGGTGATAACTATAATTGACAAAAAATGGAGTTTATTGAATACAAGAATGTATCATATTATTATATGAAGATTTTTTTAATAGTAAGAGACTTGTCCAATTGTATTGGTGATAGTTGACAGTGCATTGTAAATATTGCTCTAATTTTTTATTCACATAATTATTTATTATTATTTTGAAGATAAAAAAAAAAAAAAAAAAAAAAAAAAAAAAAAACTTAATATTAATATTTAACATATTGAAGAGTGTCTTCTAAAAGTTTGATATGAACTGAGGCCCATAATTAGATATAATATCATTTGAAAGTCCATAATATTGATAAATATTATTTAAAAAGAATTTAGGTGTTTCTTCATTGATAATTATTTTTATATATAATATAAAATTTATTATTTTAATTAGATAATCCACCATTATAAAAATACAATCATAAGAATTTGAAATTAAAAGATCTATAATAAAATCCATTAGAATTGATGACCAAGACTGCTTTAAAATGGATAGAGGTTGAAGAAAGTTATAGGATTGATGATATGGAGTCTTTGCTTTAGGACATATGTAATATGATTGAATTTTTTTTACTTCTTTTTATATTTAAGGCCACCAAAAATCTTTTGAAATAAATTTTAAAATTTAATTATATCCAAAGTAGTATGCTATTGGAAAGTCATATCATACTTGATCTTTAGAAATATGTAAACATCTCTCATATTAAAGAAGATTATCCTTAAAAATAAATTTGTCAAAGTCACTATGAAGGTTATTTTTAATATAAAAAATAAGAAGATCTATTAACATATTTAAATAAATTTTATTGAAAAAAAATTAATATCAATTAGAATTATTGATTTTAAGCTTAAAATTTTAATTGCTCCAATTTCAAAAGAATAGTTTGTTATTAATTTTATGATACTGTTACGGACATAAGATTTACTCCAATAAATTACCTAAGTAATAATAGACCAATAGAAGTAGGTAAAATAAGTTGATTTGATAATATCTGATAGAGAAACTTCCTAGAAGCTTCATAGACGCGAAATCACCTTTATATATGTCTGTAGGTGATTGGTAGGTTGAAAACTTGGTCAACAAGGTAGCCACATGGCGCACATGTTGGTAGCTTGTAGAACAAGCTAGCCATGTATCACACATGTCGATAGCTTACGGAACAAGCTAAGTACATGGCGTACATGTGAGAAACTTGTCGTGCAAGTTTGACACGTGTCTTGCAAATTAGACACGTTGTCGTGGCAAAAGTCCGCTTCAAGTAGATGCAAGGTCCCTCTTTACAATCAAGTTGAATCCAATATGCAAAAACTTTCTTAAATTTCTGTTTTATAGTCACAAAATCATGCATATAATAAATTAACAAACTAGAAGCTTGAAAATTTATAAATCAAAATCCGGCCATTTATATAAGTTCAAATTTTGGAAGCATAGAGTTCACTTCTTTAGTCATCTTCACAAAAATTCTCAACCGTGAATTCATTATCAATCCCTAGATATCATCAAAATACTAGCAAGTAATTATATAAGTAAAAACCAAATCAGAAACTTGAAAACTCATAATTTAAGATCCAAGTATTCAAATAAGCTCAAAATTTGGGAAAACATATCTCATACCTTTGATCTTTGTCACAAAAAATTTTGAGCCGTGAATTCATTGTTGATCATTAGATATCACCAAATCCTTGGCAGATACTTTTAGAAGTTAAATCTCAATCAGAAACTTGAAAATTCATAATTTAAGATCCAACTGTTCAAATAAGCTCAAAATTTGGAAAAATATAATTCATATATTTGATCTTTGTCACATAAATTTTGAGCTGTGAATTCATTGCTGATCATTAGATAATACCAAATCCTTGGCAGATACTTTTAAAAGTCAAAACCCTAGACACCCAAGAACAAATTTGCCATTACTCCCTAATCAAAGTCTCAATTGATATGAGATTTTAGACATAAACTCTTTATAGTATAAGTAATATGTACAAAAAAAATGAGCTTCAAATTCTTCTTGAAACTCAAGTTCTAGCTTAAAGCAAATCCTTCTATTTATCTAACTTCTTCAAAACCCTAGTTTAGTTTGCTGGGTTTAACTAGCCATATCTCACTCATTCTAAACTCATTTCTATCAATTCTTGGATGTAAAATGTGTAGCTTGAAGTCTAGTTTCTAACACAACTTTTCGATTTCTTGCTAGTATCTTAAAACTTCTAATATACCCTGAAAAGTGACAGTAGGTGTCATATTAGTAGTCTAAGTTCAAACAAGCATATCTCTCTCATCTAAGCTCCAAATCCTGCGTTTCTACCACCTAAACTCATGCCAAGAAGAAGCTCTCTCTCAATACTTCTCTGGATTTGCCAAAAAACTCCGTCTTCTTCTCCTCTGAGCTCGTCAAAGAAGTCGCAGCCAAGGTCTTCAAAGTCCAAGTCAACAATTAATAGTTTAAAGTTATAAAAACTCCAAATCTAATCCTCCAAGTCACCACTATTAATGGTAGCCGACTATTGACATCCAAATCTATTATTTATCCTTGGTAAAATCCTAAATTCAACCTCAAAGTCAAAACTCCTTATATCTATAAATATAACCCTGAATCTACTAAAATCTAAGATTGGAAAAAAGATAAAAGAAATAAAAGAAAATTTCAAGGCTAGATCAAAGTTAAAATTAAGATTAAAGATAAGATAAAAATTTAACTAAAGAAAAAAAAAGAAAGTGAGAAATTTTTCTTAAACTATATAAAAACTTAGATTGGTAAGAAGAAAGAAAGAACTTAATAAAATTTTGAAGAAAAGATAGTTAAATTAGGTTTCTATATATGGATATATTTACTTCACGATAACATGCAAGAAAGCTCTTGCACCTACAAACACAGGTTTAATTCTACTAGACTTATGATTTTTTACTTGATTAATTATATTGTTAGCTATACTTTTAGAAAAGTTCACAATACGAGAAATCCAATCTATTTGAAGGTTGTATTTTTCTAACCATGATAGACCTAGAATAACTGGAATAGAAAGAAATTTAATTATGTTAAAAATTACGCAACTATTATGGCCATTTATTACTACATCTAGAAGAAGTGTTTCATGAATAACATCTCTAGAAGATAAAGGATGACCATCTATGACTTCTACGTGTATGGGTTTAGATTTTTGTATTATTTGTATTCTATGGCTTTTAGCAAATTCTTCATCTAAAAAACAAGCCGAGGCTCTCGAATCTATTAAAGCAGAGGCTTTGTAATTATTAGGTCCTAAATACACATCTATTATAAAACAAGAAGATGGTTGTGAAGAGAGAATAGGACCTTCATTAGAAATTGTACAAGATCCCAACCGCACGGTCCTTATTGTGGCTAGACAAACTCGTTTTCCGACATATTTTCTTCTTTGACAGTCGTACTCCTGATATTGTGGTTGTGTCATTTCTTTGGACAATTTTGAGCAGTGTGTTTAGGTTCTCTACAATACAAGCATAATCCTTCTTGACAATGTCGAGTCTTTTCTTGTTCAGTAAGCAGCTTGAAACGTATAGCATCAATTTGCATGTCCTCGACTTTTGAAGGTATATATTGAGAAGGTATATATTGAGAATTATAATGTCGCTGAGGTTCTCTTGTACGACTTTCAGATTTGAATTCGAAAAGCTGATTATCACACTTCATCGCAAAGTCTATTGCTTGACTCAATGTTTGAGGATCGGGTAAGTTCAATATCAATTTCTTCACTTCATATTGTAATCAGTAGAAAAATTGACTGATGAGTGCAGCATCGTCCCACTTGATATCGATTGCTAGTTGTCAAAATTGTGAAGCATATAATGTCACTGATCGATTGTCTTGTCATAGGATACGAAGCTTGTTGGTTACAACACGAGTTGCATCGTGTTCTCCATATATAGATCAAAATTTTGCTAAAAAAGCTTCTAAATTATCCAATATTGGATCACGTCGTTCCAGAAAAGATGAAAACCAAGATAAAGCAGAACCTGAAAGTAGTGTACCAATAAATCTGACTTGTGATCCTGGAGTTGGAAAACTTTGCGGTTGCAATTCAATCACCAGTTGGACTTGGTTGATGAATCCTCGAAACTTAGATCTTGTGCCATCAAACTTCTCAGGTAGACCAATTTTTGGTTCTCTGATGCTTGAACGATGTTCCAATGTAGGAGGAATTATATGGCTTGGTGTAGATGTTGAAGCAGCTCCAACCATATCTATATCTTCATTATTTGGTAACCTTGTTGCTCCTTGTGGAGGTACAGTGAGTTGATGCATTGCAAGCATCAATTCTCTCATTTGCTCTTGCATTTGTGCCATTGCATTCTTCATTTCGGCAAGCTCGGCCATGATAACACTTCAAAAAATATATAACACTACTCGAGATAAGTAACAGGGAGAACAAAGAAAATACTAGGAATAATATCAGTTTAGAAGAGGGTAATCCGCAACTTCTAAAGTGCTTATGTCTTATCAAGAGAAAGGGGTAATCCACTCTTAAATCAAGATAAGACAAAGCTATGATATTATAAGTGTACTCTTGTCAATCTGTTAAGGACATGAACTAAAAAAAGATGCATAATCTAATGGAACTATATTAAAGTAAAAATCACAAAATGAGAATAAAAAAATATATATATTTAAAAAAAACTAGAATGACTATTGCCAAAGATTAGAAATATGAAGACTCTTGAAACTAGACTAGAACCAAGAAAGGAGTTGACAAGAGTGAAGAGGGCTTCACTCTTGTCTCTATAAATACTATCTAACTAACAGCTATGTGGCGGTATTCTATAGGACCTCATACACATTGTCGTGAAGTAAATACATTCATATATAGAAACCTAACTTAACTATCTTTTCTTCAAAATTTTATTAAGTTCTTTCTTTCTTCTTACCAATCTAAGATTTTATATAGTTTAAGAAAAATTTCTCACTTTCTTTCTTTTTTTTTAGTTAAATTTTTACCTTATCTTTAATCTTAATTTTAACTTTGATCTAGCCTTGAAATTTTCTTTTATTTCTTTTATCTTTTTTCCAATCTTAGATTTTAGTAGATTCAGGGTTATATTTATAGATATAAGGAGTTTTGACTTTGAGGTTGAATTTAGGATTTTACCAAGGATAAATAGTAGATTTGGATGTCAATAGTCGGCTACCATTAATAGTGCTGACTTGGAGGATTAGATTTGGGGTTTTTATAACTTTAAACTATTAATTGTTGACTTGGACTTTGAAGACCTTGGCTGCGACTTCTTTGACGAGCTCAGAGGAGAAGAAGACGGAGTTTTTTGGCAAATCCAGAGAAGTATTGAGAGAGAGCTTCTTCTTGGCATGAGTTTAGGTGGTAGAAACGCAGGATTTGGAGCTTAGATGAGAGAGATATGCTTGTTTGAACTTAGACTACTAATATGACACCTACTGTCACTTTTCAGGGTATATTAGAAGTTTTAAGATACTAGCAAGAAATCGAAAAGTTGTGTTAGAAACTAGACTTCAAGCTACACATTTTACATCCAAGAATTGATAGAAATGAGTTTAGAATGAGTGAGATATGGCTAGTTAAACCCAGCAAACTAAACTAGGGTTTTGAAGAAGTTAGATAAATAGAAGGATTTGCTTTAAGCTAGAACTTGAGTTTCAAGAAGAATTTGAAGCTCATTTTTTGTGTACATATTACTTATACTATAAAGAGTTTATGTCTAAAATCTCATATCAATTGAGACTTTGATTAGGGAGTAATGGCAAATTTGTTCTTGGGTGTCTAGGGTTTTGACTTTTAAAAGTATCTGCCAAGGATTTGGTATTATCTAATGATCAGCAATGAATTCACAGCTCAAAATTTATGTGACAAAGATCAAATATATGAATTATATTTTTCCAAATTTTGAGCTTATTTGAACAGTTGGATCTTAAATTATGAATTTTCAAGTTTCTGATTGAGATTTAACTTCTAAAAGTATCTGCCAAGGATTTGGTGATATCTAATGATCAACAATGAATTCACGGCTCAAAATTTTTTGTGACAAAGATCAAAGGTATGAGATATGTTTTCCCAAATTTTGAGCTTATTTGAATACTTGGATCTTAAATTATGAATTTTCAAGTTTCTGATTTGGTTTTTACTTATATAATTACTTGCTAGTATTTTGATGATATCTAGGGATTGATAATGAATTCACGGTTGAGAATTTTTGTGAAGATGACTAAAGAAGTGAACTCTATGCTTCCAAAATTTAAACTTATATAAATGGCCGGATTTTGATTTATAAATTTTTAAGCTTCTAGTTTGTTGATTTATTATACGCATGGTTTTGTGACTATAAAAGAAAAATTTAAAAAAGTTTGTGCAAATTGGATCCAACTTGATTGTAAAGAGGGACCTTGCATCTACCTGAAGCAGACTTTCGCCACGACAACGTTGCAGAAGAAGGATCACCTTTTGTTATTTATGCTACACCTATTTCCAACAATGGAAAGACTTCAAGTAGCATTCCAAATCAGTATCAAGATTATCAAGACGTTTTTGAGAAAAAGAATGTAGATATTCTTCCAGAGCATCGTCCAAATGATTGTGCAATTGACCTTAAAGAAGGAACTCAGCCACCATTTGGACCAATCTACAGTTTATCACAAGATGAATTGGCTGAACTCAAGGCGTATATTGACGAGAATTTGGCCAAGAATTTCATACGCCATTCTAAATCTCCAGCAGGAGCTCCAATTCTATTTGTGAAGAAAAAAGATGGATCATTGCGGATGTGTGTTGACTATCGAGGACTCAACAAGATCACAATCAAGAACAGATATCCATTACCTCTAATATCATGACTCCTCGACTAGTTGAATCAAGCTAGGATCTATACAAAAATAGATCTAAGAGGAGCATACAATCTAGTACGCATCAAAGAAGGAGATGAATGGAAAATTGCTTTTCGAACCAGGTACGGACATTTTGAATATAATGTCATGTCTTTTGGACTTACGAATGCACCAGCTGCTTTTCAACATCTCATGAATGATGTTTTTTGTGAGTTCTTAGACAATTTTGTCGTCTGCTACCTAGATGACATTTTGATCTATTCTAAGAACGTAGAAGAACATGAAATACATGTTTGTCAAGTATTACAAAAACTTAGAGATGCGGGATTGTATGCCAAGATGGAAAAGTGTGTATTTCACACTATTCAAGTTGATTTCTTAGGATACATCATTTCAAATGATGGTCTCATGATGGATCCTAAGAAAGTCCAAACAATCATGAATTAGAAGATTCCAAAGACAATAAGAGATGTCCAATGCTTTTTGGGATTTGCCAATTATTATCAGATCTTCATCAAAGACTTCTCTCGTGTTGCGGCTCCACTTACATGTTTGACTTGTAAAGACAAACTCTAATGGAATCAAGAAGCGGAAGCAGCATTTGAAGCTTTGAAGACATTGTTTCTTTCTGCACCAATCCTGCATCGTGTAGATTTTTTCAAGGCATTTTTATGGAAACAGACGCATCAGACTTTGCCTTGGATGCGGTTTTGTCACAAATGGGAACAGATGACAAACTTCATCCAGTAGCTTTTCATTCAAGAAAATTCTGAGCAGCCGAGATCAATTATGAGATCCATGACAAAGAACTTTTTGCAATCGTGGATTCTTTTCAAGAATGGCGTCATTATCTAAAAGGCGCTTTCAGTCCAGTCACCATATATAAGGATCACAAGAACCTCAAGTATTTCATGTCGGCACGCGTGTTGAATCATCGTCAAGCTCGTTGGAGTATGTCTTTGTCAAGATTCGAATTCATTATCATTTATCGGCGAGGAAAACAACAAGATTTGTCTGATGCCCTTTCTAGACGTTCTTATTTTGCACCAAAAGATGGAGATGCAGCTTTTGAGCAACAAAGAATGATTCTCTTGAAACCAGAGCAGTTTTATCTTCGAACAATAAAATCAACATTGATTGTTGATTCAACTTTTCTCAAGCAAATTCAGTCAAGTATGTCCTCAGACCCTCTTGTTCATGATATCAAAAATAATTCTTCCAAGTCTCATGATTCTTCTAAATTTGAGTTCAAGAACAATCTACTATATTTCAAAGGACGATTATATGTTCCAGAAGGAGAAGCACATTTACGTGTTCTTCAAGCACATCATGATTTTTTAGCGACATGACATTTTGAATACAACAAGACTTTGGAATTTATATCAAGAGATTTTTAGTGGCCTCAAATGTGGAAGGCAGTCAAAGACTTTGTACAATCATGTGATATCTGCTCAAAATCAAAGACTCCTCGTCATCGACCTTTTGGGCTTCTTCAGCCATTACCTATTCCAAAACAACCATGGTCTTTTGTTTCTATGGATTTCATCACAGATCTTCCAAGCTCAAGATCTTATGACTCTATATTTGTGATAGTAGATTGGTTCACCAAGATGGCACATTTTGTGCCATGCACAAAATCTATCACAGGTGAAGAAACAGCTAAGTTTTTCATTGATAATATCTATCGCTATCATGGATTATCTAAGGATATTATATCGGATAGGGGAACTCAATTTGTGTCAAGATTTTGGAGAACCTTTTTTAAGATCTTAAAAGTGGACATAAAGTTATCTTCAGCTTTTCATCCTCAAATTGATGGGCAAACAGAGTGCGTGAATCAAGTCTTGGAGCAATACTTAAGATGTACCATCAACTACCAGTAAGATGATTGGATAGCTCTTCTGCCATTGGCAGAATTTGTTTATAATAATACGATACATTCTTTTACGCAACAAACACCTTTTTTCACCAATTATGGTTATCATCCACGACTTGATGCTTTTGACTTTTCAAAAGTTGATAATCCAGCAGCAGAAGATTTGGCAAATCGTTTGTCAGAGCTACATGCAATAATACAGGTGCAATTAAAAAAAGCTCAAGAACGACAAAAAAAAAATGCAGATGCGTATCGCAAGGAACAACCACAATTCAATGTGAGGGACAAGATATGATTACTTTGTTGCAATATCAAGACTACTCGTCCTTGTGATAAGTTGGACTATTGTAGGCTTGGACCTTTTCCTATTTCTGAACAAATCAATTTAGTTGCATATCGATTACACCTACCGGAGTCTATGAAGATCCATCATGTATTCCACGTGTCATTATACGAGCCATACAAGACAATGGATATATAAGAAAGAAGACAAATGCCACTGCTTCCTGTAGAAGTAGACAACAATGAAGAATTCGAGGTTGAAGAGATTTTGGATTCAAGGCGGCGCCAAAATCGACTGGAATATCTTGTGCATTGGCGCGGATATGATATTAGTGAACGCACATGGGAGCCATCAAAGAATCTAACAAATGCATCAATAAAAGTTAATGCATTTCATCGATGACATCCATCAAAACCAAGATAAATACTCAAAAAAATCTTTGCTATAAAGCAAGGCAAGTTCTATAGAGGTTTCATCCTACCTTGTATCATTGTTTGTCATTAGATTTTGTTTGTGCTAAAGAGATGGAGGATCAACAACCAGCGAATTCAGCTCAAGAGCCATCATTTGCTGATTTACCGGACAAGATATTACGACTATCACAACCTTCAAGACGACGGAATAGAGATGAAGACCCTCAAGAATGACATGTCCTTCCTTGGATTGATGGCAAAATACAACGTGTTTGGTATCACGTCCTTGGAAGAGACTCCCAATGTTTGGTGATACTTTTAGAGGTAGAAACTACTCCTGATGGTGTTCCTAATGTTTTCTTTGAAAGAAGTTATGAAGGCCTCAACAATGATCAAATAACAGGGTGGTCCTCTCGCCCTGGTATGGGACATTATCGATGGTTGAAAGGACCTATCAACTACCTTCGAAGGGAACAAAGATCAGAGTATGTGGCAAGCACAATTCGACGTATTTTGGACTTTCTCAACATGTAATCACCGCTCCTCATGGAACTCGTCCCTAGAAGGGGGGGGGGGGATAATGTCATGGATATAAGATTTACTCCAATAAATTATCTAAGTAATAATAGACCAATAGAAATAGGTAAAATAAGTTGATTTGATAATATCTGATAGAAGAGCTTCTTAGAAGCTTCATAGATGCGAAATCACCTTTATACATGTATATAGGTGATTGGTAGGTTAGAAACTTGGTCAACAAGGTAGCCACATAGCGCACATGTTGGTAGCTTGTAGAACAAGCTAGCCATGTATCACACATGTCGATAGCTTGCGGAACAAGCCAAGTACGTGGCGCACATGTGAGAAACTTGTTGTACAAGTTTGACACGTGTCTTGCAAATTAGACACGTGTATGAGGTCCTATAGAATACCGCCACGTAGTTCTTAGTTAGATAGTATTTATAGAGGCAAGAGTGAAGCCTTTTTCACTCTTGTCAACTCCTTTCCTGGTTATAGTCTAGTTTCAAGAGTCTTCATGTTTCTAATCTTTGGCAATAGCCATTCTAGTTTTCTTTAAATATACATACTTTCTTATTCCCATTTTGTGATTTTTACTTTGATACAGTTCCATTAGATTATGCATCTTTTTCTAGTTCATGTCCTTGACAGATACATCTCTTTCTTTTGATCCAAGATAAAAATATTTGGACAAGGTCTCTAATAAGCCTTATTATTTTTTAAGACAGTATATAATATTAAATATAAATTGTGACAAAGATATGTTCTAATGAGCTTGACAATGATTTAAGATTCATGTTGACATGAAATATTTAAGATTCTTATGATTGGTATAAAATATGATTAGATAGCAAGCAGCTTCTAGGTAGTGATATCATTCTTGGAATGAATCTACAATAATAAAAAGTTCTTTGTCATAGATCTCATAATTAATTTCCACTATTCAATTTTTTTTTGAATAAAAAGTAGTAGAATGGAATCTATTATTTGTATCTATTTTGAATAGAATTACATCTAATGCAAAATTTGATGTATTTGTCTCTATAAAAAATAGATTTAAAAAATCTAGGTGACTTAAAATAGAAGCTAAGATAAAAGTTGTTTTTAATTCTTAGAATGTTGCTTTTGCATCTTTATTCCATTTTAATTTGTCTTTGAAAATTAATTATATAAGTAAAAGAACAACTTGAGAGAAGTTCTTGATGAATATTTTATAATAGTTTGTAAATTCCAAAAAGTATTAGACATCACGTATAATTCTTAGAATTGTCAAATTCATAATAGTTTGTACTTTCTTAGAATCTATTTGCAAACCTTCATTTAAAATAATGTATCTCAAAAATTTCACTTTAATTATGTAAAATATATATATTTTCCATCTTGACATATAATCTTGTATCTCTAAGTTTTTGTAATAGAAGGCAAATATATTATCTATGTTTTTCATGTTTCTAGAATAGATGAGAATATTATCCAAATAATACACAACAAAATTATTTAAATATTCACAAAATATATTATTCATCAAATATTGAAAAGTAGCTTGAATATTTTTAAGTCCAAAAAACATAACATTATATTTAAAATGGCCATACTTAGTCCAAAATGCAATCTTCCATTTATCTCTTTTTTTACTATATATCAAATTATAGGCTTTTTATAGATTTATTTTAATACAGATTTTAACTTCACTCAATTGCTAGTTCTTCTACATAAATTATAATGCATTCAACACATACTTTGATAAGGTTATTGAGAGTCTTTTTTTTTTATATTATTATTATGAACCTCCTATAATCTTATTTTTATTATTTAGCACATGTGAGATGTTATTTATATTTCCTCTCAAAAAAGTTTTTTTATAGATAAGCAAAGATAAAATTTATCTTTTAACTTTAATTTCTACAAAGGTTTCTAATTAAGTATAAAATAAAATTTTAAATTTAAATATTATTATAAAGTTGGAATGACAAAGTTGAGAGTATTTGTAACAAATCAAGCTGATTTGAAATAATGATTATAAAAATAATGCATGAATATTTTTAAAAAAAACTATTTTTGCTTGATTTTTTTAAAAAAATTCAAATAAGTTTAAATTCTTTATCTAAATATTTATATATATATATATATAGAGAGAGAGAGAGAGAGAGAGAGAGAGAAAGAGAGAGAGAGAGAGAGAGAATTTATTTTATTAACAAACTATATGTCTAAAATTAATTATGGTATTACAAGAACTACAATATTTTTATTAATATTTTTTAATTTAGAAGAAAGTGCAATGAGGCTCTTGTGTAAATATCAAAATGATTTGAGATCAATCAGACATATCCATTTATATGTGAAAAATAAATGTAACACTTAATTATAACAGAACTAAAAAACAATATTACCAATAAATAATGATATGAAATTGTATCTACAAAAAATTAAATCAAAGAAAGATTTATAGAGGTGCATTTTACTAAAATATTATAAGGTGTAAAATTTACCCAATTATTGTAATATATAATAATCACATTAATAAAAAGCATATATATATATATATATATATATGTATTGGTTTTTGTATGTTGTTTTTTTGTATTTGATATACTTATTATATTAATGTAGTATTAGTTGATTCACATGCATATGTATTTTTTTGCAAAATTTATTTATTTAGTTATTTATTAGTTGTACTAAACATGCATTTAAAGTTATATATATATTTATATAAACATATAAATATATATTATAAAATAAAGTATGAAATAATATCTAAAATGTTGATGAAGAATGGTACATAAATCTATCAAATTATGACATCGAATTGAAAATTGTTAAACAAATATAACACCAATCATTCAAATATTGTCATATATGTAGAACTACTACCAAATGCTGTGTTTGAAATCTGTTGTGGGAGTAGGACCGTCAAATCCAAGTAAAATATTATAGAGGCCCACGTTTTTCTTCTCAACACAAGCGGTTTAAATTTCGAACCAGTGTTATTTTCTTGGCAGACCCTAAGTGGGAGAATAGTTTGAATATAAAAACACGCATGAGTTTTCAAAAAGTTACATGCCAACGTCCACTCCAAGCGTGTGCCCAACCCGTGAACTCCAGTGGGAACACAGGGAGTGTCGCAGTCGCGTCCAGGCGTGGCTGGCACCGGCGCCTGGTGCGTGTCCCAAGGCTGCACCGCCGTGATGTGACGCTCCCGCGCGTCAGCGTCTTCGTTGTTTGCGAATTCGCTTTGTTGGCTCGCAAGCGTCGTCATCATCGTTGTTGTAGTGCATCTGCAAAGCATCGGAGCTCGCTGCGATAACCAAGGCAGCCTCCACCACCTTCACCGTCTCGCGCAGCATTCATTAACGCCGCCATTGTTTACCCACGCATCGATCACCCTGCCCCCCTTGAGTCGTTGTTTAGGTGGGGGCGATCTGCGACTTGAAAGCATTTGCGAGGAGTTGAGTGGATTTCTGTGGAAGGACAAGTCGTTGGGTGACCATGTCGTACGCCTACTTGTTTAAATATATCATCATCGGGGACACAGGTAGCTCTCTAGTGTGTTTGTTGTTCTTTTGTTTCTTTAAAAAGAAAGAAAGAAAAAAATTCCGCGGTTGGGTGTCTCCGAGGTTGGTTATGGGGATTGAGGTTGCTGGGTATGGCGTTACTGGACTGATTTTAGTGCTGAGCGGATCGTAGGTGTGGGGAAATCTTGCATGCTGCTGCAATTCACGGACAAGAGGTTTCAGTCAGTGCATGATCTGACCATTGGCGTGGAATTCGGAGCTCGTATGGTGACGATCGACAATAAGCCCATTAAGCTTCAAATATGGGACACGGTGCGTTTTCTACTATTGGCTCTCGCATGGTCATTGAGTGGAAAAAAGCATGCTGATTATGCGATGGAATGGAAGGGAGGTGTTGGAGCTTAGTTGAGTACTTGTCCAGCTAACAGTCAGTGACGAATTCGTTGACACTAGTCTGAGTGGATTAGTTGATTTATCGTGAGGTTCTTCTGGAAACATTGTAGGCTGTATTCATTTTTTTCCTGGTTTTGAAGTTTGTCTTATTCCTCCAACAGACCTAGTCTTATGATCAGGGTGTTTTTGTGTTCTCTCGACCTCGCTTTTGGTATATATGTTACTCTCTTTATCGGTGTAACATCTTGGAAACTTAGCTACATTGGAGGAACCATTGGTGGTTAGCACATAGAATCTTTAGTTGTACTGGGGGTGGTTTGCTTACTTGGGTTTGTTGCGACGATTCTGGAGCACTTCTTTCTATTTTTAAGGAGCTCCGAAACACTGGTTCTGAAGTTCACTTATGGTAGGATTTAACTGTTTCATATGTCTGTAATACATTGCAATCAGGGTACCGTAGTTAAAAGTTGTCTGTAATGCAGGGTATGTTGGAATAAGAATGGCACGTCTTTCCTCCTATGGTTCTTGTTGTGGTTGGCACAATTTGTGCATGTCGCAGTTCTTCGTTTTTAGCTGTCTTACTTCCGGCAATTGCAAATCCAATTGTAGCATAGTTGGCACATTCGCGAGTGTTTTAACGTCTGATAGTGGGGTTATTAAGTACCTGTGTTGACCTGAACTGACGTTTTTCTACTCAGGCTGGCCAAGAATCGTTCCGGTCTATCACGAGATCGTATTACAGGGGTGCCGCAGGGGCTTTACTTGTCTATGACATCACCAGGTACTCGACTGGTGGCCACCTGGCTCTGAACGATGGGTTTTGATTGCATCAAAGTTCATTCCCCCTCTAACCTTATAATGTCAAGCTGATATTTGTGCTGGTAATGCCCATTAAATATTGCAGGAGAGAAACCTTTAATCATCTGGCAAGCTGGTTGGAGGATGCCAGGCAACATGCTAACTCCAATATGACCATCATGTTAATAGGAAACAAATGTGACCTGGGTCATAGAAGAGCAGTCAGCACCGAAGAAGGTGAACAATTTGCCAAGGAGAATGGCCTGGTGTTTATGGAAACCTCCGCAAAAACGGCCCATAATGTTGAGGATGTAAGTTAAGCATAGATCCCCGACCTTCGCAGCTCTCTATGTGTGTCACAAATAGGTATTCGACTGACGCTCAACTTTTCTGATCAGGCATTCATCAACACCGCAGCCACGATCTATCAGAAAATCGAGGAGGGAGTATTTGATGTTTCTGATGAGGTAAACTAATCTGCTCTATATCATTCAACATACAAATTCCTTGAAATTTATGTCTTCGTGTTCCCTATTTCCTAATAAACATCCGGTTTTAATAGATGCCGATATACCTAAAAATGATCAAGTTCAGCTGATGCTCTCTTGCTGAATTTGTAGTTAATGGGTATGATGTTCCGATTTTCAAAAATTTTAGATGGAGAAGTACAACAAAAAATTTGCTGACTGGTAGGGTCTGGAATAGTGGAACCAAGAATCTTCAAATTGAAATTATCCTTATCTGCGAAAGTGATTCCATGAGCGCGTTTCATGTCAATGGATTCTTGTTTGCTTACATAGTGTGGACTGTGGTAAAATGCAATTTTCTGGCAGACTTTTGGTATTAAGGTTGGGTACGGAGGGACTCCTGGTACTGGCACTGGATCTGCAGGCGGTGGTGCCCCTGTTCAAAGAAGTGCTTGCTGCAGTTGATTACACACTGGGAGGACCTAACTGTTCAATATTTAAGTTTCGTTCCAGGGATGAGTCAGTTTAAGATCATAGGAAAACCTATTTTTTTAATACTTCAGAGCCATCGCTCCATATTCCCTTACATAATTCCTTCAGCTATTCATACCCTGATTCATTCTGGTAACACGCGCTAGGGCTGCTTGAACAAGAACTCTTTTAGTTGATTCATAGGTGGTGGATGTAGTGTTTTGGTTTCTAAGCTCACTACTTCATCGCTCTTGTGATGCGTGTCCTCGGAAACGATCAGGTCTATCACTGGGTTTTATCAATGTTAGAAGTACCGTTACCTGGCTGCCCATTGTATTTGCCTCTATGAAAAGCACGTACGAAGGGTCTCATCCGTCGCAGCTTGGGTGAAATCATTAATCGAATCGTTCTCAACCGTTCCTCTGTGGATTGAAGTGCTGCTTTCAGAGGTTTCTGAATAAGGTTGTGGTGCAACCGATGTATGTTTGCTTACAAGTTTTGTAACGAAATTTGTGGGCAGACTTTAGCTCTTTAGAGCTATGCGTTTTATTCTTTTCTGGTTCACCCGGGATTGACTTCACTGGTAATCACAAACGAGCCACGAATTGTGTGTTCAATTTTTCTTTAAACTGGATGCTTAATGGAGGTGGTCCAGTCTGTTACTGGTGTAGAGTTTTCAATGTTGTATAAGAGTTCAGTGGACTGATTTAGCCTCAATGTTCATGTTTGTGTCCGAATTGTTGTGGAGATGGGGACAGATGTTTGAGTAAATCCAACTTTCTGTACTTTATCAACTTGATGTATATGGCAGTCAAATTAGTCCATAATCTGATATATTATGTTGAAACTATACTTGGATTCTACATTCTCAACTTGTGAATGCGAATGAATTGCACTATTTCAAACACTTTGATCCAACTGAAAACAAGAGAAGTTAAAGAGGAGTGGGAATTATGCAGTGAGATTCTGTATTTTTCTGAGTGGTTCTTGATCGCAGCAAGGGTTAGGGTTTCTGCGCGGCTGTAGCTGCGCTAGGGCGCAAATTTTTGGTATTTTGTTGCAGAACTTGGTGGCAGTGTGGAAGTTTGGATCACATAATAGGAGGACTTGTATAGGCAAATTGAGGCAAGATTAAAGTTTTTCTTTTTTTCTTTTCTCGTGGCTACCTCCATGCAGTGTGTTAGATAGGGCAATGCAGCAGTAGATTTATTAGCAAACAAGGATCAGATTTGGTCTAGACATGGTCAAAGAAGAGTTGACATGAATTCAGGAGAGGAAGATGACTTATTTGAAGCAATGGACAAGATGAAAAAAGAAGATCCACCACACCCCATTAAAACCATATCCCATAAGAATTATTTTTTTAAGTATGGCCATAGTTATATTGGCTTTTTCTTAAGAACAATTCTATAAAAAAATTACAATAGATGCAAAGATTGTAAGAGCTAAGATTGAGTTCTTACAAAAACATTGTATTATATGTTTTTTTGGTTAGGAGGAAACTTCAAATTCCTCCCCTCTCAAAAAATTTCAAATCATAGCTTAGAAAAATGAAAATTGTAGGAGCTTATTATCAAGTAAGAACTTTAAAAGAAGCTATTTTGTATTAAAATCTCTTTACAAAGATACTATACATAAGATGCTACCACTAAATGAAAAGTTGTCCTATATAATCAATAAAATTGTGATTGCTTGTCATATATGACTACAATGCAACTAAGTGGCCATGGAACAATCAAAATCTGCACTACAAGCCCTTCACAGTTGTAATTCAGTCCCAAAGAATTATCTCAGATGAACTGTATTTGACAAGTCCTAGTCTTTGGATGTTATTTATAGAATTATCATCTATGAGATGACAAATGACGCTTCTATTCAGATGAATAATTGATGTAGAATTTACTGAGTTGTGTTTTAGTTACAAATTTTTGAAACATTATATAATGTGATTGGAAGACAATTTGCCTTACAACTGTGTTGCCATAGTGGCCAGTTGATACAAAAGTTATTTATTTATTATTTTTAGCTATGCACTTTTTTGGAGCTACATAGGCAAATTATCTTCCATGCTTATTACGACTAATGTCTAAAATTGAAATACAAGTTGAATATGACTGTAATGTGACTACAATGCTACATGCTTATTTCCTAAATTATGCAAGTTGAATATGACTAATGCAACTAAAATGCTATATATTTATTCCTTATACCACTATGTAACTGCAATTGGAATATAAAAATTCAAGTGATAATGTGGTTGTAATTATGACTATGGAATATATGAGTAATGTTAATTTAAAATGATATTATACATGGTGGATTGCTTCCAATGATATGAATATATTATGGTTAATATCTTGAATTTGCTAATAGATTCTCTTTTGGTGTCAATTCAATTGCGCCTACTAATATCACTTCTTTTGAAAGAAATGGCACTTGTTCTAAAGCCACTAAGCTTGTAGCCTCAGCTATTATGGTTATCAACATGTTGGAGCAATCCACTACCTGTCTCCTTGCATGTGCTTCTTTTTGTAACACCACCTTCTAACTTGGTTTATTTGAATCATGAGAGAAGAACACCTGAGTATACTGGCTTTGGAAAATAATAGGCTCTGACAATCTGAGTAACTTGTGTTGAAAGTTCACTATAATAAAATCAACTTCATTTCTTATGTATATTGAGTTCTTTTAATTATCCACTTGTTTCATCCATACATATTGGAAGACAATGACGTATGTTCTTGTAGGGCCATAATCTAGCTTCAATATATCTTTCACAATTCTTATATAGTTGACGGTAGCATCCAATACATTTGCCATGGAAATGTTGAAAACTAAAGCCAAACTACTATCATATATTTATAAAGTAGTAGAAAAGGAATCCTTTCCTCTAAAACAATTTCCAAAAGTCTTTATCTTCTCATATTATAGTGCCTTCTAGGATGGTCTCTTGCACAAAAGTATGTCATCAACATCATTTGTATTGCTTCCATTGATTGACTCGATGATTGTATTGTTTGAAATCTATTCTTGAAATAGTGCATTGCTTGGATCTTCAAGGTATAGTGCTTGCCATTTTCTAGACAAGATGGTTTATCAAACTTAGTTGCCAATGTCATTACATATCTTGGCATCATTATATGTAGTGGCACTCTCTATACCAACCATTTTGGCACAGACAATAACATGTGCATAGAAGGTAGATGTATAAATGTATTGAATTTATTCAATATTCTATCTCTATTTGATCATCTATCCTTGACTCTACATTGAAAAGTGTATGACTTCTATGATATTAAAATGAAACTCACTACCAACACATACAGTTGTTGATACAACTATAATGTGACTGCAATGACTGCTATACAACCACTGTACTACTACACTGCAATTGTACAATTACTATAACACTGAGAATATCTATAAAAGGTCTTCATGTTGTCATCATGATAGAAGAAGTTTATGCATGATACTCACATGGCTATAGTAAACTTGAGTTTGAGAGAACATACAAATTGGCTATATCATGCATTCTTGTACTCATCACATATGGTCTCCTTGCGCCTTTCAATATTTCTTTTGCATCATTGTATTCTTTGTGCGCATCCCATATTCTTTGATATACAACATCAAATCATTGTAAGTATTTTGTTATGAATCTTAGGCTTTTGTCCTTTCAATATTCTTCCACTATTGATACCTTTGATCTTATCATATTTTAAATATATATTTTTAACTATTTCATATATCTTTCTATAGGATACACTTAGGAGGTACAAATAGGACCACACATGTCCAATTCTTGTACTAAATGATACACAAGGTATATCATTATGTTGAAAAATGAGAGAGAAAATTCTATTTCTAGAATGGCCATATTTTTGACTATATCTAGCTCTAACAAATCAAACTCAATTGGATTGTATATATTCATGCATATTTGTCAAAACACCTTATACATCCTCATTACTGCCATCCTTGGGCCAGGCTTCAAAAATCACCATAGAACTAAAAGCATCACTTGTTGTATCAATATATGATAATCATGCAATTTTAAAGCTCTAAATTTTTTTTTTCTAATCTGCCTATTCAATGATAACAAGTCTCTGGTCAAGGTCTTCAAACCTTCCAATATGCTTGCAAAAATATTGAATTCTTCCTTTATTAAAACATATGAAGTATGTGGCTTCAATATTTTTTTATTTCTTCTTATATTTAGAATTAATTAGAACTGAGTCATGATATTTTTCTTCTATAGATTGCGACACACTTTCATAATGTTCTTCTTCCTTGTGATGGTCTTCAAAAAGTTTTTAGCTAAGTTTATGTTGCAATACATAGTATCTAATGTATATCAAATTAATAAACCCTGCATATATACTACCAATGCAAGCTCATATTTAGAGAGTTATATTTTGATTAACCGTGTTTTCTACATTTTTCTTTATGCATGTATTTGGCAATAATATAATATAGACAGTTGCAATAGAATCGCACACACAATTCTTACTTGCACTTACATCTCATTGATGACTTAAGCATCAATATATATTAATAGTAGTATTATTCATAGATAACTACCACAATTCTTACCTACAATTGTACGTCATCAATGATTGAAATATTATTATATAATTACAATAATATTACTCAAATACAAAAATATATTAACAATTTTATTTTGAAGGCTAATAGACATACCTCCTAATATGGCAATCTATTCAATATACACTTTCTTTTGATGCCATGTACTTTAGAAGAATCTCTCGCATTCCTATCTCTATTTCCTAATATTTTCTAGGCCTCATATTTTGAAACATATCAAAGTTATGATTGCACCATGACTCTTTTTGGCTTCATTCTATTCTCCACTAAACTATTGAAATGATCCTTTATTTTGAGTGCTCTAAACTTATGATTTGCAAGTAGCTACTTTTTGTATACACTATAAGTTTATTTTCCAAGTTCAGTAGAATGCTTCGCATCTAAATCTAAGCCACACCATGGACATCTTGCATATTCTTGGTAGACAAATCCTACAATTATATTGTAGTTAAGATAGTCATGTATTATGCAAAGCAGGACGCCATGTAGGATAAATGTTTGTTGCTCCACTTCTTGTATGATATCATATCTAGAAATACTATATCACAATGTCTTCAATTCTTCAATTAAAGGTTCCATATACACATCAAAATAATATGCTGTCATTGATTGCTTATCAAGAATCAATAATATAAGTAATATGAAGAATTTTTTTATGTATAGCCTAGATAAGAGATTATAATTCAATAGCATCACGGGCCATACAGACTACATAGATTATACTTATTTGAATGGATTCATATTATCTATTGCTAAGGCAAAGTGAAAATTATGAAGATCACTTCCAAAAGTTAAATCCATATTCTAGTGAATTTTTCACTATGCTTTTGAATTGGAGAGGTGAAAAACAAAGCCATCCCACTTTTCTTGGTTATTTTTATTTTCTTCATGCCATCATATTAGCTTTGAAATTGCTGGGTTGTGGAACATCTGTTGTAGTCTCAAAATTACTAGAAAGTGTCTCAACACTTTAATTAAAAAAAAAAAATTGTCTCTTCATCAATGTATTATAATCTATTGCATTTAAGACATTGCATTGCATCTGCAAGCTTTCCTTGAAGTAGGAGACAATCTTTTGAACATGCATAAATGGAATTGTATCATAAATCTAATTTTGTTGTGAGCAATTTTATTATGTAGTATTTTTTTGACAAATAATTGTTAATAGAAAATAAATGGCTATGTAAAATGGAAAATAGCTTATCCACAAAGTTATTATTAATTCCATATATTGTATATATATTCATGATGAGCACTTTGGCTGCTAATAGTGTACATTACGCCTTATGGTATAAGCTTTGTATTGCATCTTCTAGTGCTCAAGGATCAAAACTCAACATCCTTGTAACATCTCCTAATTGTATTTGCTCCACGGGTTTCTCTAAAAAGGATTTCAAATTTGATTTTTTATTATACAATATCTCCTATTGCAATATTCATATACTTTGTCATCCACAATTAATGCCTTTGTGACCACTTCTTACATTATTTCCTTTGCAATTGGCTCTTTGTCATTCATAGTGAAAGTATTGTCGATCATGGCATGACATTCTACATGGACATCATTATGGCTCTTTATTGAAGCAAAAGGGATCCAAAACTTCATTTTCTATTCTTCATCAAATAAATTTTATTGTCTTGGTCATCTCCATATATGAAAGCTTCTATTCTAATAATTACATATTAAGTGGTTATGCATTGTTTGCAGCAAATATCATCTACAATCCTTGTACTCAATACATAGGTAATATATATGCTTTATATTATATCTTTTTGCTTTCTATACTTCTCTTGTCTATACTTGATTATCATATAGATATTATCTTTGTACATCTAAAAGTGGCAATTTTCCTTGAAGCATGTCTAATAGACCAAGTTAATATAATAGTAGTATAAATTTGTCATATTTGTCTTACTTCTCTTCAATTGGGATGTAGCTATAATGTAACTATAATGCAACTACAAAAAAAAATGGAACCTATTATAAATCTTAGACAATGCTAAAATATGACTATAATATAATTATAATATAAATGAGATGCTACTAAAATACAAGTACCACAATATATATATATATATATATATATATATATATATGGAACATACATGGATTCTAGCCTACATGTTGAAAAATATGAATAGCACAAATATTGAAATACAACCATTCAATAATAGTATAAATTACGTGATGACATTCAAGTTCTTCTTTGATGTTACTCTCAGGTGCAAATAACATGGTTCTTCATGTATCACTTCCATTTGACAATGACTCCTATATAGCACTTTCAATAGACAATAACTCTCAAATTCTCTTAAACAACAATAACACTTCTATATGATAGGACATTACTCTTGTATACTTTGGAGATTTATATCTTTGAGTATGACCTTGTAGTCATCTCTCTATATAAAACAAGAGAGATATATTAATATTTCACTTATAAATCCAACTGTACTTAATTATTGAAATTGAGATATAATAGTAGAGATATCTAAATTATATACAGTACCATTTTTCTATGCTTGTATTTAAATATAACAAATTATCCATAATATTATCAGATCATAATAGTAGATTCAATATTTGATCACAATTGGGAGGCCTACAAATGGAGTGTTAGAGTAGACTAAAAGATATCAATATTGTGGATGCACCAAAGATAACATATAAACTATGGAAGCTGTAGTGGAAAAGTTGTGTATTCTATTTTTATTATTGATTTATAGATATTTTTTTATTGTGCCACAATTAGGATTTTTTTTTATATTTAATGCAATTATTGAAGTAGACCCTTAATAGGACATGCTTAACTCAAAGTCATGCTATAGTGGCCTTCCAATCATATTTCATTTATAAATATAATCAATTATCAAGAAGTAATTGCAAACAAGTCACTTTACAGTTGTATTGAAGTTGCCGCTCTAAAATATACTTTTCTATGTGGTAATTAAGATAGTAGTAATCAATAGATGAAGGGTTTAAATTTCATCTTCTTTTGGCAATTGTGGATGTAAGCTAAAAATCCTAATTTGGGATTTTAGAGTGTTTCAAATAATAGACAAGCAATGGTGTGAGTGTTATTGTTGTGATTATTTTGATTTCGGATTTTATTATGTATTACAAATCTTATTGGTTGTTGTCATGACTTTTATCATCTTCTTATACATCAAAGATGTAAGACAAACTTGCTAATAGAATTTGCAATGTTATTTCATTGACATTATCTAAAAAAGCATATTCATTGTAGGTGCATTGCAATCATTGTAGAAGAAAAGATTCAAAAAAAGGTACCTATATTTCTAGTTACATGCACACAATGGTGAATAGGAGATTATTGGTAACAAAATAGCTATAGAGAGGGGATCCAAGGGAGATACAATGAACACTAAGGAAATGACCAACTCTAAGGAATAGTCCTCATAATCAAAAGGATTTGAAGATAAATCTACCTTTGCCATTTATTTAATTCAGTTTGTTTATTTTTTAATTTTATCTTTTCTACTATTCATTTAGAATTTTTATTTTGTAGTTATTATATATAACTATCTAATTTTATTTCTATTTTTTTGAATTAGATTTTTTATTTCTATCTTGATTTGGTGCCGTTGGCTTGGTTTTAAAATTTGCACATTTGAAGTCCATCTTTGACCCTGTCAAATTAAAGAAGGAAGAAAACTATGTTGCTGTTGTGGAGTCACCAACAGTAAGACCAAAAAAGAAGAAGCAAATTGTACCTATATATATATAGAAAATAAAAGCCCTTCCTCAATCACAATAGTAGTATCAAAATTAATGGCAATAGAATCTTCCACAATATCAAAATCAGCCGCCATAGAATCCATGGCAATATAATCATAATACTTATTAGCCATAGAGGCAAATAATAGGGCCATCGGAGTAGCAGATGATGCAACCATCACAATAATAATTTATATGGCAACTACAGCAGTAGATATCTTATAAGGGGGGCTATGCACCACTGCCATTGCAAATATATTATGCCTTACTTAAAGGCTTGATTCTAAAGAATGTACATTTTGCATCTAGAAAGAAAAAATGTAAAGATTATAATACAACTTCATTTACTTGTCAAGCACGTGGACTTAAACCATATGAGATTTGAGTGAAAGAAGGGAAAAAAATTAACTAGGGCTATGATAGGAAGAATACATGGGACAATATAGTATGTGCCATGGTTCTAAGATTTCTTGACATGAGCATTATCGAATGGGAGGGACAATCCTTGATGACCATTCTACAACTATAGAAAATATTAGATACAGATTTCATATATATTGGCTATATTCTAAATTAGCACAATTTTAAAAAAGTTATAAGGCGTTTCATAAAGTTGGAGTATTTTTTACTAAAGGCAAAGTTCTTAAAAGAAGATAAAAAATGCCTCCTCTTTATGTTGCTAGATAATGGCTGAAGCTTTAGCAATATTAGACACATGAAGATTAAGTGCAGGAAGTTGCGACCATGTCCAAAGCCCATCAAAATATGAAGACTATTTTGATAAGTGGTCAGAAGGACAAGAATAGCCTTGAAACAATTATGGTATAATTTTTTATTCTTTGTATAATTGACACTTTATTGCATTGCTAAGAAGTTGAGCAAATTATAGCATAATACTTATCAAATATGTAATAGTTGTATGATGATAAAGTTAATTTTTATATGCAAATAAAATACTTAAAGAGGGCAAGTAATTGAACAATAACAAACATAACTAATAGATTATAAAGTTCAGAGGCTGGAACGACTATGACATAAGAACTTCTTAATATTTGTGCTTGTAATAGTCAATGTTTTTACTTTTAATTCTCAATGTTTCTATTTGATGTGAATGTAGTTGTATTGAAGTTGCACATAAATATCACCTAGTTATATTATAGTTGCAGATGACTTATAATTATAATACAGTTATAATTTAGAAACTTTGATTATAATCCAATCAAATTTGAAAACTTCTAGTCTTAATCTAGTTGTAATTGAGAACTTCTAGTCCTAATCCATTCACATTTGAGAACTTCTAGTTATAATCCAATTATATTTGAAAACTTTTAGTTGTCACCCAATCACATATTAGTCCTAATCTACTCATGTTTGAATCACAAAAAGTGTTTTTGTATGTTTTCAGTCATCTTCAAGCAAAATGGTGCTTTAAATGAAGAATATGATGGCCAAACAAGATAACATTGACGTGAAAGTTTCCACACTTTCAAGCAATATTGTTACAAATACTAAAGAGATGAAAGAGCTCAAGTCCCTCATTTACAAGCATGTGACAAACATGAAAGAAAGAGACTTAGAAACCCTATCAAAGTCTAAGTTTGTAATTGACAACCAAGGTAGTGGAGGCCCTCAAATATCACATCCCACGTTATCAGTGCCAAATGAGCTAGCATCAATAATAGCAAAAGTTCTAAAGAAATAAGTGAATATTTTCTTGTGGCATGATCTTCTATTTGAAAATACATTGGATACTTGGTTGTAGAGAATTTACTTAAAATTTATTGGTAAGAATTTAATAAGTGATTTGTCCTTAATAAAAAAAACAAATATTACAATGGTATTATAAAAAATAATTTTTATTAATAAATATTTTTTAAATTTTAGAATTTAATAACTCTCAATTCAATCATTTAGTTTCTATAAATTTTTTATTAAAGTATAGATAATTCTTTTAATCTTTATTATAAAAAAGAATCAATTATAAATTTATTGCCAATCATCCAATATCTTAAAAATCCTAGTAGGTGCTTAAAATCCTAGCTCAAAGACACCTAAGCACTATTTCTTTTATATTTCACAAATCCAAAATCTTAATTCCATAAAATTTTTGTACATAGTCTTATAACATAAATATATAGACTCTTGAAATTTTTGAGCTACAAATTTATCAAATTGCCTAAAATATAGCTCAAAACATAAGCACTAGTTAAGCGGGGTCATTTACTGCCCTTAGCTTACAAGCATTAACTTCAACTCCTAATATTTCCTTCATTCTAGCTTGGATTTCATCAAGTTGTATATAAAAACTGTAGCCAAAAAAATATTCTTTTCAATCCTCTATTTTTTTTTGTACGTGCAAGTTATATCCGAAAGAGTGATAGTAGATACAATTTCAACCCCTTAACTTTGAGCATATATATCCTTTTTATAAAAAGTCCAAATTATACAAAATTTATACTAAAACCATATTTAAAAATCCAAATTTGCTGACCCTAGCCTCTGATATTCGATTCCCTTCGAAAAACAAACCCTAATTCCTAATAAACCCTCGAGCATCCTCCTTGAAGCCTATTAGGTATGATTTTTGGCCAATAGGAATAGAGACTTCTATCATCTATCTCCATTCATCCACATAGATGGCCTAACTACCTCCTTTCATATTAAAAATCCCTTTCTTATCCTTTTTTTTATAAGATTTATATAATATGTGTTCTAAATATCAAATAAAAGAAATAAATTGGATCTTAAGAATCATCAATGTCTAACAAAGGTGACTTCACATATATAAAAGTTATTATTAATATAAAATCAACTTTAAAATTACTATCAAAAATTTAAATAAATTTAAATAAATAAAATAAAATAAAATAAAATAAAATAAAAATGTATAAATCTCAATAATAACTTTTTTAGATAGATTCTTTTTAAACTAATAACCTAATCATATTTTATAACTAATAAAATCTACTAATATGGTTCTTACTTAGTTGTGTGATAAATTATATATTAAATATATATATATAATATTTTCATATGGTAACCAAAGCACAATATAGCAACGTATTAATAAAGTCAAATAAGGGAGCGCCAATCAAAGAGGCCATCAGTGATAAGATGTATATCATAGGAGAAGACGGTCTCAACAATGGCCAAGAATTTATAACAATTGAGGTGTTGATGAAAATTACTTTATCTAATGCTTATATAAAAGTAGAGAAAGAAGAGGGGTAAGATAAAAAATGTCCTACAAGTAAGAGGCCAGACATGTGTAAAGAAAAAGTATGGATAGCAAAGGAAGTGAGGCACATCAAGCACACCTTTTCTTCCTAAAATAATAAAAGATGTGTATGAGGAAGAGCCACATATTTCTTTGGTATTGACAAAAATAAGCACTATATTTTAATTTCTATAATCAATTTATTCTAAATTTAGAATAAATCATATTTGATATTATTACAAGTAATTAGAATTTTATTATGAAAAAGTCCCTATATAGTCATACTCTTGTCACTGCAATCTTAGTATAAATATACTGCAATGATAATGCAATCACTTTGAATGGCAAGTAGTCACAACGCACTTATGATCTATTGCAACTACAGTGTCACTATAGTCATAATATTGATATATTTTAGTCACAATGAAGTCACATAAGAGTCAAAGTATAGTTAGACAAAGGTCACCTTTATTTCACAATATATACAATATGTAATCATAGTATAATCACACAATATTCATAAATCAATCATAATGCATTTAGTATAAAATCACACTGTAGTTTTGGTGTCATTGTTGTGTAATTCTTTCTGATACAGTCTAAAGAATTTAGGGATATATTAGGACTAATTTATAATATATTTTATTTAGCCACAAGAAAAGAAGACCATGGTTGTAAGTGACTTGGTTACAAAACAAAAGATTCCTAAATAATCAGCAAAGATAATTATAATGACAATGTCCGCTAAGAAGGGCCCCTTTTAGTTCAGATATCAAAGTTTTGAAACAATGGTGATCACAAATATGATAAAGGAATCAATAAAGTTGTTGATTTTTAATATGCATGGAATATTATTGGACTATAGTTTCTTGTCTAAAAAGAATCCTAATATTGTAATTAGACCAACCCTCATGAGCAATAATTGTAAAATCATATGCCTTGATAAATATTTTAAGAACTTTTTTATAATATTTTGAGGTAATAAAATTTCCAATTATATGGTTAAGGTAATTTGAATGATGTTAAGAAGGATGAAGTTTAATCATTTATTGATTTTCAAATCCATGTAATCATTTAAGAAATGTGAGACAATGGAATAGGATGACGTTGATTTCATAGTATGGAAGTGCCATCTGGATCATATTTTTAAGAAATATCCAACATAGAACATATCCAATATAGTCATCATAGACCATAAGAGGATTAGAGTGCTTTCTAATAGCCGTACTAATGTCATAATGCTCTGACCATTTTACATCTATGATATGAAGAAGTTGCTATGGTTGCAACTGCAAGATTTGTTTAAATCTGCCAATACAGTGGACTTTGAGACTTGGTTCCTAAAAAATAGATTTATCTTAAAAAAAAAAAAAAAAACAAATACTACAATAGAAACGGAAGTGGTTGATATTAGTGATATTGTGAAACTACAAGATGAGGGGACTAGGGGTTCTTATGCTTTTGTTTCCAAAATATCTCCTCATCTTATAATTGATAAATGAACTATTATTTTTTTTCTTTGTATATAGAAGATGCAAAAAATGAGGATGAAAAACACCATAATAATGGAGAAGAAGGATTCACCACCAATATATAAGGTGAAGTACACATCTACTTCTCATGCATTTTGTTACTCTTATGTTGACCATATACATGACTACAAGTATTTTGTGTGGTTTACTTCTCCATGGGATAGAAGATGTGGTTAATAAATCCACAGAGCTCAAGATAAAAAGTAGTATCTGAGACTATTAGCAGCATTGGAAAAGCAGACAAGTTTTATGGCATGCTCATTCCCAATAAATGATTTAGAATTAACATCTAGATGGCCACACAATCATAGTTTGCCTTCATATTTTTTAATAAGAATATTGGCCAAGAGGTGGTAAAAGATGTGGTAGATTCAAGTGCAATATAGAATCAGAGGTACATCCACATTAAAGGTTGATTAAAGCAGCCTATAAGAACAACTTAATATAAGGTTTGTCATTAACATATTTCAAGTCACCATATTCTAGAACCTTCAATAGTCTTCTAAAATCTTCCATAGTTTTTTAAAATCTTCTAGAACCTTCTAAAATCTTCTAAGTCTTCTAGAACCTTCTAAAATCTTCTAGAACCTTCTAAAATCTTCTTCAATCTTTTAGAACCTCTCGTAGTTTTTTAAAATCTTCTAGAATTTTTTTAATCTTCTCGAACTTATCTCAATCTTTTAAAATCTTTCTTAATCTTCTAAAATCTTCTAAGATACTCTTAGAAGGTTCAATAAGATATAGGCCTTATAATATAAATAGAAAGAAAGACTAAAGTACACCTTAGTCTTGGCAACACAAGTCTTGGAGTAATCCAAAATATTGCCTTGTTTCTTGATATCAATCTAGTCCTTTATTCTTGTCAATCATCTAGTTCTTTGTTCATATTAATCCAATTCTTTGTTCTTGAAATCAATCCAATTCTTTGTTCTTAAAATCAATCCAATTCTTTGTTCTTGAAATCATTCTAGTTTTGTAATCTTTTCCTTACCTCTTTACTAATCTATTATCTTGTATTCCTGAAGGTTTGACAAGATTCCTTATGTAATCATATCAAAGCTTTGATTTCTTGATAGAAAGTAGATTATCACTCTTTAAGATACTATTACATTCTAGAGGAGTACAAATTATTTCCTTTTAGACTGATATGCTTATTTATTGCAATTTGATCTTTCTTTGAAAAGAGTGGATTTTTTTTTTTTTAGGATATATCACTGTATTTTAGAGATTGCGGATTATCTTCTTATAAATTAACATTGTTTAGAAATATTCTTTTTCCATAGAAAAAATACTACACTGACGGCTTATTGATTTTTTTTTGTCAATATAGAAGTAGATCAGATTATGGGAGGTGTATCCTCACAAACAAAGAATAGAATGGCAATTCTTGTAGATCTTTGAGCTCTTTTGGATATTTTATGAGAAGAAATGGCATTCTTTCACAACTCAAAAAAAAAAAATTGTAAATAGAGTAAGTATTTGAAGAAGCTAAGTAAGAGATTTATAGTTTATAATAAGACATTATCTAATTGAGAGAAGCAGGCAGTAGACAAGCTATACATATAATCCCTTTAGAAGCTCCAGGGGTTGTCATAAAGGAGCAAAAGGCTAGTATGCTTGATAAATTTGATGAAACAAGATCCAACTTTTGAGGATTTGTACAATAAATATAATTTTATTTATGACTATATTCTTCTTGTTATTTGGATGGATTCACTTAAGTCACTTTTGTTGGCACTTTTTTATCAAGAAGTGCTCGATCATGATTTATTCCACTATTGGAAAAAAATTCTCCAATCTTATATAATTTGGAGGCTTTTATGGAAAGATTTATTGCTCCATTTAGAAATAGTGATTGAAAGAGGGTGGTAGAAAAGAAGATTCAAAATCTACAACAAAGACAACGTTCAACTGCGATTTATGTTGCAAAATTTTAATAACTTACTTGTGATTTTGATTGGAATGATAAGGCTTTTATCATTTGATTTTGTTATGGCCTAAAAGATAATGTGAAGAATTTATTCATCACAATGCTAAGAGTTGAAGGCTTAGAAGAACTCAAATTTCAAGCTATTATTTGTGATGATTGCCTATTTGAGTTACAACAAGAGAGACAATTAATTTTCAGCAACATCTATTAATATACGTCTACTATATTTTCAAGAATATCAAAAAAGCCATTAATATATCATGAATCTATGCATATTGATGCAATCCAATTCAAGCCATTAACACCAATAGAAAAGACTAAACATTCACTAAAAAATTTATATCTATATTATAGAAGATCTAATTACAAGACAATAAAATGTCTAAATAAGTTTAGACAATTTAAGGCATGAGATATAATATCTGAATTAGAAAAGTCAAAAAACAAAGACATTCAATTACAGTAGAGACCTTGTAGTTGAACACTCTCAAATCTAAAGTATCTGAAAAAAGATCTCTTCCTACTTCCAAATCAAACGTCTTATTTTATACTTCTTATATATATAAGAACCTTAAGACAAGAGATTTATGCTAAAGTCTTTTTAGATACTAAAGCCTTAGCATGCTTTATGGATAAAGATTTTGCAATCAAATATAACTTAGTATTTATAGGATGATACATCTTTTACTTTTGTTGTTGGAAACATATCCTTCGACCAGAACTTGTAAGTATCGTATAGTTCCTTCACAGAGACTATGTCTCTATCACTCCTCTCGACATTAGTACTTAGGAACTGTCCAAAGATATCATTAGATACACGAATTATTTCAGTACAGTCCTTGACCTCATCGGACTCTTCAAGACCGTGAGTCAGATATTGTTTGTATTCTTCTATAACCAATCTCATGAACACTGGGGCAAGAAGAGAAATTTTGCTAGAGAAGTTGGTGTCCTTTACGTGTGTTGTAAGGGGATCATGAGACAGCTCCACTTTATCGACAAATGTTGATACAAATGGTACAACTCTTACTCTGCTCCATACAGCTTTATCGAACGTGCTCATTTGTGGAATCTTGTTGGCAATAAGTATAAACTTTGCCGTCTGGGGTATGATGGTCCCTTCTTCATATAAACCTCTTATATATAGACTATCATTTCCTGTGAGCTCTTTCATCACACCAAGATTAAGCTTATCGCCTTCGTCTGGTTCTTGCACCATGGCAATAAGTCTTCCTTTGAGCATTGCTAGTTCAGGAATGGCCGCTGATGATTGTACTCTCCTGCCCATGAGTAATGAAGTTGGCATCTTTACTGCGTAGTCACCAAATGCTTGTTCGATCAGAGAGACCATAACTGTCTTTTCGTTGTCTCTAGATCTTGACCATATGGAGAATATCTTGTTTGCATTCCTTCCCTCTAGACATGATGAAACAAATCTTATGAAGTACTTTTATATGCCTTTATTAGGAAAAACTTTTGTTAGTAGGTCAAGTACTTCACTAGCAGCTTCTGTACTATCGTCAAGCTGTACAAATGGGATCTTAGTTGATAGAGTAGTATAGTCTTCTGGTTCTACTGGTCTGAACTTGTTCTCTGTAAAGTCAAATACTCCTCCTTTCATGCCTATTATATCTCTCCTAGAGTCTAGTAATCCTTCAAAGTCCTCTCTGTAGAGTATTCCTGAGCAGGTATACATTATCTTCTTTCTGTTATCAGAAGATTGTATAAACTCCATTATTCTTGTAACAGGTTCAACAGTCTCCATATAGGTATCACACACGTTTGCTATAAACTTGAAGAAGATCCATCCTGCACCCATTGAAGTCATTAATAGATAAAACCTTGCATGAAGGAATCTTATTAAAGAAACTCAACCATTGGAAGTGATACTAGAAGATTAAGTATCACGCATTATCTTCAACATCATTCAATGTCCAATAAATCCTATTGTCATTGAACTCCCTTGGTTCGAATTACATAATCCTGATATTGATTGGAGTTTGCTAAAGATTTTCTCAAGATCTAAACATCAAAAGAAGAAATAAGATACTATTTCATTTCTTAGAACTAAAGCATTTATGCAAGCAATAAAAAAAAGAGTTGCATTTGCATTATATGCTATCCCAATGAAAGATCCAACAAAGCAACTAAAACAAGATATTCCTAGTTAATACAATGACCTTGAAGACATATTTGAAAAGAAGAAAGTAGACATGTTACCAGAACATTGTCCCTATGATTCTGCAATTGAATTACAAGATGAAGCTCAACCTCTATTTGGTCCAATTTATAATCTCTTACAAATAGAACTTATAGCCTTGTGAAAATATATTGATAAAAACATAGCCAAGAATTTTATTAGACATTGAAAATCACATGTGGAAGCTGTTATCTTGTTTGTGAAGAAGAAAGATGGTTTTTTATGTATGTATGTTGACTATCTAGGTTTAAATAAGGTAACTATAAAAAATTGCTATTCATAATTATTGATCTCAAGATTATTGGAATAATTAGGACATACAAAGATTTTTACAAAGATTGATTTGAGAGGCACTTATAACCTAGTCAGGATTAAAGAAAGAGATCAATGGAAGATAATATTTTATATAAGGTACGGACATTTCAAGTATAATATTATGCCTTTTGGATTTACAAATGCACTTGTAGTCTTTCAACATATGATGAATAATATCTTACAAAAATACTTAGATGATTTTGTAGTCATTTATTTAGATGATATCTTGATCTTTTCTAAGAATGAATAAGAATATGAACATTATTTATGTATGGTATTAGAGAAACTATGGGAAAATAGATTGTATGCCAAATTGGAGAAGTGCTCTTTCCATCAACCATTAGTTGAGTTTTTGGAATATATTGCCTCAAAAAATGGAATTTCTATGGATTCAAAGAAGATACAAATTATTATAGAATAGAAACAACTATCATCAGATAAAGATATATAATATTTTTTGAAATTTATAAAATTTTATAAAATTTTCATCAAAGATTATTCCAAGATTGCGGCTCAATTAACACGACTTAGAAGCAAGGAAAAATTTATTTGGGATGATAAGGTTAAAGAAGCATTCAAGAAGCTAAAAAAATCCTTCGCTTTAATTTATATACTTGTCTATATAAATCCAATAAAATCATTCATTTTAGAAATGGATGCCTCAGATTTTGCACTTGAATCTGTACTCTCTTAAATTGGTGATGATGGTCAATTATATCCAATAGCATTTTGCTCTTGAAAATTGTTAACTATAGAGATCAATCACAAGATCCATGACAAAGAATTATAGGCAATTATTGATACTTTTGAAGAGTGGCACCTTTTATTAGAGAGGACTCAATACAAGATCATGGTATACATTGATTACAAAAACTTGGAATATTTTATGAGTGCCCTAGTTTTGAATCACTGTCTAGTACAATTGAACATGTTATTATCTCGATTTGATTTTGTGATTATATATTGTTTGAAAAAACTTCAAGAAAAATCAGATGCCCTTTCTTAATGATCATGTCTTATACCAAGAATAGGAGACATTATATTGGCTCAAAAAAAATCAATCATGTTAAAGTTGTCTAATTTGCAATTGAAGACTTTGATAATATATACCTATATAGATACAATTGTCAAGACAAATATCCAAAGACCAATGAAGATAGATCTATTTGTAGATAGCATTCAGTGATATTTAAAAAATATATTAGTAGAAGAAAACAATAATTTTAAATTTGAAGACAGATTGTTGTATTTTAAAGATCTTTTGTATGTTCTTCTAGGCCTTGCAAGACTTCAGATTCTTCAAGCATGATATGATCTTTTAGCAGCTACACATTTTGGCTTCAATAAGACTTTGAAAATTAATATCAAAAGATTATTAGTGGTCTCAAATGTGGAAATTGGTAAAGAAATTTATGCAATCATGCAAAATTTGTGTCCAAGCAAAGGTCCCAAGACACCAACCATATAGACTTTTCCAACCACTTCTAGTTCTTAAGGGCCCATAATAATTGTTATCCATGGATTTCATTATAGACCTCCCAATTTCTAATGGAAAAGATTCAATTTCTATAGTAGTAAACTGTCTTATCAAGATGGCACATTTCATTTTGTACAATAAGACTATTTCTAGGAAGAAAATGGCCAAGCTTTTTATTGATAATATTTATTGAATACATGGCCTTTCAAATAACATCATTTCAGATCAAGGACTATAATTTATATCAAATTTTTGGAGAGGACTATTTCAAATTTTGAAGGTTAAGATCAACCTTTCATAAGCTTATTATCTTCAGATTGATGGTCAAACAGAACAAGTGAATTAGATCTTGGAATAATTCTCTATTATAATATAAATTATCAACAAGATGATTGAATGGACCTCCTACCATTGGCCAAGTTTACATATAATAATACCAAATATTCGTCAATAAAACAAATTCCATTCTTTTCAAACTATAGATATCACTCTACAACAGATCCATTTCAAATTGAAGATGTAGAAAGTCCTATTGTAAAAAATCAAATTATCTACTTGAAGGCCATTCATGAAGAATTAAAATTCTAATTATAAATTCCTCAACATTAATATAAAGACTATGTAGACATTCATTGCAAGAACCAACTAAAGTTCAAGATAGAAGATTGTATTTGGCTACTTCAATGAAATATACAAATGAATTAACTATTACGGAAATTAGACTATCAAAGACTTGAACCATTTACGATTCTACACTAAGTTAATTCACTAAATTTTTGTCTTGAATTACTAAATAGCATGCACATTCATCTAATCTTCCATGTCTTGCTTTTAGAAACCTATTATATATCAAATATTATTGAAAGAATTCTTCCACTACCAACCTTAGTTGAAATCAATCAAGAGCTTGAATACAAAGTAGATGAAATATTGGATTTGCGTATAAGACATGGACAATTGGAATATTTTATTTATTGAAAGGATTATAGAATTAGCAATAGAATATAGGAATCTTTAGATAATCTTAAGAATGTACTTTAGAAAGTTTACAAATTCCATCAATGATATTTTAAAAAACCTAGATTCAATTGTCATTGAAATTTTTTATAAATACCAATATTTTTTGGCTTTTAAATGACATTTTTCTACCAATGGCAAAAGACTAATATAAAAATAAAAAAAAACCATGCCAAGACCTTTACTTGTATATAGTCATTTTTTCTAAAATAGAATAGATTACGCTAAAAGCTTATTAGTTATCATGTCAAATCTTTACATTTCAAGGGATTTGTAGGAACTAGAGTCAAAAGACTCTTCTATCATATAAGCAGTTGGTAAACCATTGTAACTTTTACAATATGTTAGGTTTGAAGAATATGAACAAGACAAAGAAAGAATATTTTAATGTCAAATAAGGCCATATTTGGAACCTTTGGTGATACAGCCTCATCACAAAAATCTTAATTCAAATGTCTGAGTTTTAATAATACTCCTTAAAATTGGAAGGGTGACTCCAAATAGACCAGAAATTATGTTTGGATGATGTTTTGAAGATCGTAATGAAGAGCAAATTCTTGGATGGAACATTGGTACAACAGAAGTTATATCTAGAGGTCATCGACGCTATCTCAAGGATCTTATTAAAACAATTACCAACAAACAAAAGACAAAATATATTGCTTCTCTACTTTGACAAATTTTAGATTTCTTGCACATGTAATTTGATCATCAAATCACTTCAGCTCCTCGTGGAACTTGTTGCTAAAAGGAAAGGTGATATCATGGACATACTTCAAGTCATCCTATTCTAAAACCTTCTATACTCTTTTAAAATCTTCTATAATTTTTTAAAATCTTTTTTAGAATCTTTAATAGTCTTCTAAAACCTTCTTCACTTTTTTAGAATCTCCCATAGCTTTTTAGAACCTTCTAAAATCTTCTTTAGTCTTTTCAAACTTGCCTTAGTCTTCTAAAATCTTCCTCAATCTTCTAGAATCTTCTAAGATATTCTTAAAAAGTTTAATAGGATATAGGCCTTGTAGTATAAATAGGAGGCAAGACCAAGATATACTTCAATCTTGTTAATATAAGTCTTAGAGCAATCCAAAGTTTTGCCTTATTTCTTAACATCAATCTAGTCTTTTGTTCTTTTCAATCATTTAATTCTTTGTTCTTGTCAATACAATTCTTTATTCTTAAAATCATTCTAGTTTTATAATCTTTTCTTTTTTTCTTTGCTAACTCGTTATCTTGTATCTCTGATAGGATTTTAGTTTTGTATACAAGATTCTTTTATTTTAGTGCATTTAAATTAAAATTATACAATTTTTTTCTAATATATGGAATTATAATTGAATTATAAGTGATTATAATATAATACTATATTTTTTTTTAAAAAATAATATATCAACTTAAAAATGTTGTGTTTGGTACCAACCAAGACTAGATTATAATTGCATCAAATGAATACATATCTTGTAATTAATTTTTATACTTAACTACATTACAATTGACATAGAGACAAGCAACTATATTATAACTTTGTACCCAGTTGCAAAATTAACAACTAAGATCTAGACACAACTATACCAATATTATAATACAACTATACTACAACTATACTACAACTATATTACAACTATATTACAACTATACTACAACTACAATATCAAAAAACTATAACTAGACCACTACTATGAGATGATTAGATAAAACAATATTTTAAAAATTATTATATTAAAAAAATATTGTTTTATCTATTCATTTATAAAATATAATATCTAAGCACTTTTTTTATAAAATAAATATATTTTATCTTAGGATCTAAAGATACTCAAGTAAGTATAAGTAATATGGACTAGAATAGGACATAATGGATCTTTTATTAGCAAAATAGGATTATTTATTTAATTTTATACATCTTTTTATAAAGATCAAGTTTTTTAAAGATAAAGATAACTAATGGAATATTAAAGCATGATAGTTGAAGCATATAAAAAGCTAAAATTAGATCAATAAAATAAAGCCTTTCAAATAAACTTAAAGCATGTCTAAGAAAAATATGTAATTTTGAAATATGGAAATAAGAAGTCTAAAGAATCCACTCATGTATAAAATGAAATTTTTTTGGTAATAGTAATTTTAAAAAATTCTTTAAAATTATGAAAGAAAGATACCCCTGACTTCTTACAATAAAACTTTACAACCAACATAGAGTTAAAAAAAAATGTAATCTCATAGAGATTGATTTGAATGCTATAATTTCTATGCTTTCTTTTATAAAAAAACCAACCTTCATCATTAAAAATTGTGATTGTCTTTATTTCTTTTTTAGATAATATTTCTTGCAAAATTACCATCTTAATAAATTAAAGCTTTGGCTCTATCACTTAACCTCTATGAAGTTGAGCATATTATTAAAAAAACTAAAAAATAGCAAAGTCCCAAGACATGATGGTGTAGAGATTGAATTCTACAAAACTTTTTAGAATATTATTGGTAAGGACTATCTTAATATAGATAACTATTTTCTTGAAGTTGAATGATTTTCACAATACATTGTGAAAAAAATAATCACCTTGGTTTATAAAAGAAGTGATAAAATTGTATTGGATAATTGGCACCTAATTACAATACTAAACATGTTTTATAAGATCTATGCAAAAATATTGGAAAAAAGACTACAATAGGTCTTTATAAAAGTAACCTATTCTAATCAAACAACCTTTTTGTTTATGCATTTTATTCTTAATAATGTACTAGATATCCAAGAAACTAATAATTAACCTCCAAAAAACCTCTACAATTGCTCAAAATAGACTTCTTAAAAGCTAATAATAAAATATCATGGGATTTTATTATTTTATTATTTTTCAAGCCATAGAAGAATATTAGGTTTCTATACAACTTTTTATTATATGATTCAAATCATTTTTCAAGGAACCAATAGAATGGTGGAGATAAATGGCTCTCTCCCCAAAAAAATCCCAATTAAAAGAGGGGTGCAACATAGATGCCCTTGGCCACTTATTCATTCATTATTGTAAGTAAAGTGCTAAATCCAAGAAGATGCTACGGCAAAAAAATGAGCTACAAATGTGCATGTCCCAAGGTGGAGGCCCTTGCAACAGCCAGGCTGCGAAGAGTTGATTCCCCAATCAAGGATCTGTAAACATACATAGCACTCAAGACGCCACAAAAACATAAAAATCCTGATCCAAGGAGTCTCATGAATATTCTGTTGTGTCAGTACCTACAAACTCTTCCTCCATAAAGGCTCACGAAAGCTCCCAGAATGTGAGCTAGAAGGAGAACAGCATTTTAATGGTGCATTATACTACCAATCGTAATTCCTTCAGATACAAGCATCATCCCGCGCATCAAACCCTGACACAAACCTACCATCTACACGAAACTTGAATAAGTGGGGTGGGTATTAAATCTACACAGAATTAAGCATGAGCAAGAACATTACGGAGGAGATCCAATGCGTCACTCTTAACCAATTTTTTTGTTTGACAAATTCAAGGTTTCATCTCAAATTTTAATCTACAAATGACTGATTGTGTCCAATTTCTCATGTTCATACAATACTGTCGTGCGTATCGTTACGCAGCTTCTTCCTCGGGGGCACCAATGCACCTGTTGTATGAGAACCCAATCTTCATCGTTGGCAACTCTGGCTGCCACTCCCACCCCTCTTCATTAACTCCACTCCCATGCCTCAAAATCCCTCATCCTTCTCATCTCCATTCTGCTTCCCATTCCACGCCGTCGCATATACAGTCCTCGATATCAAGTTGTTCCACCAGACCTACCCTCCGTCCCGTGTACAAACTCATCCCTCCTCTTGCCAAATTGACACCAGGACAAAACAATCTGTGTCTTCGCTTCCACAAACCCATTTCCAAATCCACCGATCCTACGCATCAATCCTACTGCTGTGCCTGTTTTCGTTGATCAGAAACATCTGCGCGTGTCCATCAAACCTGGTGCGAGAGGTTTTTTAGACTCGAGATGAAACAGTGTGGGAGGTTTTCCGCGATTTTCTTTGATGGGTTCAGTTTGAAATCGTTCATATTTCCGGGTCAACGAGACTTCCAACCAGAAAATGGCATCGAGAATCCACCAAAGAGCTCGACTCGGCGGAGGAATGCCGTGCTGCTTCGTGGGAATAACACCAATAATTTGTCTTTCTACCTGACCTGCAGGCTCGATCCGAACCTTAGGTTTGCACCAATGGAACCGACTCCCGGCCACACGACCGAGCCTTAGGCTCGGGCCGGAGCAGGGACAGGAACTCATCCGGTCGGATCATTGTGGGGAAGAGTGTTAGGGTTTCGCAGGCCCCTGTTTGATGAGTGTGTGCCTGGTAATGGCGATGCTGTGATTGTAAGAGTGATACGCAGACTTGATTTATGTGTCGAAGTAAACGTGGGTGACGTTAGAGTGCTTTGGCATGTTGGGTTTTTTCTGGGGTTGCTGTATCTTGCGTCTTCTGTGAGGGCGGGAGTGGTCACAATGAAGGGCACTCTGAATATTGCGCAGAGGACGAAGAAGGTGGATGTGGACAATCGGCTGCCATTAAAGTATTATTACCGGACGGCAGATAATCTTCTGAAGCAGGTGTCGGATCGGATCGCCTGTTTTGGAGCAGCGTGATGGTTCTTAGTTGAAAGATTAGGGTATTTGTTGTTTTTATTTGAAGAAGGTACGCGGTGTTTAGTTAATTCCGGGCTGAATTGGGTGGGTTTCAGGCTCAAATTTTTCGAGAGGAGGGGAATACTATCGATTACTACATTCTTCTGCTTCGATTTTCCAGGTGAATTGCGTGTTTGTCCAGTTTAGCAAGTGGCCTGAAATTTGAGAATTGGAAATGGAACTTTTTTTTTGTGGAGATTTTCATGATTTTGAATTTGCGGGTCAAGCTTTGCAGTTGGTTTCAGAAAGCGACAGAGTTAGGATTGCGGCTCCCAGCTGCGATGTTGAGCGATTTTTAGAGTAGTGAATGCCTTGCTGGAATATATGACGAAGAATTTGTTGAATTGTCGGCTTTTGTGTGCAGCTTGGTTTCTGAGACCATACCTGAACATCGCGAGTATCGGTTGTATCCAAGGGAAATTCTTGATTACAGAAAAGTGAGTTTAGCAATCCTTTTTGCGATCGGTTGATAAGTCGACTTGTTTTGAAATATGGCAGACGGGTGTTTACATGAGATAATTATAAGGCTAGTAGGACGAAAATATCAGTTGTAACGTGTACAGTGCCGAGGTTCCTTCAAGGGTTTACAGGAATTCTCTTGTGTTGTCGGAAACTGCAGAGATTGATAGATGTTGTGACGGAGCTTGAAAGGCTGAAGCCTGGAGTTCAGGAGCAAGTCGAGCAGTACAACAATTCTCTTCTTAAGCCCACGGGATCTTCTTCATATAGCCTACCTTCTTCATACAGTACTCCTTCCCATTATAATACTCCTTCCCACTACAACACCGCTTTTTCATATGAAATTCCCTCACATAAGTTGCCTTCCTATAGCGAATCCTATGACAACAGAACACGGCAGTCTATTACAGGCGGTTCTTACAATAGGAACCAGTCGTTCTCCGGAGTAAATCAAGATACGGTATGTTGAATACATTTGCGTGCTGTATCTGCTGTTTTGAACTAACGATCAGATTGGCGTTCGTTATTCGATATTGTGTTTGTGTTTTGTGAGCTTCATGACATAAAATCTGCACTTCTATCTGCATTTCCCGTCTTCATGAGAAAGACCTTTTTTTACTAGTTTTTGAAATAGGTAGTTGAGAGTAAGCTGAATCACCTTGAACACCTTACTGATTGCAGTTTGGTGGCAATGGAACTCGGGCCCAAGTTCCGGTTTACGGTGCTCCAGTACCTGCATGTAATCCGCCAGGGCCGTCTTACAATAGTACTTATCTGGAAAGCCAACTTAAAGCTTTGTGAGTAACTCTTCTTGCGAGTTGGATGATATGAGTTTTGAATGAATTTGGAAGCAGCCGTTTTAGCTTCTGAACGAGTTCCTTCTAACCAAAGTACCCACATCATTATTATCATGATAACTGCGGATTTGTTTGCATTTGTAACAATTCTCGCAAATAATCGTTAAATCAGAGAAATGTGTTTTTTTCCTGTCATACAGCATTTCTAGAGCAAGTAGTATTGCTAGATTGTGATTTTGAAGTCTATCTTGGACTTGCAGATCTCTGAACATTCCAAGACCTACAGAAGAAACTCTTTCCAGACACTCTATTCTTGGACCAAGTACGCAGCGACCACGAAGAGAGCCGGCACCTCTAAGGGTATGGAATAAATTGAGCGGTTCCAAGGCTGAGTGAATGTTGGGATTTGAGGTTTTATTTTCATTAGATGTAAGTTATGCCGTCTGGGATTTAAAAGATAACGTCGAGTGATGATTTTTATCTCACTGTAAATCTACAGGTACAATACCCAAGCTATGTTGATGCTACACCGATTGAACTACCAAGGTTTGTCACATAGAGTGTTGTATACCGCGCTGGCTTGTGAATCTGTTTTGAAGCAGTTTATGACTGTGCGTAGCCTTGAATGAGTTATTCTGTAGCTTCCATTCTTAGCAGATGTTGGCCAAGGAATACAATTGGTGGTATTGCGTATCGATATTGAGTATCTGAAAAGGTAGCCTTTCTGATGTTTGCCATGATGGGCGCTTGGGGTGAAGCTTTATCCAGGATTGGAATGTTCCTGCTCAAGTTCCAGCTGCGTCTACAAGTGTGCCTACTACAAGTGTGTCTTCAACTGTTGCCGCTTTGAAATCTCTGTCAGATCCGGCACTTTGGTCTGGCTCTCAATCATCCGTTACAGTCGATGTAGCCCCTACAATGACATTGATCAGGCAGCCCTCGCCACCTCCTATCGCCGCTTCTGTACAGACGGTGCATGCTGTCCATGATGTACATGACCACTCCCAAACTCAGTTGTCATCTGACCTGGTAGCGGATCCTCGTCCTGGAGCAGCACAAGATTTTAACGGTGATTTGTCCAAGGGGCCCAAGCATTTGCACATTGTAGGCGCCTGCAACACTGTCCACAGTACTTGGCTTTTGTTGATGTTTGTTTTGACTTGGTGTAGGGAAAAATCGATCCGATTTCAGAGTGTAGATTTAGTGCCTGCCGCTTGAGTTCTTTTTAATTGTTTCTTTTGTTCTTTTTTTGATTGTTTAGGCTCATCATAATTTGTTGTTGTCTTTGCCCCAGTCCACAAAAATGATGGACGAATTTATGCGGCTGGCGAAAGCTAATACTACTCGCAATCTTGAGACATGTGGGGTTCTTGCTGGGTCTTTGGTGAGTGCAACCTGTGGCTTTGCCAGCCACTTAGAGCTTCGCCTCTCTCTCCCCCCCTCTCCCCCTCTCTCCCTCAGATAAATGCTTAGCCAACCTCCATTTGTTTTCCTTTTGGTAGTATTATTCAGCGGAAATTAATGGACTTCTAAACTATTTCTTGGTTCAATTTTGCAGAAGAAGGGCATCTTTTATGTTTGCACCTTGATTGTTCCAAAGCAGGAAGCTACATCCGACTCAGTATGTGTTTTTCTTTATTCTTGTACTATTTTCCTGATCTCAGTCGTACTAATTATTGTCATTGTTCGTGTTAATTTACTTATATACATTTAAAAGTTTTTGTTTACTAGATGAACGCAATTGTGTTAAGTGATTTTTGTAGTACTGCTTGTAAGCATTACTCTGCAGCATTCAGACATGGATTATTATCTTGATATTTTTTAGAATTTTTTTAATGCAGTGTCAAACAATTAATGAGGAGGAGATATTCGATTCACAAGACAAGCGAGGTCTTTTCCAGCTTGGTTGGATACATGTAAGTTCGTTCAGTCTGCAGGAACTTTCTTAATTGGGATATGCAGATAATGAATGCCCATGCATCTTCTCCTTTTTTTGGTTGATTGATTTGTATCCCTCTCATGAAGGCACTAATTGATCAGGATTGGTGTTGACTACGCTTTCTCTGTTCCTTTTACAGACACATCCATCACAAACGTGTTTCATGTCCTCCATTGATCTCCACACCCACTACTCTTATCAGGTGAGTCAGTCTTAAGTCGGTAACTTTGATCATTGGAGAAAGATTGGTGTCATGTATGACTAGTATTTGCAGTGGATTGAATTTGTAACTTTTCCTTCTCTGTTTGAAATTCGTGTACTTATATGTTTACATGCTTTTTGTTATATGTGGTGATAAGCTCATAGGACTAGTTTTTTTTTAAGTTCTTGGGATAATTCTTGCAATTTTTCCCCACCTTGCTTTGCCGTTCCTTGCAGATCATGTTGCCAGAGGCTATTGCTATAGTGATGGCGCCAACTGACAATTCTCGGTACTTGCCTGTGGTCATTTTTTCTGTCCCAAACTATACACTTTTGCATGCTTTCTTGTTTGATTATTTCTCTGAGATTAGTGTTGTGATGTATTACCGACAGTCTTATAAAGAGGTGGAACGTTGATGTCATTTTATTATTGAATGGCACTGTTGGTCATCTCTATATTATATTGATAGTATTGTTCCTTTGTCATTCTGTTGGAATTTGAATTAGTTCCCAGATTATGTATATACGTATTTGCTTTCTTGTAAATAAATGTTATGCAGCGCTCATTGTATTCCTGAACCAGATTTGCTAACAGTTTCAACGTAATTGAACGCAGGCCTTATGGTATTTTCCGCTTGTCTGATCCTGGAGGTGTAAAAACTATTCAACAATGTCAACAGCGTGGTTTTCATCCCCATGAAGATCCTCCGGATGGAAGCCCAATATATGAGTGCTGCAACCATGTTTATATGAACCCAAAATTGCAGTTTGATGTTATAGATCTACGAGCACAGTGATCCATTTAATATGATTATCTACCACCGAGTAAGTGATGTACCCCCAGGTTGGTATTATTTTATGTAGCTTCTTTGTTGCAGCATAATTTTTTTCTATCAGTTTACAAGGTAGAGTTTTGAAGCTTCTTATGGGGATCTTATTTTGAATCTTCATGAAGTGCAACCCCCTAGCAGTCACCACATGCCAATAGGACATTCTTCTGGACAACTGCACTCAAAAAATGTACTAGCTATCAGTAGTTACCGTGTCACACCGCAGTGAATGTTCCCAATTGCTAAGGCTTGAAGTGATCATGACTCTCTGTCATAGATATTCCATCAATTTCTTGTTACAATAGCATGTGGAAAAGATTGAGAGAGGAAAGATGAGGTAGAAAGCACTTTTATTATATTACTTTTATTATATAATAAAAGTGATGCAAAAAAAAATTTAATGGAAATAGTTCTTGTTCTTTTAAAGCTAAATTGTTGAAAATTATTTGGTATAAGAAAAAAAATAAAAACATATAATGCACTACGTTCTTTTTTGAATAGGATAACAATGTTATTGGATTCTTTTAGAAATAGTATACATTTAGTGGGATTTAATTTATTTAAAAATTTATTAAAATTAAAAAAATTAAAATTTTGTTATATTTATTAAATATAAAAATATGGTTCTAAAAAGATCTATGAATAAATTAAAAGTTCAAATAGATGATCTTCTAAAAGAAATACTTTAAATAATAATAATGATAATTTGAATTTCGTTTATTTAATTGGATGATTGAAGGAAAATTTTATTTATTTATTTATTTATTTATTTTAAGAAAAAAAGAGAGCTAATAAAATATCTATTATAACACATATTTTAGAAAAGACAATGTACATTTTTTACTTTTATAGAAACTATATATGTGTATTCAAAAAAAAAAAATGTGTTTGTTAGCTTATGTAATGTAAGACCTTGTTGCTAATAATTTGTAGTAGAATGATGTCATTGCAAAATAGTCTTAGGTTGTATTCAATTTGAATTAAATTCAAATTAAATCTTGAAGATTGTAATGATATTGCCATGAAAATAGTCATTAGTATAATCTTGCATATTTTGACAAAATTAAAACTAGCTAAATTTTGATAAGTTACAATGATTTTTAATGAATTTTTCTCACTACGATCCACCTGGAAGAGCTCAGCAATCCCAGTTTGGTCTAGTCTTGGGAGCCATGTTCTACGAGACGGTGACAAAAATAGTGCCGACTAGGAAATGATATGAACACGCAACGAACGTCAATTCCTCAACCGTCGTCGCGAAGGCATCTGGCTAGGAAAAAATTGCTTCAGGATTGATCGATGCTACGTGCTTGCCGGTAACAATCCTATCATTATACTTGCATTTAGCATTGAATGAAGTCATATATACACATGCTAGGAGTCGCCCTTCCTGTTCTATTTGTAGCCGTCTGAATCCACAGCTGTCGCGCAGTCTGAAGCTGCTAAGGCCGTCCGCGTGAATTCTGAGGACGGGGCCAAGGATATTGCTGAGGCCGGGGCTGATAGTGTGGCGGAGGTTTTGTACCAAAAGCCTTGCAAATTTTGGTTGAATCTCCCATCGTTAACTGGATTTAGGATTCTGAAGCGAATGAATTGAATCTACACAACAATACAGCTCAGTGTCAAGCCCCAGTCAAAAGAGTAGTAACGAATTAGTCTTGCCTTGGAAGGCACTGCAATAGAACTCACAACCAACACGGCAACCAACAAACACAACCACAGAACAAAGGTGGAGAGAAAATACCACAAGATAGGTGGAAAGAAGACACACAAGCACCGTTGAACGAATTACATACGGAAGGTGAGTAGAAAACTTGACAAGGATAGTTAAGAAAATTCTACACAAGAAAGTGAAACAAAAACTCACAAGCACAGGTGAGAAAACTACAGTTGGAAGGTGGAGCGAAAACCACACAAGCAATGTTGAAAGAACTACACAGGAAGATGTAGACCTAATTACACAAGAACTTAGTCGATGATCAATCAGATCACTGACGCTGGCGCACACAAGAGCATGAACAAGCACTTGTTATCGTGAGTTTTTCTACTATTGTCAATGCAGAGCCTATTTATTTATAGCGGAGCGTCTGCACGGGAGAATGCAGACGGAAGTCATAACAGTGAAGACAAGAGGGTCCTCGGTGTGAAGCTTCACGGGGCTGGGTTCTCGGAACGGAAAAGATGTCTTGTTGCGACAAGTTTCATTGAAGATCTGAGTGGGTGGAACGGTGAAATGCTAGCAACGCGGTGAGAAGCCATTGTTGCGAAGGGGCAGCGGCACTCCGAAGCCTCGCCTGGCTGCTGGAAACTTCGACGAAGGTTTCACTTGACTTGGCCAATGACGTGGATGGGCGGGTGCATCCATTGAGCCCACGTGGCTAGAAGTCTTCCTGGCATTCTGAGTGAGGGCTCTAGGGCTCATGTTTTTTTTTTTCTTTCATCCAGTTTGTTGGTTCATATTTAGGCTTTTAATGAATGAAGTAGTTATACATGTATATGTGTATATATATATGTATAAATAAAAGGATATAATTAAATTAATTGAATTTTCTTTCCTCCACCTCAAACTTGGGGTATTCAATTATAAGTAATTTGGAAGGCTAATTATAATAGAACAGAAGTGTAAAGGAATGTTAAAGAAGTATTCATCTCAGTATGATTTAATTACACAACATACAAAAATTACAACCAATGATCCAAATATATTATAAAATTTATAATAAAAACATATTCTATGTCTTTTGTATATATATATATATATATATATAATGTAAGTTGTATACATGTCAATATGAATTAAATATAAATACTTACATCTGGAAAAATACTTATGGACATCAATAAAATTAACTTTATCAATTAATTTATATATCAAAAATAATTCATAGTATCTAATTTAATTACTAATGATGTTATATCAAACTTCATATATGTTATTATTGTCAATTTCAAACACAAAAAGATACAAGAAAAGTATTTTTTTGCTCATACAATGTTAGAAGTATGTTAGGAATAGTCTACATTATATATATTGCAGGAGAGAGAGTTGCAAAAATATTGAGCCACCTAGTTTAATAAAAAAATTTGTGATTTTTTTGGAATAAATCCAAAATTATTTGTCCACATTTAGCACAGATTCTTGTTGATTGGTTAAACTATAATCAAAGAAGTGTCTATTGGTCCAAAAGAAACATATCTAAACTTAGAGATACTATCTAAAAACAAACTATAAAGTAAAAGGTCTTTTAGAAAAGAATAATTAAATGAGAAAATAAAACAAACAAACAAACAAATAAAACAAATAAGATACTATACTAACACTTTGAAACAAAAGAAACTATTTTTAAGTAAATATAAGTTAGTACTTTTTATTCTAAGAAACACATAGATTAAAAATTAACAATTTAAAGACTCAATAAACCAAGTTTTTTTTTGGTTTATTAGTTTTGATTATGTACTAATCATTTGTTTCTTTAGTGCAATAATATAGCATCTTGATGTTGTTTACATATAATATTTCAATGATAATGCTTATTGCAACACTTACTATAGTTTTTTGTTTTATCAAATATTCTTATAAACTAAAAAATATATATTATATTTATACTTACATTTATTATCTTGTACTTTTGTACATAATTTTCTTTTGCAATAAAAATAACAAGTTTTTTGATAAAAATTTACCAATAATGGATAAATATTTTATTCTTTGCTTATTAGATTATACACATAAATAGATCTTGGTGGCTATATATTTAAATATTTAAACTATAATTTTTAGATATAATATAATTTAAATGTGTCTTGATGCATAAAAATAAATTTAAATAAAAATTTCTTATTTTTCTATAAATTATCTACTACTTTATATTTATTATAATTTTAAGTTTTTATTATCTTATTTAACAAGAATTCTCCAAAATAAATTTTATTATTTTATTTTAATTAAAGTGGTTTTTAGACATGTATTTTAATTTCTTATCTATACATCATTTTTACATGCAATAAATAAATAAATCTATAAAGAAGCTATAATTGCTATTTGATTTAAAATATTCTATTATATTATTGTTCAAAAATTTCAATTAGTTGCAACCAAGTGCCAACCATTAAATTATTTTATTCCATCAATGATATATTATTATCACAAAAATCCATTAAAAATAAAATAAAATTATAGATAGCTATTAATAAATTTATAGTATATTTTTATATATTTTAAGTAAAAAAGATATATATATTTTTATTTATTTATTTATTTATTTAGATATATATAAATAAATATATTTTTAAAAATAATTTTTATATAGTTAGAATTATTTATCTATTTTTTATCTGATATTTTACTTTTTTAATGGATAATATGATAGAATAGTGAAAAATATAGGTAGCTAGAATTAAAACATTCTTTGTGGAATGCATAGTATACTAACAATTGCATTGCCTAATAAATCATAAAACTCACAAGTTAACACAAATTTTAAAGATCTTAAATTTAATTATTATATGTTTCAAATTTAGATTTAACACAATCTTACGGAGTTGACAATTTATAGTTACATTTATATTCTTTTCTATTTAAGTTTTTGTTCATTACTACAACTTAAGTATGTAAATTAAATTGATCATATTCTAGTATAGTTCATATACATAGTAATACAACACAAGATAAAAATTAGGTCTACTTTTTTACACTAAACAATGTACAAAATTTAAGACTAAAAAAACTTGTCTTTATATGTGGTTTTTAACCATACTATTGCTAAAACTACATGTGGAATATAAACTTGCAAAGTACAGAAATTTAACTTTTGCCAACACATACTAGGTAGCACAAAGTCTAATAACTGAGCAAGAGTTCTCATCTAATTTAATAAGCTTAAATGACAAATTCTTTTTTAACATTTAATTTTATATTTTTACATTCCAAAAATAACACATAGTATCCAATTTTAATAATAATGATGTTATATTAAACTTCATAGATGTTATTATTGTCAATTTCAATCACACAAAGATTTTAATCACAATTTCAATCACACAAAGATTTCAATCATAGTAGCAAAGCATTTTTTTGCACATACAATGTTAGAAGTATGTTAGAAATAGACTGTTATTTTCAGTGTGGGAGAGAGAGTTTCAGAAATATTGAGCCACCCAGTGTAATAATAGCTTTTGTGGGTTTTTGTAATTAATCCAAAAATATTTGTCCAAATTTATCAAAAATTCTAAAATCTAAAAAGTGAAATTTTAATGAATTTGTATGTTCAATTCTCAGAACCTGAAACACTTCATCCATTCGTTCACCCATCCATCATTTCATCTTACATTCATCCAACAAGTCAGACCGCACACACTCCGCCCACGGCGTTGTTGGTGAAGATGATTTTGCTTTGGTGAGTTTTTGTATTGCTGCTCTACAGCTGCCTCAATTGACCTGTTGAAGTTCTCAAGCATTGTCAAATCGATAGCGAGAGCATTGAGGAAGAATATTCCTGTTTGTTTGGGTTTTGTTGCTGTTTCTGTGTTTTGGGAGGTATAGAGCTCCGGGCATTGTAACGCCCGAGCTCGCAATGTCACGCTGCTATGCGGCGCATCGCCAGAATTAGCAGAGGAAGCGTACTCATCATACTTTATTTGATAGCTCAGCTCTCCTCGGTTGTTTCCTAGTGCAAGGTTTATCTTGATAGGTTTATCACTTGTGGTTTCTTCGCGGTCACCGCTACCGCTCAATTCAGCAGTGGTTTCCATGTATCAACTAAGGCTCCAACGAATTACCAAAGAATGGTCTGGAATTACTCCAGCTTTCCATCATGATTTTCGCGTACTTATCAGGGAAAAATCCTCACTTGGTTCTGGGTTTCCATCTAGGGTTTTCCCTAAGATGTTAATTGATAGTTTAACTAATAGCTGCCGTCATTGCTGGCGCGACAATGGAAGGCATAGGGAAGTTAGGGCAAGACTTTCAGCGTCTGGGTTGTCATCTCAAAGTGGAGAATTCTTGGGTGATGGGCTTGGCAGAGAGGGGAAGATTGAGGTTAGTAATACGAGAACGAGAGCGTACAGGAAAGAGGATTGGGAAAAGCTTTTTAGGCCACAGGTTGTGAAAGAAGAGGAGCTAAAAGAATACTTCAACGAGGACCCCATCTGGCTGTGGGTGTTTAAATCATGGCTCAGGTATGTAATTTTCTCCCAGCACGCAATTTCAGGTCAACGCATCTCATAGATAGAAAGGGTTATCTTAATATGTATTTATGTTTGTATTTTCTCTATTTCATGATATTCAAGTTTGTTGATGCGCAGCAACCTATTCGTCAGTTCTAATTTTAAACACCAGCTCTGTTTCTTTTATTTGTGGAACAGACTTGACGGATTTTTTTTTATTGATAACGACGTTTTCCCCTGAAGCAATAGATGCATTCAACTTCCTTTTGAGGCCACACACCCACACACGAGTACTAAATGGTCATTTCTTTTCGTTCATTGTTTTTGCAGCGGTATTAAGGCCATGATGCGATTTCTGTGGGAACAGCCAGGCCAGCTTAAGCACATCGAATGGCCATCAGTCAAAAGCACTGTAAGAACCGTCACACGATTCTGCTGTTTCATAGTTCTACAAGAAATGTTTCTGAAACTCCACTTCAAACGTTGTTGAAAGTTTTTTGGTTCCCTTGCAGTTTGCGGCAGCATGTCATTGTGTCATATAGAATATCTGCATTTTTTCAAAAACTTCCAATATTCAGGTCTACGAAATCCTCTGCCAGTTGCGGTTGCAAGAACTGACCCCACCTTGTGTGCTGGCGTGGCTTCGTAGGTGAAGATGGCGCTGCTGACGCTTGTGGTGGTGATGTTTCTCATGGTATTCCTGTCTTCCGTCGATTCACTGTTCCGCCATTTGCTGAAGAGCAGCATGAGGCCGATGGCATAAATTGATGGTATTTCTGGCGCATAACATCGTAGTTATTTACATTTATGTACATTTATCTTGGTAAAAACTTTTAGCAGCGCCCAGCAGTCATATGATGTTCAGATGAACCTATTCTTTCTACATGTGTGCAGCCAGCATTCAATGAAATGAATTGGTTCAAACGCTGCACGCCGTGAGTGACAATTCTCACTGGGGCCTTTTGTTTGAACCTGGACACATCTTGGAGGCTTAGAGAATGCCTGTGCAGCCAAACCTGCATGTTACAAATTGGCGCTCAGAAAGTAAAAGATTACAGTAATTGCGAAATTGTCGTCATTGTGTGAGTCAGTATTCACAGTTGGGCTTTGGTCGATTGCATTACCGGTGCTTGCAGGATGATTTGCCCCCTACAAATGTACACAAATGACTGCATACTTTGTATCCTTCTCACCAAAAGTGTAATAAAGCAAGGCTCGAATCATTTGGGCACTGTTCTAATCAAAATTGTTTCAACTCACGTGTTTTCTAGTTTGTAAGTACAGTACTGATTGTGAATAGATAGGTGTATAGTATCATGCCAACCCCAGTTGTCTTTACTTAGTACTCGCACAAACAAATGATTCGTGATCACAATAAAGGATTATGTTAAGGAGATAGTCGGTGATCTCAATAATGAGCATGTGTGAGTGTGGTGACATGGGACCTCAATTCCCCTACAATATTTACAGTCTGCATTTAATCTAGAAAACAAGAGAGACCAACAAAACGCTTCAAATGGAACATGATTTAGACATAAACTTAAGTTGGCCTCAAAATCCAAACCTGCCCAGCGGATATTACAGCATATCCGACAGGCAATATTATTCTTGAATTTATGGTTCCAGATAGTGGAGGCCAGTCTTTCTTCCAAAGAGATTCATACAGCTCGTTACTAGCAGCAAGAGTGCCCGACCCTGTCACGGGGAATCAATCTCAGCTCTGATCCATGCTTCAAGAACACATTGCCTGCTCCACCACATCACATAAGCAAATCAGTTAGCACTCTCGCAAACATATTCTCTGGGAGCATGTATTACTTTACTTTAAAGAAAAGCGTAACGAATGAGCAGACAACACATATAGAATGGAATTTCTAAGAATTAAACATTCACCTGCACTTTGTTGAGGATTGATGCCCACTCCATCTGCAAGGACAAAGAGTGTGCACCCGAATATTAGACTAATGTCGGAAAAACTAGAAAAACCAGCACAATTCAACTCCAAAATAGACAGACGAACATAAATGACAGCAATTCAACTTGATGTCTTCTATACGAAAGTCCCAGGTCTTCTCAGATCACTCACTTTGATAATGGTACACAGTTATCTAGCTCCAGAATCAAAGTATCTTATACTCCACTAAGACAACTGCAACATGCAACTTAGGAAAAAGCCGAGCTCCTGCAGTATATCCTAAGCTTAAGATATATGAAGAACGTAAATTTGCTCACCATTGGTAATGATGGCGCTTGTCTGGGGCGGAACTTTAAATTCCTCGGCTGCAAACTTAAGGACAGCGACGAATGGAGCTTCTTCTGGTACACTGAACCTGTTCTTGCAATACGCCCCAATACAATTGTCAAAGGGTGAACTCTGCTACTTTAGATTTTCCAGCAGCCAAAGCTTATCACTACGACGCAATCTGAACTAACGTCCAATTTAGTCAACGTGCAAATAAATGCTTACACTTTGTACGGAAGCTTTGGGTCAGAAGTAAGCGTCACCTTGAAAGATACCTTCCCACCTGACCTGTTCAGTCCAAAAAAATAAACACCCCATCTACATCAGATGGAAAGGGGATGGCCCAGTTCTCATCTAGACGACCATTTCCTGATTTCTCTTTGCTTAAACATTTAGAAAAGCCAATGAAATAGTACCCAAATTGATGTAAAAAAATAGAGTAAGACCCACAATAATTATGCTCACGGCTCACGCACGTAAACCCTAACTCTGTCTGACGAATGGAGCACTTACAAGCTTCCCCACAACCCGCACCACAAAACACCTCGCGATTACACCCGATTGAAAAAACCAAAAACTTGCAACAACCAATATCTGCTTCTCTACAAAGAGGCGCGCAGCATGTCGCCACCGGCGGAACTTGACAACGAGGGCAAAGAATGTCAAGCTCCATGGCTTAGTGCAACAGCTCGCGAATTCGCGACAACAAACGGAATGAAGTGACTCGAAAAGCGGGTAGAAGGGAATGGAGAGGCGCATGGGCGCACGTACATGATGTCTGATGGAAATCCGACACCAGCTCCTCCGCTGCTCGCTGATGGTCTCGTGCAATCTGCACTACCTCCGCCCGACCAAGCCCCCTTCGTCCTCTCCGACGCCTGCCTTGACCACGGTCTCGGGTCCCCATTCCATTACCGCAGTGCTCCTTGGACCTCCTTCGACGTCGGTGTTAGGATCCCATATCGTAATACCGAGGATCCATGGCACCTTGATGAAACTTGACACGGTTACGTTTTTGTGACATTGGATGATGCGGTTATGTACAAGTATTTTGTAACAAGATACTTATTTTACTTTTTGATAATCCTGCAAACCATAGAAAATCATTTTTTTTTACAAAAGATATGAATAAGACAAGTAAATAATTATAGTTAACTATTTACAATAACTTAAAATACCAAAGAAAATGTTTAGTTTGAAAATGTAAGTAAGAAGTTAAGGATCACCATAAGTATTAGCGAGTAGGAAGAAAAAATTGCATAGTCCCTCTGAAAATACTCATTATAAAGAGTTTATAATAATTTTGTAACCAGTAATATGTATGTATCTATGTATCTATATACATATTTTACTTTTAAATTCATCTCATCAAATGTCCATCGTTGACCTTAACAGATGCAACTTGTTTATCCTTCTCAAATTGCATGGTATTTAAATTTTTGATACCTTTTTTAAAATTTTAAATCGTGTATTTAATGTTAGTGCAACTTAAGATATAAATAAAAGTGTTAGTTTCATTTAGTCATGCATTCTTTATAATATTAACAGAAGTATATAAAATATTGGCTTCAAATATTACTATATATTAAAAATTACTATTTAGTTTAATTTTGAATTCCAATATTCTGTAATTTTGTTTATAAAATATATAACTAAATTTTATATTGATTTTTACTTGAAAAATTCAAATTGTGTTGTGTTAATCTACATAGGTTTCAATTGATAAAATAATTATTCTTGTTATCAAACATGTGGCAATTCTATTTTCATATTGTCAACTTTAATATTCATGAAATCAAATTTTTGATTTTTATCATTCAAATGAAGTGAAATTTAAATCAATACTTGAGAGTTGTTTGATTCTTGGCATTGAAATTAATAATATACTCTGCAGAATAGTATTCATTATGAATTTGATTCTTAAGCAATTTGGTATTTTAAATGTAGATTTATACACACATACATGCCAATTTATTGCTCTTATGTATGCATCTATGATAAAAATAATTTTTTTATTTTACATTTTTATAGGTTAGACCAAATAAATAAAGTTAATAAATAATATGTATGTATGTATGCACATATACATATAATTAAACTGAACATAAGAAATACAGTTATTGGTTTTTGAATTCAATAATTAGATTATGAACATTTTAAACATCTAAAAGAATGCATTTTCGTATTTACATATACACACATAATGATAATAATCCTTAAGAATTACAGATATGCACATACATACATACATACATACATACGAAAGACACAATCTAATTTAAAATCTTGACATATTCTTTCACACACACATGTATGTATGTATGTATGTATGTATGTATGTATGCATGAGTGGATATATTTTCACACACATTCACAAGTATTTTTTTGGCCATACACATTACTGCCTTACAAAAACATGCAAAAAATAAGCAGCGAATCAACAAACTTCAATAATTATTACAATAAATGATGAAAAAGCATGATACAAATCTAAAGTCTTTGATTTTTGATTTTTGATTTTTTTTGACAAACTATAAAACATTATGATTGCCTTGACCATGTTACAAATAATTCTTGGCTTTAGGAGCAAAGACAAGAGTTAGGGTATTTGCAGACAGCCTCTACGGTAACAAAACTGAATACCTACATGCTAAAACTATATGAATTTTCAATTTCCATCAACCTCCATAATATAGCAATTTTGCAGAACAGGTACCCAGCTCACACTTTGACCTTTTTACTTCATCTACCTATCATCCATATCCAAGCATGTTAATAAAGATGGATGTCAAGTAGCCGTCTTAGATTTCATGGGCAGTTAATGACGGACAACGAATTATTTAAGGCTTTAAAAAAAATTCATTTCTTGACAATTAAACACCATTTTTTTATTAAAATATTTTGATATAAGCGACCATTTATATTTTCTGTTCGGGGAGCACTCATGTGCAGGATCGCCGCAGCCATGGCCATTGCCAACGACATATCCTGCCCTGGCTTCGGCATTTACAGCAAGGCATTAGTAGTGGCCGAGAAAGCGAGAGAACCGCTTGCAGGGATCTCGAAGAGGGGTTTGTGGGTGCTTGGTTTCGCTCATCCCTCACGAATCCCCGTTCCGTGTGCACTTCAAACGCCACAACCGTCCTGAGATTCTCGACCATGGGTGGGGTGAGTCTGTTTTTCATGAATGCTCGCTCTTCTCAAATTGTCGATCACGCTTCTGCATTCCTGGATCTAAAAGAAACCTTGCTCTTCTTGTGTGCTCAGAAGTACTTGAATGAATTTCCAAATGGGGGATCACAAACTTGAATCCGGGTTTTGTACTAACCGCAGAAAGAATTCCAAAATCGTGGTCCGTGGGTTCTGACGAAAACCTCACATGCTTTCTACTGAAACGGTACATGCATGCAACACCTGTCCTGGACTTTTCCAGAGTACACGTGGCTGGGATCTACTGGTCCAAGTGGATCGGGTGTAACCCACAAATCAGTTTAAGAGCTTCCTCTCAAGCAACATAAATTTTTGAGTTCGCACGATGGGTTGTAATAGAGCTCACTGCAATTGATATTTAGAGGTTGAGACTGTAGGTAAGCTTGATTCGTCAAGACCCACAAATTGTTAGTATTTATTGTGGGGAGTTTCCGGATAGCCTTGGAGAATCAGTTTAAGAGCTTCCTCCCAAGCGACATAATTTTTGAGTTCGGGCAATGGATTGTAATAGAGTTCACTGCAATTGATATTTAGAGGTTCAGACTGTAGGTCAGCTTGATTCGTAAAGACCCACAAATTGTTAGTGTTTATTGTGGGGAGTTTCCGGATAGCCTTGGAGGTTGCTCACATTCCCGCACGGTGCTGTTGCCGATCTGCCTGACGTTCTCCAAATGGCATCTTCCGACAGCAAGCCAGACCAGCAACCGGAGAATTTTCGTTACTACCAGATCTATGCCTCGGAGGATGGAACCACGCATTTCAAAGTGTGCCAGATGCATGGCTTTGATCTGAAGCCGTACGCTGACAAGGAGCAGTACCAGAGGTCGGACTTCGGGGGCGAGCCTACGAAGCTCGTGTTCACTGAGTTGGCGCCTGGGTTGGAGCAGGACCTTCATTGCTGCCCGGAAGTTCAGTTTGTGGTTACTCTCTCTGGGTCCTGGTAAGAAACGCGACATTCCCTTCTCTGCATTTGTTACGGTTTTGGTTGGAAACGTTTCCTAGAACAGTAGATCCACCGTTTACGCATTCGTGATCCTCTTCTTTATCACTCAATTCTGAAAGATTCATGCTGTGTTTGGATGATTAGGTATGTAAAGACGAGCGACGGAACTAAGCACATCTTCAATCCGGGAGATGTGTTGTTCCAGGACAATACGAAGACATCCCCTGCGAGCAACAAACCGCAGCATTACTCAGGAGTTGTGGGCAACAAGCCTTGCCAGCAGATGATTGTGCAGATATCTCGCACTCCCGAGGTCGATAACCCCAATCCTTTCTGAAATGGAAAAAGAAAAAAAAGAAAAAAAAGAAAAAGAATCCCCTAATCCTAATTCTCTCTTCTCAACCACACTCCTGTGATTGAGATTGCTGAGGCACTTGCTTTGTATTCGACTTCATGTGCTACATGTAGTGTTACTTTATTGTATTTTTCCTTTGTAGGTGTGAATATATCTATCACATATAATCACACTGCCTTTCGGAGAGTACAGGGAGATGGGCTAGTGTCTGCATATCCTTAGGTTTAGGAAGAAGGCTCTGTACCTTTTCCCATCTTGCAACAGCGATGCTCCTGAGCCTTGTAGCGATTGGGTGTTGTAGCTTAGTTAGCATGTCCTTGAAAGCTTTCATGTTATTGCAGAATGTGGAATGCAAATCTTGCACTCTCCTTATTATCAAGTCTGTCTGTTCTTTGTTGCGGACTGGTATGCATCGCAATTGTCCACATTTCTGTCTTCAATGAAGGAAACATATTGAACACAGCATTTTTTTTTTCAAAGCAGATTAATACTAAGAATATCCATTGATTACAATTGAATGAGAAAATTGTGAACTGACTCTCTACATACATACAAGTGAGTAATTTTCTAACCAAGATAAACAAAGAATTAGCAATGAGAAAAACCTTGACCATCTGGAGGTAGTACTATAAACTGAAAACATAAGATTTTTATGGACATATTTAGGCCAAAGAAGGAATTTGGTTGTCCTCCAAGAAAATCATAATGAGATGATGTCTATTGCAATGCCAATCAAAATATAAAAGAAATTAAACTTTTAAAATGTGTGTTCAACAGTCATTATATTCCAAATGCACTATTATTTTTAAAATATTTGAGAAGGTTATTACCTTGGATCTCTATAATAGAAGATAGCAAATGTGATTTTTAATTTTAATTTTAATTTTTAAAAAAAAAATTTAAGTGTAAGAAGATATACATCATTGCTATTAATTTTTAGAATAAATAGAACACACAAATCCAAGCGTTTTTTAAGGTTGTTATTTAGGATATGAAATTCAAATCTTCATAAGTAGAAATTTATTCCACTTGACAAAATTATCAATTTTAAAATCATGTCTAGTTTCATGTCTTTAATTGAAACTTTAAAATTTTTAAAGAAATAATCAATCTCCTTTGGAAGATTTTTTTGTATTTTTTTGAAGAATTTTATATCAATAATATATATATATATATATATATATATACATATATTCTTAAAGGAAGTTCATATATTTTGTTCTATTCTAAAGTTTGGCCATATTTTCTCTTTAAAGATCTTAATATTATATTGATTCCAAATTGTCTAAAAGCATGTACAAACTATGAGTGACCATAATCTTGTCATATTATTTATTTTAGAGATATCTTTTTCTAAAAACTACTTGTTGTAGATTATAGATACATCAAATATTTTTGGTATAGCTACTTATTACTAAGTTAGTATAGTAGACTAATTTTTAATTCCCATACTTGTTAGGCCATTAGAATTTTGCAAAAGGGATACATGACTATTGCCATTGTTTTAGGAGTCTATAACATATAATTTCTATAAATTTCCTTTCCTATTTTATATCTCCATGTATTTATAACTTTCTTCTTGTGCCAAATGAATAAAATTAAAGTGGATCATTTTTTTAGCTCTTTTCTTATTCCACAAAGTCTTTTAATCTATTTGAAATTAGACAAGGAGAGTCTCATTCACTTTAGTAAGTTGCTTTGGAGTAGAAATAATACGATACTTATTTAGAATTTTACTTCATTTGGCATTGTATTTACCTATATATTGAATCAATTTATCTAATGGAAATCCATTGGATCATATTTAAGCTTTTGAATTGGTCCAAAATATATCAAGAGAGATATTCTAGTGCTCTAAGGGCCTTGGTATTTAAAGACTCTATATCTAAGGATGAAAGGATAATAAGTAGGATTGTTATTTAGGATATTTTTAGCAACATTTAAGATTTTCAATCATATATATTTTTTTAGCATGTATATTTCATTAGTTACTATATTTTTTTTTGGTGTTGTTTAATTTCCAAGTTAAAGATATTTCTATTTATTTTATTATGAAGACCTAAAAAATCTTAATTAAAAAGATAGCTATGGAATTTTAAGATAGCCAATAATTCCAATCTTTTTACTAACTTCATATGGTGAAGGTCCATCTCAAATGATTTGAGTGTAGTGAGATATATTTATTTGAGTAATGCCATTCCATATATATTTTGATAAAGGCCAAGTTAAGTTTTTCTTTAGATATAGGCTAAATTAAGCTTGTCTATGATCTAAAATACCATAATTATTTGATTTGTTTTATTTTGCTCTTATAAATAAGTAAAGCTTGGTTTTACAAAAGATTGAGCATATGAGGTTGAACTTATCTTTTTATTATATGAGGTAGTTATATAGTAAAAAATAATTATTTGGATTTTAATATTTAAAAAATTTAGCTACACTTTTTTATTATTTATTAAATTTTTTGTATCTTAGATCTTATTATAAATTTAGCAAAAAGTTATTTTATTCCATAGATATTCAATTTTAATTTATTATAAGTTTAAAAAGAATAGATTTTTTATATCTTAAATTATAAGAAGATAATAAATTATATTTTTTTAGAAATGTATATTTAAGCTTTTATTTAGTTAATGAAAAAATAAAGATATTTTTCAGCTCAATGAGATTAAAACCCTATATATTAAATAGTTATTTGTTATAATGCCATTGATTTCAAGTTGATTTCTTTCTTAGTTTAGAAGAAATTCTAGGAAAATCTTCTACTAGTATGTATTACTTTTAAAGATCCATTTTTTATTTTGATAAAATAGGTGATAGATGCTAGAATTATATAATTAATAATAAAAATTCTTCTAAGTAGATGGATGCATTTAGAATAATAATGCTTTAATATTTATTAGACTTCTTAGATAAGAAAATTATTTATCAATAAAGAATTGTTGTCAATACCTATTTTTTATATGATTTATTAATCTTCTTATAGTTCAATTATTTCTATGCAAGTTTATTGGTCTAATAAGTTTTTGGAGATCTAGAGCATCAAATAGCATACAATTTTTGTTAATTGATATTAAAATCTAAATCAAATAAAATTGGAATGATCTTAAATATAATATTCATATTAGATTCCTTAACTTTTGAGAAGATGGTTGAGTTTTTAACATACTTTGGATGTCTATATACTTAGATTAGAAGGTGAGAAATTGTAACTTTTAAATCCTCTTATTTTGTATAATTAAGAGGCCTCATTCAATTGGCTTTATATTCTTAAAAATTCAATTAAAAGTACTGAATAGAAAATATGAGGTATAGTGCATTTTTTTTGTATATAAAAAAAATAGTATTGTCTCCTAAAATCTACAAAAAGCATACTTTAAGGTATTTTTTTACAAAAATTTGAAAAGATATGTAAATAATAATTAAAAATAATCATTTATATCTATAATATAATAGGATTGTATCCATCTAATAAAACACTTTAGAATGAAGAGGAGGTTTTAATTGTGTTCTAATTGATTTTATATATAATTACTATATATTTCAATTTTGTTTAGGTAAAACCTCACTTCGTATTATACTAAATATACCATTTACTAAAGGAGTGGTTTTTTGATTCCATGCTGTCCATTTTTGGTATCTCATTTGTATTTTATTTAATTCTTTGTATAGATTATTTTAAAGCCTCATTCAAAGTGGTTATATATATATTTTTTGAAAAATCAAACTGGAAAATTAGTCAATATTTGAAATGTCTAAATTACTTGGAACTTTCTAAGACCTCATCTTTTTAGTCTATTTGAGAATTTTTTTTACCAACCTCAAACTTATCACATTCATAGAGATTCAATTGTACTATCAATTTTAGACAAAATAAATTAAATCAATTCTAAATTGGTAGATTTTATTTTCCAAACTTTCTTCTCCTTTGCTAGATGATTGGCATAGAATAGAGCTTACAATGAAAAAAGATATGACTGTCTACAAGCTACTTTTATTGAAGATATTACTTCGATGTACTTTAGAGATTTGTTATTTGTTGAACTTTCCTCTTTTTTGCTAGAATAGAGCTTAAGATGAAAAAAGATATGCTTGTCGTCTATAAGCTACTTTCTTTAAAGGTATTACTTTGCTATACTTTAGAAATTCACATATTTTATTCAAATATTTTATTCACCATGTTGAATTTAATGAAAAATAATTTCTTAAATTATAAAATTTATTAGATTTTATCAAATTTTAATTTATAATTAAAAAATTATTTCTTAATATTTATAAGGTTATAATCGTATATTTTTATATTTTTAGTAATTAAAACCATATAATACTTGAATGATGAATTGCAAATCCATATATACCTATGTTTGTTTACATCTCCATGTTTATTACTACAAATATAATTTGATGAGATAAATAATCAATACATTATATTATAACTTTTTTTAAAATTAAAAAATAGCTTGATTGAATTAAATACCTGATTTTTTATTTTTAATTATAACAATATATTTGTATAAAATTTCAAATTACTTTTCATATTTTATAATATTATATTTATATTTTTTAATTTTTATAATTAATATATTTTATACATAATAAAAATTAATCTAATTTTATATAATTAATAAATTTATGTAAAGATTTTTTAAAAATATTTTATTTTTAATTCTTAAAAAGATTATATTTATTATTCAAAATTATCATATTTTAGTATAAATCTTAGATTATTTCATTATATATATATATATATATATATATATATCCTTTGATTATTTAAATTTATTTTTTTAAAATTTTATTTAAAATTCTTAGGATTGTAAATAATTAGAATTTTAAATAATAATAATGATATAATCCATTTGATTTATCATTAATCTATAATCCTTGAAGATAAACTTTTCAAAGTTTTTTTTTTCTTTTTTTATTCTTTAACTATAGGAAAATATAAAGAACATTTAAATTGGCTGGCTAGGAAATGGTATATAGCATACACAACATCTTAAGAAGAATACAAGAATTTTGCACATTGCATACAAGAGATTGTACACCATAACATTGCAAATGAGATACAACTTGTGTAACTCCTCAAAGTAGACCATGAGTAAATTGCAGCATATTGCAAGTCTTACATTAAGATATAATGCCAATAAGAATTATAAGCAAATAAAGAAGCTTGCATTGCAGCAAGGTGTACAATATATAAAGTTCTTCTTATATATTGTTCTTTTAATGGATAAGTAGGTAACTTTAGTCATTCACTTAGCAGAATGACTATCTCGTGTAGCCATTGTTGAACTCTTCATTAGATAGAGGAACATGTGTCTAATACTTTCTAGATGAATCCGTACTCTAAAATATATTGTGCTAATAGAAAACTCACTCTTTTGTTGCTCAATCTTCCTCTAGAACCTTTACGCGACTTGTTAGAAGGTACTAGCTTCAAAGCTAAAGAATTGTGCTAAAATACATGTAGGATAGAACAATGCTTTAGTTTTTACGTTTATTGGAGCAAATATTGATCAATATTTTGTGCATGTCAATAACTATACTTACTACCTATATAGAGAGATAATCTTCTTCCGAATAATATTAGTTCAAATATTAGTTCAAATAAGTAATCTTCTTCCGACTGTATATTATATTAGTTCGAATAGAATAATATTAGTTCAAATAGATAATCTTCTTCTGACTGTAGGTGAAACTTCTAAGTTTGCTTAGTTATACATTTCCAATCCCTAAGTTAAATTGAATAACATGTATGTAATAATTGTTGAACTAATACTATTAAAATCTATAAAAATCTATAAAAATCAATCATAAAAATCTACCATTAGGATATCAAACTTTACTAGCATAGAGCACAAAATGATAGAAGCTTTGTAAAATATATTACACACTTATAATTCTAATGCACAATTGTTTGTTAATATTGATCAGAGGTTGAATGGACCTATAGAGGATCTTAGTGTTTGACTCTTAGAGCTTTGGCAAAATAACACTTAGCGGTATAATGCACCAATTGCAAATAAAATTAGTACAATCATGATATAAGATGGTAGCAATTGTAGTTCTAGCAAATGAAAAATTATTCACAAAAGTATCCATAAAAATCTTTGTTATATTTTTATATTGCATCCATCTTATTTACCTCTTCATTACGTGCTTCTATTCCCAGATGGATAAGATGAATGGAATTTAGAGATACATTTGAATGGATTTTAAAGATATACAAGCATGTTTATAACAATGAGGATATTATGGTAGATCAAGGTAGTTCTAAGTATATAATTTAATTAAAATTCTATAATTACATGCTTAAATACATGTGAAAAAAATCTTATTTCTTCAAGCTAGCCGATTCTTTCAATAATATATAATAGATGCATACATATGTATGGAATAGAACCATCTTAAGTTCATCCAAAAAAACCAAAAAGATTTATAGAAAAATCTTTATTATAGACTCTAGGATGCACTTGATATTAAAGATTCCAATATAGCAGAGATGGGAAAGAAATTCATTCTTCTATTGTTATTCTTAAGAGGGCTATATCAAATGGTGCAACTATATCAAGATGCAATGGTAGTAGAATGTAAGTTTGGACCTCCCAACTCATTTGTTACCTTTACTTGTAATTCCAAATGGCCAAAAATTCAAGCAAAGCTCTTATATGGCCGAACAATAAAAAACCAACCAAACATAGTTAGCCAAATAATTTAACTCAAAATAATTGAATTTTTAGTAGAGATGTGTGGTAACTTTTATGGATCCATTGCTGTAAAATTATGGGTGATTGGATTTTAGAAGAGAAATTTGTCATATGAGCATATCTTCATCATTTTTAAGAAAGTGTATAAAATATTTATTCTAGAAGAATACAACTTGATGGTTTTTGCTGAGCTCTTAGACTTAGATACATATCTTAAAGCGGATGACATAGTGATTTGTTGTTTGGTTCATGGCCCTTGCAGCATTCAGAATCCAAATGCCTCTTGTATGAAAAATGGAAAGTATATGAAGTGCTATTCTTGTGATTTCAATCTTAAGACGCGGTGCAATGACGATAGATATTTGATGTATCAATAATATAATGATGGCTATTTTCTTAAAGACCCAAAAAGACATAAGATAGATGACTATTAGATTGTGCTTCATAATTTGTATTTGACCACAAAATACAATGTACACATCAATGTGCAAGTAAGATAGACAATCCTTTTTTAATACAATATTTAATAAATTTTAAATTTAACTTTTATATATATATATATATATATATATATATATATATATAATTTATTTTATACTTTTTTTAAATATAAATTTGTTCAGCTATTTCTATAATCAAGTATTTATTCAAGTATATGTATAAGGATTATAATTATTATGAGATGAATAAACCTATCCTATTTGATGAGTTTAAAAATCTATAAGGATTTATTTTCAATAATTTTATTTAAATTAATTATAAATATATATTTATAATTAAGTCTAATATAGATTTTTATACTTAACTTAAGTCATATAAAATTATTATTAAATTAATTGGTACTTATTTTATTTTATTTTAAATTTATTTTAATATAATTTATTTTAATATAATATAATTTAATTTAATTTAATTTAATTATTTTAATCTAATTTAATAATTATTCAAATCACAATTTTAAAATGGCTATGTTAGAAGAAAGATCTATTTCAAAGAAATAAAGAATCAAGATAAAAACCTTACCTCACTCCTTCAACCTTCTCTAGTCAAAGATCCAGCAGCCACCATAGGATAAAGCAAGCAACTATGCACTTGAACTTTGAAAATTCATAACTAAATTAATAATACTCAAATAAAAAAAACAAAAAAACAAAAAAATAGCTATAAAAAGATATTAAAGAGATCTATGAAGAAAAAATATCCAAAATAATATTAAAGTCAATTAAAGCTAGTAACTAAGCCAATAGGTGCTAAAGGTTGAAAAATCCTCTAACACTTATAAAAATCTTTTTCAAGAATTTGAAAGGGGGGAGGAGAGAGATAGAGAGAGGGAACAAGAGAAGTGAGAGGAAATGAGAGGAAGAGGGGTGGCCAAGCCAAGCCAACCCCCTTGGTCCTTAGCCCTAATTTGCTTCCATTGACTTTTATTCTAATTAGCTAATAATGATCCATTGGTCTTACCTTGCCTCCAAGGCTACTTGCCTCTAACAAGACTAATTCAAATTATACAAGAGCTAGCCTTATCTTTTATCATGCCCTTTTCAGTTTATAAATTTAATCCTAAGCCTATTTATCTTATATTAATGGTCTTCAAGAACTTCAACCTTAAGTCTTCAAGCTCCTTGAGAATTTGCCTTCACCATGATCTTCAAAAGATTCTAATTAGCTTAGAAGTTCAATTTAATCCAATTATTTTACAAATTACTATTATAAATTCAAAAATAATTAAAAATTATCTCATTTGGCCATTAATTTTAAAAAACAATATCTAAGAGTTTTTTAATAAAATATAACTATATAACCATATTAATCATATTAATGTTAATATATGATGATTTTATGGTAATATTTTGATCTTTTTTGGTATTTTAATATAATAATTAAAATCACTAAATATCAAAAGAAATTAACTTCAAATAAAAAAGAAATCAAAATTTTATAAAAATTTTATTATTAAAATAAAAACCTTGGATCTACATATTATAAATGTTTTATAAATTTTGAAGATATTAGTAGCCTTCTATGAATTTTGGAAATAATTAGAAGGAAGTAGTGAATTTAGGAAATTGCAAATCTTCCAAAATATAATTGCAATTGAGAAGGTAGCTTTGGATTTAGATCTTTAGCATGTTAATAAGTTTAGAAGATAATTATTGGAATTTGAAGAGATTTTCATGATTTTTAGTGAATTTCAAGGATTTTTATATTACATTGAAAAGATATGGAATATTAAAGAAAAATCAATTAAAAGATGATTTAATGGAGAGAAATTTCCAATTAGATGAGGATGATAGAATTGACAAGCATATACTCTGCTTGGATTTTAGACATTGAGATTTTAATTCTTCCATTATAATTGGATAGAATTAGTTTAAAAAATAAAATAAAAAAAGATTTTTATAAGGGTTTTCTAAATCACAAGTTTCTTCCATTGTGTTTAAAATACAAAATCTAAGGATCCAATTTTATCCCCCTTTTTCTTTGTCCAATTGATTTTTTTACTAAAAATTGATTAGAATAATAGAATTTTTTTTTTTATATATCTACTTTGATATTTTTGGCATTGCTAATAGATTTAAAAGAATAATATTATTTTAAAAATAATTATTTAATGATATCCATTAATAAAGTTGAATATATATGAAATTAGATGGAATTTGAGATTTTTATCACAATGTATATATATATATATATATATATATATATATATATTAATCAATAAATAACGATTTGATCTGTGGCTTTTAAGATTTTCAATAACTTCTAATTACTAATTGGATATTTTTTACTAGGTGATGATCTTAAGTTGCCATTAAGCTAAGATTATATTTTAAAAAATGATTTAATATAATCTTCAATAAAATTAACATTAATATTAGTAAATTTTGGATAAAAATAAAAATAAATGAATATAATTGATTAAATAAGTTGTCAATAGCACTCACAATTATATTACTATTATTTTTAAGAATTATAATAAAATAAAACAATATCTCAATGCTTGCTATGTCTTTATATTTGAAGCAATATAATACTTGAATGTTGTTGAAATGCTTGGCAAATTCCTATCTATAAAGCAATTACAAGTCTACTTATCTAATTAGTAATTAATTACATTCAATGTAAATAAGAATATTAGATAAATTCTAAATTTTAAAAGGTTGGAAAAAATGGCATTGATTGAATACTTTGAGACAAATAAGATAATATCAAAAGTCCAAAAAGTACTCTATGAAGATTTTTTGATGCAATTTACATAAGATAAGAAGCGTAAGGCTTGGAAGAAGCATCAATATGGCACTAGGATAGATTGCTTATACTTTGTGAACTCCTTAGCAAGTAAATGATACTTCCTCCAAACACTTTTTATAATAGTCAAAGAGACCATATCATTTGAAGAACTTTGAACAATTGATGGTCATGTCTACAAAACATTTAAGGCTGCATGTGTAGCTCTTGGCCTATAAGACATGGATGATAAGTGGAAGCAATGCTTAACTAAAGCTATGAAAATGCAGACAAGGACAAAATTTTGTTCTCTTTTTATTACACTTCAAATATATAGGGTATTGGTAGATCTTTATAAACTTTACTATCTTTATATAAGAAACATTTCAAATAACTAAGAACATAAGTTAAGTCAACGTGGGATTGAAAATCCAATTAAAGAGCAAATTGAAAGTCTTATATTGTTACTTTTAAGTGAGGAATTGGAAAGATTTAATAAAATGTTATTGTATAGTGTGATTTTTAATTTGAGAATATACTAAATATCTAACTGTAGAGAGTTTATTTATAATTTATTGGCCAGGCTTTGATAAGTTGTTTGTCCTTAATAAAAAGGACAAATAAATATAATAATATATATATATATATAATATACAAGTAAAACTTCTTATATTTAAGTAGATTTGTATATAAAGTTTTTCTATGGTATCTCAAAAAAAATCCTTATTATCCTTTTATATACCAAATCATAATTAATTTTTTTTTGATAAATTAGATTTTCAATAATTTCTAAGAAAATCTATATTTTTTTTTTATAAATTCATCTTATATCAAAAATATTATTATAGCCTTTAAATATCTATCTTTTTACCTCTATAAAATCTTAACTCCTATAAAATCCCTTTAATTTGTATAAAATATTCAAATTATAACAAAATCTTTCAATACCTTATTTACTTGTAAAAGATTGATTTTTTCTTGAATTTTAGAATCTAATAATTTTTGATCTAATTATTTAATTTTTATTAAATTTTTCAAAAGTGTAGCTTATATTCTTAAGCTTCACTACAAAAAAATTCAACTATAGATTTGCTTTAATTGCTTGATATTTCAAAAACCCTAGTAGGTGCTTAAAATCCTAATTCATAGATATCTAAGCACGATTTTCTTTGTATCTCAAAAACCCAAAATCCTAATTCCACAAAATTTTTGTATATAGCTTTATAACATGAAAATATGTACTTTTAAAATTTTAAAATCAAAACCTTGTCAAATTGCTTAAAATATAGTTCAAAATACAACCACTAATTAAGAGGATTACTTAATACCTTTAGATTATAAGTACTAACTTCAACTTCCAATATCTCTTTTATTCTAGTTTAGAATTCATCAAACTATATATATATATATATATATAATATAGCTAAAAAAGTTTTTTCTCCAACCTTGGCTGCCAATCCTTTATTGCTTTCTATATGCATGAGTTATATGCCAAAGAATGATAGTAGGTACAAAATCAACACCTTAACTTTGAGCACCTATATCTCCTTCATTAAAACTTCAAATCACTCAATTTTTGTACCAAAACTATATCCAAAAATCTAAACTTGCTGATCCCAACCTTTGATATTAAAATTCCTTAAAAAAAACCCTAATTTCTAATAAGGCGTAAAATAGCCTCCTTGAAGTCTATTGGATATGACTTTTAGCCAATAGGAATAGAAATTTCTATCATCCATCTCTATTCATCTACATATACAACCTAACTATTCTTTTGATATTAAAAATTTCTTTCTAAAATCCTTTTTGTAATAAGATTTATATTATATATATTTAAAATATTAAATAAAAGAAATAAATAAGATTTCAAGGATTATCAATATCTAACAAAGTTGATTCAAAATATATAAAAGTTATTATTAATATAAAATCAATATCAAAAGTCTTTATAAAAAATTTTAAAAAATAAAAAAATCTATAAATCTTAATAATAAACTTTTAAAATAATTTTTTTCTTCTAAAATAGTAATTTAATCATATTTTATAACCAACTAAAATCCACTAATATGACTTTCATTTAGCTATGCAATAAATTATATATTAAATATATATGTATATTATTTTCATATGATAGTCAAATTACAATATAATAACACTAGCAAGTTTCAACCTTCCTATGTCTTCAATTCTTATTGAACAACTGCAAACCAATAGATTTATTAAACAATAATTTGATAACAACATAGTATAATTATGTAAAGACGTTGAACAAAAGGTCTAATTCTTAAACCATGACTAATATTATGAATACCAAGTAATAATAATATGCATTGCAATAGACTCTAAGGTTTTTATTTTTTTATTTTTTTATTTTTTTTATTGATGACCTTGGAGGAATTGGAAGAACCTACTTAGAGAATTTTCTTTTAAAAATTTTATATGTAAATAATGAAATTGCCCTTATGATTGCATCTTTGAGAATTGCTATTTTATTATTGCAAAAGAGTAGGATGATATTTTAAATTCAAAATCTCAATTAAATTACATTGCATATTAATTTGTAATATTTAAGGCAATTAAATTTGATAGAAATTTTACAACAAATAAGATTAATCTTTTGAGGCAAAGCTTTGATGATGAATAAGATGGCATTTGAAATGATGGACAGAATATTCTAAAATATTAGCAAAAAAGATGAGTTATTTGAAGGCCCCATTTTTGTAATATTGGATGAATTTAGATAAGTTTTCTTAGTGATTTAAAAAAGAACTAGATCAGAGATTGTATCATCTTTAATAAGGAGTTTGATCTTTGAAGGTATGTTTACATTCTTTGTTTGTAAAAAAATGTGTATATAGCCACTATATATATTATGTATGCCAAGCTTGAGAATAGAATGTTTGCTGATTAGCTTTTTGTTCTTAGTAAAAATAAATTCTTGACTATTAAAAAATATTATTTTTACTACCTGCCAAGTATATTTTTAGATTAATAGGATATCTTAAGATTAATTGACAAGATATATCCTAGAATATGGACTAGTCTAAGAAATAAGGAATTTCTAAGCAAATGTGTAATTTTGGTTGCTTATAATGATGAAGTTGCTACAATAAACAAAAAGATATTAGAAGCAATATTAGAAAAGGTTAAGATTTTTTAAATGTGGACAAGGTTGGCAATACAAAAGATACAAAGATGGTTCCAATAAAATATATGAATATATTATAAATAAGCAAGCGGCTATTACATAAGTTCATGCTAAAAGTTATCACACATGTGATGCTTCTTTGTAATTTTAATCCAACCAATGGTCTTTGTAATGAAATTTGGCTAATTGTTAAACATTTCATTAATCAAGTTATTGAAGCCAAGGTGTTGATGGAGGAAAAGTCTAGCTATGTTGTATTCATTCTTAGAATCATATTAACTATTAAAAAATCAAGTCTTCTTTATACTTTGAGTTGAAAATAATTCTTATTGCATATGGCTTATACAATGACAATAAACAAATTTTAGAGAAAAATAATAAAATATATTGAACTAAATTTAGTATATATATATATATATATATATATATTTTCTACAACTAGTTATATATTGCATTTTTTCATGCAACAATGTCAGAAAACATAAAAATTTTGCTAAAAAGTAGTACAAAAGGAGATGATAGATTAATGCACAATTTTGTTTATAATTAAGCACTTCAATAATAAAAATATAGTTAGAATTTAACTTGTTAAAATTTGGTTAGGATTTTATAAGTAGTTGTAAGTCCCATCAATGAATTTCTATTAGTAGATTAGTTAAAATTATATTTTTTAAATTATTTAAATATCAAAATATCAAAATTAAAGATTTTATTTTATTATTTAAATATTCATTAGAATTTAGAAGAGTTTATAAGTTATGAGAGTATTATTGAAAAAAAATCATAAAAATAAAGTCTTAATAAGTCTTGAAAATAATTATCTTAGTTGGTATATTATTTTCTCTTAATTGTAAGAATTGATATTTAGTTATAAAGACCAATGTCAACATTGACCATCTATCTACATGTATTACTCATCAAAAACCTCATGTCTTTTTAATTATTTATATAAAAAATAGAATTTTTGTTGATTTAAATTAATTTTATTATTATAAAAAATCACAAAAATAGAATAAAATAATTTTTAATTGATATTATGATCTCAAAAATATTATAGATAATTTTAGAATTTATTTAGGATTTATTTAGAATTTTTAGAGCAATTTTTGAAACTTTGATAAAAATGAGTTTTATCACCTTGGGAGCCATTATGGAAAAATGGAGGAAGATTTGAAGGCCATATTAGGATGTTAGGCTTATTGGATGCTTTTGAATACCATGGTGAAGTCAAAAATGAAAAAAAAAACAATGAGTTCTACTAGTAGAAAATAGGAGGATCAATAGCTAGTGTAGTCTTTGTAGAAAGGGAGGTGTAGAAGTCCCATATGGGTTGTAGCACCTTGGATATAGGTAAGAGGATAAGACTAAGGCCTTGAGGACCTTCTAGGACACCTTTATACACTACTTGTGAGCCTTGGTGAGATTCAAACTCTTGATCTCTTAAGCAAGTTAAATTTGAGGTAAAAATTATTCACTTAATTTTTAAATTATTTATCTTTTATATTTAAATTATCATAACTTAATCATAGTAATTAGGATTTACATATTTTTTATATCATTGAAAAGATAAATTATTAATTTAAAAAATATAATTTTAATTTTAATTTTTACTTTATATTGGATAAAAATCCAATGAACAGATTGTGACTAGTTTTATAGCATGCAATTGTTTAATTGCACATATTTCACTTGTTTTGTGTTGCTCTTCTCCTTTGTTGTTATTTATTGCTCCTTATACTTTACACCACAAATTATAAGCAACTCTTAATTAAGGCCAATTTGTAATTTGGATTGAGGGATAAATTTTATTTTTACAATGGTATTTGAAAATACATTAAATTTATAATTTCTAATAAAATTTAAATTTTATATTTTAAAGATTAAAGTAAAAAAACCTTTAACTATAGATTAAAGACAATATATATGCTATTTGATTTAAATATCAAAGATATGAATCTAAATAGACTTTAAAAAAATAATATATTTATATACAACTATGAAGAAAGATATAAAACCAATAAAATACATTTTAATAAATTAAAAAATAATTAAATAAATATTATTAGAAATAAAAATTCAAACTGATTAAATTAAATATTAATTGATAAAAAATTTGAAATTTGATTTTTTTTAAAAAAATTATAATAAATTGAATATAATTATGTGTTTTGAATATTTTGAAAACCAAAATATGATTATTATTAATATCATATTTAAACAAGACATGAACAAAAGGTGACATTTTAAGGTCAATCAAAATAGTAATGAGATGTATATTTTACTCTTCAATGTGAAGGGACAACAACACACAATTTTTAGGAACGATTCTGGCTGCAAGTACTTACAAATGAAGCAAATGAATCAAATCTGCTCACTTTCTGACACACAATTGTTGTTGATTTACAGTAATTATGTATAAAGTAGTACCAAATTTCATTTTTTTTGCACTAAAATTTTCAAACTTAGACATGTGAACATGCATAAGACTGCAGTTTGATAAGGAGTGTTTCCTGACACACAAAATTTGATTAAGCTTTAAATATTGCCTACACCTTGCTCCAATGATATTCTCATTCATTTTCGCATACAAACCTGGAGTATTTAATGACTTGACACAGAAGTGTTTTAGTGGAACCACAAGTTAGGACCACAAGTAGTTGTACTCCTAATTCAAGAACAAGAATAATAGGATGTCAGTGTCAAAGCTTCATTTCAGATACATTACTTCACAGCACACAGAATACACTAGTACAATGAACGGTTGTAGAACATTGTTGAGCCAATCCCAGTGAGTGAATTTCTGTTCACTTTCTAGTTCTCTTTAAAACCAGTGTCACACGAAACCATACTAAACAAATTCAAACATACAATCAAAAAGTGCTTAATTGATGAAGCATTCAAAACTTACTTTATTACAAAACATTTGTCACTGTTGCGATTCACGCAACAGCACCGACACTTTCACCGACTGGATGACATGCGATGCGGCGTGAGGCCCGGCACACAATCCGGCGATGCGGGAAGTCTACAGAAATTTCTAGAGAGATTATAAAGAAGAGAAACATTACACTGAGAAAGCATCTGGTCACCGAATTTGAACAATACGAGCTTATGACGGCGTCGGTGTGAGGGACAGACATGCATTGAGGTGGTTGTGGCGGCATCATCGACATCGAACTGGTGCTGCTGGTTCGGTGGATTTCACGGAGCTCGGTATCAGTACACAGTGTGCACGAGCATCGTGGACTTGCGTCCGGCACCTGTGATGCATCCAAATAGCCGTGATCGACGTGAGCCGTGTGGATTGCCGCATCAGTAGCTGGGGACGCAGCATTTCTTGTAGCTGTCGAACTTCGTCCCCTTCTTGCAGCCCTGCCCACACTGGCTGTTGCTGCAGGTGGCTTCTCCGTCGCGGTAGCTGGGCGGGGGGCATTTCTTCCCGCAGCCTCCGCAGTTGTAGACGTCCTTACCGGTGTCCTTCTCGCACCCGTTGCTCCAATCTCCGTCGCAGTTCGCCCATCCGGGCTTGCAGGTGTTCTGGCAGCTGCCGCCATTGCACGAGGTGGTAGCCCACGGGACGCTCTTGCACACCTTGCCGCACCCGCCGCAGTTGTTCAGATCCTTCCCGGTATCAGTCTCGCAGCCATTCATCCAGTTGCTATCGCAATTGGCCCACCCGGGCTTGCAAGTGTACAAGCACTTGCCGTTGGAGCACTGGGTGGTGGCGTAGGCGACGTCTTTGCACTTCTGGCCGCAGGCACCGCAGTTGCTTACGTCCTTTCCGGTGTCGGTCTCGCAGCCATTGTCCCAGCTGCCGTCGCAATTGGCCCACCCGGGCTTGCAGGAGTACTGGCACTTGCCATTGGAGCACTGGGCAATCGCATAGGGGACATCCTTGCACTTCTGGCCACAGGCACCGCAGTTGTTGGCGTCCTTTCCGGTGTCGGTCTCGCAGCCATTCTTCCAGTCATAGTCGCAGTTGGCCCATCCAGGCTTGCAGGAGTAGTCGCATTTGCCGTTGTTGCACTTGGTGAAGGCGTAGGCAGGAGCTATGCACTTCTTGCCACAGTCCCCGCAATTGTTGGGATCGTTCGAGATGCAGGTCTCACAGCCGGGCTTGTAGCTGTCGCAGTCCTTGTAGCCGGAGGGGCATGTTGGATAGGTCGCATCTGCAGAACCTGCACAATACCAGTGGTACACATCAGAACAGAGCGGGCATACAATGCGTCAAATACATGTGGATCCAGGACACACACTGGGAACTAACGAAACACCCACTGCGAGAGAAGACACCAGGCACTACAGTATGCAAACTGTTGCCTGGGTATGTGAATTGAACGCATGAATGCACGCACACTATGGTGCGATGCGCGACTCATAACTGCACCATGTTTCACGATGAATCGTGATTCACGGAGCAGTCGAAGTGAGGGTGGGACAGGATTGAGAGGTGGAGGTCAGGATCCGCAAGCTACCGGCTGTGAAGATAAGCGCCAAAGCGGCAGCTGCGACCACGAGGGTCGCATATCGCCAGACCGAAGCAGTGAAGTGTGTCGACATGTTGATCGCAAGGGGTCAGAAGAGGAGACACTGCAACTGGAGCTACGAGGAGGCAGATTCAGGGTGCCGCGACTGTGCTATGAATACGGCTCAGAGCGGAATGGACGTCGATGATCAGCAAGTTCTGGGGTGTTGCTTATATAGTGGAGACTAAGACTGACAGCCCATGGCAACTCTGCACTTTGTATGAGATGAATGAAATTAGTAACATATCCTTCTCCAAAACTATCCTAATTTTTAGATCTATCCTACTCCAAAACTTGGTCACTCTAAGTGAAATTAAGCTTTGCAATTACAATCAAATGAAATGAATATGCAAAGCCATGATCAGGAGTTGAGAAATACATTAAGCAGAGTTGTTTTGAAGCCTAAAAGTAAACACTAAACGCAGCCCACTTGACTCCGTCCAAGTCCTGCATCCTGGTAAAAATTTTAAAAATTGGTTTCACAGCACGTGCATTTTGACTAATTGGCATCACTGATTGAATCTTCTGTTCGTTCTTATGGCGGAAATGTCAACTGCATGTACCAATGTTGGGCCTTGTCTGAACTCCGCGTCTGAGCTCTGTCTGACTGTGATTGCTGCTCGCAGAGACGGAAAATAGAGGAAATGCGGAAGCATGACAAATGGAAGATGGTATGCAGTTGCATGCCGAGCAGGGAGACCTGCGCAGAACATTCTGGCTCGTTATCCCTCCACTACACAGACCGAGAAGTGAACACTGCTCGCCGTGTCTGAGCTCTATCTGACAGCAGCCCCATTTTGATTCCTGTCGTGTCCCAGCTCAATCTTGTCAAGCCTCAATAATGTTCATAGACTGAGTAAAAGAAATGTGAAAGCGGCTCTGAAGTCTAGATCTGAAAACTGCTCTCGCTATCTCCCTGATGAGACTTTTGGGATTGTGGGTTTAGAAGTTAAAAGTACTGCCATGGAGCTGACTTATATTATATATTGGCTACCACCAACAGGATCATGCGAGTACTCTCTTTGCTGGCAGATCACACTGCTGACGTGGCTCTGGGCAAAGCATCCAAAACCTGCTCAATACTGACATGTATCTGCAGTGTTGTTGATAGAAGATTGAGGCACATTTATTACATGTAGGGACTCACCTACCACTTGAGTCCACTGCAACGTTTTACTGGTTTCACCAATGCTTATTGAAACCGTCAGTGCTCACCATCAAGTTTTGCTGGTAACTTCCTAAAAATGGTAGAGAAAATCAACCCAGACGCGGCTGAAGTACATTGGATTGTGGTCTCTCTCATTTATGACGAAGTCGTGTGAGTATTGGCAGGAAGGTTAACAAGCACCAACACAAGCCTTTGCCCGGAACTTGTACACCTCCGGTACTTCTAACTCTTGTTGATGTGAATTTGGTACTTGTGGGGTTTTGCTGCTCTAGTTAAGTCACCACAGAATTTTAATCTACCACTAGGCAAATATTTGGGTGAAATCAGGACTAGCAGAGAATACATCGATCTTTGAGATGTTATGAAGCAGTTCTTAAATCTGGGTTTTATCGGTTGCTCAAAATTAGCTTCTTCACTGGTAGGATTAAACATGAAAGAAGTATGGAGTGACATTAGGTGCACCAGTCCAATATAACCAGATCAAATGGGGTTATCCAAGTGCGGTGGACCCATTAAGAGCGTAACCTTTCGTTCCATTATTTAATCTCACAATGCACCACCAGCTTTTGATTTGAAACGGAATCACATTAAACATCAATCTTTGTCTTAAACTTCTTGACTAAAAAAAAGTAAGTTGAGCTGTTTGGAATCATCCAAAATCAGTGATATATGTCTGCAGGACAGCAAGCGTCTCAAGCTTGGGTAATTATGCACATTGCTGATGATCTAATTGAGGACGTCGGTGGATGTGTGGAGCGAAGGGGGGGAATCTTAAATATCCACAAAAGATATCGTCAAAGTATTGCACACTGTCAGCGCACGCAAGTAGGAACATGGTTGACGGTTGACATGCAACCCCCAAGTGGCTTCTGCATAAGAAAGATTTGGCGCCATCCTCTGCCAGGCGTTCACGTTTTTAAGTAGGAAATCTGGCACCCTGCTGACCACAATGTCTTTTCTCCGCGTCTACTGATTAGTCAACAATTGACTGTGTGTTGACTTGTCAAGCCATATGCACATCTCGTGTCGATTCCTAGTACAACCACCAGAAATTTCACCTCAGCACAAGTTAGGATCACTATCTTTTCACATCTTCCAAAATTTGTCTGAAATCGAGACAAATCCCACTTCCGATCGAAAAGGCCAGCCCAGCTCCATGACAGTCCCAAGACTCTTATCAAGAAATACAGTCATCTCTTACATGTAATAACTTGTGATAAATTTCCCATTTCAATGAGGTTCCAAAGAAACATTTAGCTGATTACAGATGGTCTCATTTCATTTTACCCGTACTCTCATTGCATTTGTCATAGATCTTCGGGTAAATACCAATGAGCTATAATTGCGAAGTGCAAGGAATCAGATCAAATTGTCTGTCACGTAGTAAAACTTATTGAACCAGCAAATTTTACAGCTGAACAACAAAACAAATGAATAGAGTATTATCATCGAACTGTAAATATGGACGAATATACCAAAGGCGACTACTGCAAGTGACTAAGAGTTTTGCCTAAACCCTCTTCAATTACTCAACCGATACCAAGGACATCGGTCCGTTAAAAATTTCATTCACCTCATACAAAGTGCAGAGTTGCCATGGGCTGTCAGTCTTAGTCTCCACTATATAAGCAACACCCCAGGACTTGCTGATCATCGACGTCCATTCCGCTCTGAGCCGTATTCATAGCACAGTCGCGGCACCCTGAATCTGCCTCCTCGTAGCTCCAGTTGCAGTGTCTCCTCTTCTGACCCCTTGCGATCAACATGTCGACACACTTCACTGCTTCGGTCTGGCGATATGCGACCCTCGTGGTCGCAGCTGCCGCTTTGGCGCTTATCTTCACAGCCGGTAGCTTGCGGATCCTGACCTCCACCTCTCAATCCTGTCCCACCCTCACTTCGACTGCTCCGTGAATCACGATTCATCGTGAAACATGGTGCAGTTATGAGTCGCGCATCGCACCATAGTGTGCGTGCATTCATGCGTTCAATTCACATACCCAGGCAACAGTTTGCATACTGTAGTGCCTGGTGTCTTCTCTCGCAGTGGGTGTTTCGTTAGTTCCCAGTGTGTGTCCTGGATCCACATGTATTTGACGCATTGTATGCCCGCTCTGTTCTGATGTGTACCACTGGTATTGTGCAGGTTCTGCAGATGCGACCTATCCAACATGCCCCTCCGGCTACAAGGACTGCGACAGCTACAAGCCCGGCTGTGAGACCTGCATCTCGAACGATCCCAACAATTGCGGGGACTGTGGCAAGAAGTGCATAGCTCCTGCCTACGCCTTCACCAAGTGCAACAACGGCAAATGCGACTACTCCTGCAAGCCTGGATGGGCCAACTGCGACTATGACTGGAAGAATGGCTGCGAGACCGACACCGGAAAGGACGCCAACAACTGCGGTGCCTGTGGCCAGAAGTGCAAGGATGTCCCCTATGCGATTGCCCAGTGCTCCAATGGCAAGTGCCAGTACTCCTGCAAGCCCGGGTGGGCCAATTGCGACGGCAGCTGGGACAATGGCTGCGAGACCGACACCGGAAAGGACGTAAGCAACTGCGGTGCCTGCGGCCAGAAGTGCAAAGACGTCGCCTACGCCACCACCCAGTGCTCCAACGGCAAGTGCTTGTACACTTGCAAGCCCGGGTGGGCCAATTGCGATAGCAACTGGATGAATGGCTGCGAGACTGATACCGGGAAGGATCTGAACAACTGCGGCGGGTGCGGCAAGGTGTGCAAGAGCGTCCCGTGGGCTACCACCTCGTGCAATGGCGGCAGCTGCCAGAACACCTGCAAGCCCGGATGGGCGAACTGCGACGGAGATTGGAGCAACGGGTGCGAGAAGGACACCGGTAAGGACGTCTACAACTGCGGAGGCTGCGGGAAGAAATGCCCCCCGCCCAGCTACCGCGACGGAGAAGCCACCTGCAGCAACAGCCAGTGTGGGCAGGGCTGCAAGAAGGGGACGAAGTTCGACAGCTACAAGAAATGCTGCGTCCCCAGCTACTGATGCGGCAATCCACACGGCTCACGTCGATCACGGCTATTTGGATGCATCACAGGTGCCGGACGCAAGTCCACGATGCTCGTGCACACTGTGTACTGATACCGAGCTCCGTGAAATCCACCGAACCAGCAGCACCAGTTCGATGTCGATGATGCCGCCACAACCACCTCAATGCATGTCTGTCCCTCACACCGACGCCGTCATAAGCTCGTATTGTTCAAATTCGGTGACCAGATGCTTTCTCAGTGTAATGTTTCTCTTCTTTATAATCTCTCTAGAAATTTCTGTAGACTTCCCGCATCGCCGGATTGTGTGCCGGGCCTCACGCCGCATCGCATGTCATCCAGTCGGTGAAAGTGTCGGTGCTGTTGCGTGAATCGCAACAGTGACAAATGTTTTGTAATAAAGTAAGTTTTGAATGCTTCATCAATTAAGCACTTTTTGATTGTATGTTTGAATTTGTTTAGTATGGTTTCGTGTGACACTGGTTTTAAAGAGAACTAGAAAGTGAACAGAAATTCACTCACTGGGATTGGCTCAACAATGTTCTACAACCGTTCATTGTACTAGTGTATTCTGTGTGCTGTGAAGTAATGTATCTGAAATGAAGCTTTGACACTGACATCCTATTATTCTTGTTCTTGAATTAGGAGTACAACTACTTGTGGTCCTAACTTGTGGTTCCACTAAAACACTTCTGTGTCAAGTCATTAAATACTCCAGGTTTGTATGCGAAAATGAATGAGAATATCATTGGAGCAAGGTGTAGGCAATATTTAAAGCTTAATCAAATTTTGTGTGTCAGGAAACACTCCTTATCAAACTGCAGTCTTATGCATGTTCACATGTCTAAGTTTGAAAATTTTAGTGCAAAAAAAATGAAATTTGGTACTACTTTATACATAATTACTGTAAATCAACAACAATTGTGTGTCAGAAAGTGAGCAGATTTGATTCATTTGCTTCATTTGTAAGTACTTGCAGCCAGAATCGTTCCTAAAAATTGTGTGTTGTTGTCCCTTCACATTGAAGAGTAAAATATACATCTCATTACTATTTTGATTGACCTTAAAATGTCACCTTTTGTTCATGTCTTGCTTAACTTCTGCATTTTTCTTTTTCTTCTTGTTTCATTTTCTTTTGTGATGTTTTCTCTATCGATTTCCTAAGTTCAATATTGCGCATGGGAAAGTTATGAATTTTCCGATATTAAGTAGTGTAGTGAAAACTAAAGGTTACGTGTTGCAAAGAGAGGCGTGTGGACTGACAAGCAACGCACGGACATGGACAAATGTAATACCAAAATTTACGAAATAGTTGCACTATCCCCCACTCACCATGCATTTTTCCACGACCTAGTTACCCAGCAAACAAAAGTAATGTATTCAGTTTTATAACATTGGGGTATCGGGAGAATCGAACTCCCGACCTCTCGCACCCGAAGCGAGAATCATACCACTAGACCAGATACCCTGCTGATGATTTCTTTTCGTCAAGGTTACGTATTTACCTAGAATTGAGTTTCTTCTTTTGAAACGTATTTTGATGTAATATTGCGTCCCTTGTTCGATAAGGTCTAAAAATAAATGATAACTCACTGGTTACCTTTAAAGCTTCAGTGTTCACATTTTGAAATTCTTAGATACTATTTGGCCGATATTTATTGATGTATTTTCAAAGTTTATGTGGAATATGAAAGGAGTGCTCAACCTAGTTTTAATTTCTAGTTCAACCAATACACTCGTTCTTTTCTTTTCAACTTTTTACAACTTCTTTTCTAAATCTCATGATTGAATGAGAATATTAAATTTTATGAACAGAAGTACTTTAAAATGGAATGACTGCTTTTATTTTTGAAGTGGGAGAACTCTATACTTTAATAAATTTTGTGTGAATATGTATTAAAATTGTATTGCTTTTGATCAATCAATACATCAAATAAATTTACCTCGAAAAGATTATAGAATCTCACACAGATACTTACATGTCCAATTGAAAGAGGCGTGAACGTGGTGAATGTGGTGAACGTGGAGGGGAACATGAGGGGGAACATGGTCCTGGTGGAGGTCAAGTTTGTGGTGCTGACCCACTCCGCGTCTGACGCCGCTCGCTTGGTTCGCAGAGCTGCCACTACTTCATCGCCACGGGACGACACCCCCCCTGTTGCTGCTGCGTTGTAGCCATGGAGGAGTAGCGCCTTCGCCTTCTTCTGCCTGCTTCCCGCGCCCTTCACCGCTGCGTCAGGTTCGCATTCTAACCTTCTCTTGGAATTCCGGGTTGTCACCGTTGCTAGTTCATTTGTAGGCTATCTTCCTGGGTATGGCTGCGTTGAGTTGAGTTGAAAATCTTTGAAAGTTCGTTCTCTTAGCGCTTTTGATTCATTTCTGGTGCGAGTACCGTGACAAGCTAAAATTGAAGGGTTAGAATCCCGGTGTGTGAAAATTGGGTTCTTCACTCAATTCTGTGGCGAGGCGGTCGAATTCCGTAAGAGTGAGGCTTAGTTCTTTCGAGAGAAAGGAGTTTTAATCTCTTGAAGCATTGAATTATTGGAAGGGAACCCTCCTCTTGATTCTAGTTAGTAGTCTCAGCTCTTGTGTCCTCTGAATGTGTGTTGATCCACTTAATGTAGCGCGAATAGAAATACTTATATGTACTCCGTTATGGTTTACCGTAAGCTGTTTGATTCAAGCGAATGGAATGTGAATGTGTTCGAAGAGGACAATGAGATGCTCCACGAGACAGCAGTTTGTATTGGTTTCCCTAACGTACATTACAACTTTATTGGTGAAAATAATGCAGTAAATTTAGAAAATCGATACTGAACAATCTATTCGGATACTCCAGTTTTCTTCGTGTAATCGCTGTGGGTACTTTGTAAGATGTGAGATTGTTGTGGCAAGGCTAATGGCACACTTGGAGAGTTAGAGGTCGCTCTGGAATTGTTGCCAGTGTAGGATTCAATAGTAGCTCGGATTATATGATATTTTTAATTTTGGTAATTCATTTATTTTGTGAATCTTTGCATTACACGTGCAGTGTGGGGAAATTGACGACTGGAGTGAAGGATTTGTTACTTCGGTTCGTTTTGTGTTGGTCTCTCTCCGTTTCCAACAGCGTGTACAAAATGGCAGCTCAAATGGTTATGAATTCAGTTGCTACGGGTACTCCTCATTCCTGGAGCTTGAACACTTCGAAGGTCAGTAGGTCAAGGCCCGTTGTTTCTCCAGCTGCATGGTCCATCCAGCCTGCAGTCCGACAGGCTTGGCGAGCCCGACCTTTCACTGTTGCTGCAACTTCAAACGGAGAGGATGAGACGAAAGATTCTGTTGCGTCAAGCACATCTACTTCCACCACCGAAAGTACCACTTCTCCTCCAGCGGAACAAACAACTGTCAGCGAGAGAAGAGCTAAAGGTCTAACCCTTACTTCAATGAGCTCAACCCTTGTACTTTTTCTTAATTCCAAAAATGTAAGAATCTAAATGGATTCTCTTAACCTTGCCATTGAAGGCTTTTAACCAGTTCAGCGGTTATTTGGTGGGTGCAGCTGAGGCAGAGGTGAAGAAGGGTCAGAGAACAGCTATTGTAACCGGTGCCATCTCTGTTTTGCTGGGAGTGGGATATCTAGTGCTCATTCAATTGCTTGACACAAGGGGGGTCATCCTGGTGCCACCCCCACCTGAAGCATTCAACCCTTGAGTGACCGGCGACACCATTTGTGAGTTCCTTCTTTTTTTCCTGTTTCGGAATGGTTGGAGTGCAGATCATGGATACTGTTGGTTGCTGTTCTCTTTCAAACTGCGGTGGGCAATTTTGAGTTTTCATTCTCTAGCCAGAAACTGTGTAATTGAGATGAAATTGGCGGCAAATTGATGCACCGGTTTGTCGAGTTCAAGAATAAAAATTAGGAAGCGTCTTCCAATGTGTCAATGGCTTCTTACTTGCTGTGTTCAGCCTTGTTGTGGATCTGGAATCCCACATGGCTTTTTTTTTGTTGATATTTGTTTTGTCTACAAGCATCACGAATTCTGTCGATGTGGGAAAAGTATGAATCGGTTTTGAGTCCAGAGTTAAAATTCTTCTCACGGTATTCTGTTATTGAATCAAAATTAGGCATGTTTTATCACATGAAACTCTTTAGGATATTTCATTTTAAAAGAGTCTAGAACTTTTTACTGTTTTATTGAACACATGTACAGTCTTGATAATTATGATATAACCATATGAATGAATATTTTATAACTGTTTTACTTCTGGCATTGCTGACTAATTTTCTTATCCTGTCTGTTATGAAAGAACCCAAAAAGAGATATTATTTTCTGTTGCCTCATTAAACATGAATTTAAATAGTTACACACAAATGCATGATAAATTATTTTTTACATGCCCCCCTCCTCATTTAAGAATGGAGCCCCTTCAATAAATAATAAATACAGGGCCACAAAGAAGTTGAATAATTGAAGTTGAACATTTTTGATGTTATAGAAGAATCCAATTTTCCTTGCATAGAACTGATAGAGATGGCAACAATTATGTTGTATGCCAATTATATGGAAATTGGTCATACAACAAGTAAAGAGTGTTATATTTATTTTTTCCTCATTTAAAACATAGAAGGCCACCTTAAGTTATAGCTAACTTTGAATTCATGATCTCTTTATCAAAAAAATAACATAATTATATCAAAAAATAACAAAATATTGTTAGAAAAAACATTCTTTACTCTAATAAATTGTACATCTCATACTAACATCTAAAATCATAGTTGTACCATGTTGTAAATAAACATAATCTTTTTTAGAAAATCTATGCAACTAAGATTAATAATCTTCATTACAAATGTGTACATATTACAATACATTTAGCAATAAATAAATAATATATATTTTAAAACTTAATTCAACTTCAATTAAATGCATATTTATTTTTAAATGATGTTTTGATGTATAGATGCTAATAGGATATTTATTCTTAATTCTGTTACAATTTTTCATTAAATTATGCACCTCTAAGAAATAAACATGCTGTAAGGATTTGAGATTATCACCAATATCTTCAAATAAGATATAAATATATATATATATATATATATATTAGGCATGTATCAACACATGTTATTCTTCTTCATGATTTTATCTAAAATAAATTAATTAAATATTAAGACATTGCAAGTTTGAAGTAGTTCTGTAAGAAATTTGCTTGCTCTAATTTTATTTTATTTTATTTTTTACAGAAATTGTTAAAAGAAAAATGAATAAAAGCAATACTTTTACATAGCACTTACATTTGAAAATTAAAAACATAAGTAAAAGAAAAAATGGGATGGCCACAAATGGTTCTTGGATTGATAACTCAAAATACCAAAAAAAGCATAAAATATGTTGACAGGAACATATGAATGAATAAGAATAGTAGCAAAGAATAAGTATCAGGCATGATGCTATACCATTATAATAAGCTGTGCAGAAAAAACATAATCCATGACTTTAATTCCATGACTTAAATAAGTCCATGATATTCTTATCCTATTCATTGACATCTCAACTCCCATCAACACTCCAGACTTATTTAAGAACTCCTTTGACATGCTTCATTCATTTTGGAAGACAATAGCCATATTAACTTTGGCTCCAGAATATCAACATTACAAGGAATCAACAAAATGGTATGAGACTGATTTTCCACTTTTCAATATAACTCCAGGTTAACTATCATGTGTTGACCACAGAACATTCTATTATTTGCATCCCACGTTCACATAATTCTATATTTGACTGTCTTCTCTATTTTAGTCACTTTAACTCAAAGATTATGCACCAATGCTCATTCCTCAGTGAGCATAGTGGTGCTCACAAGATTATCAAAAACAAATTGCAAAAAGTGAAGGCATACCCTGCTATGGATGGCCACCAGCAGCAAAGAGCAGTCAAGATCATGTTGTAATCACAGCAGCCTCCTTGTGGAGATGCTCCTCCATCATCTACCTCCACCAAGCTCAATATGCATTGAGTTGCTTCCACTGGGAACCCTTTGCTGCAGCACAGAAAGAAAAACAAAAGTATTTCACAATTTATATATTTTTAGATCTTAGAATGCAGTTACTATGCAACCTCATGAGAAAGATTTCATGAATACATGCATATCTATTTACAGTGTATGTACCAAGTCTATTAAACAGCCAGTAAGGCGTTCAGGAAGCTCATTCCCTTCCAGTTATCTTCCTAAATCAAGAGTTCCTTCATATCATTTCTATTGAGCTGTGAGTAAAATAGTCATAAATGTTAGCCTAGAGACACTCTGAATCACCAAACCAGGTCGAAATCGCAACGCAAAGGAAAGCAATCTGAAGCCCACAGTATTGTTACAAAGCATATGCCAGTGACACAAGATCCCAAAGACAGCTAAACTACACTTGACAAAAAGCTGCAGTCTAAACCAGATAGCAATGCGGATGCGAAAAAGGTCTTGCAACTGGTCGAATGCCTTGACTCCCATTTTCTGCAACACAAACACAAGGAAGCACCATCAATGGAACATTATCACAACCCAGAGATACCAGAGAGGAGTCTTACCTCAGGATCACCACGCTCCGCTGGCGGAGCTGCACCAGAATCGGCAACATCTGCCGGACGATCCACCTTTGGGTCGACGAAAGCTACCCATCTTTTGGCTTTCACATGCTGCAAGGTAGGATAGGTCATCATGCCAAGAAGGAAAAGCCCAACGCTTACAACTATTGTTTTCCATGACGCATAACGCATAACGAGGATTATTAGTCCAGTTGCTGGTATTGACAAGACAGTGACGCCAACAGTGCCAAGTGGTATCTTGTATGGCCGCACTAGGTTAGGTTGTGACCATCGCAGATAGATGAAGGCAGCAATCTCAATGAGCATAGCGATGCAATACAGAAAGTTGAGAAATTCCACAATCTCTTGAAAGCTCATGAAAGACAATAGAAGCACCCCAGATGCAGAGAAGAGGATGCCAAGTATGGGTGTTCCGTGCTTGGACCGTTTTGCAAACACCTTGGGCAGCATCCCCATCTCTCCCATTCCCAGCAGCTGAAAAGAGTCGCTGCTCATTTCAGCCTCAAACAATCCCAAGTTGGACAGTAGAGCCGCAATTTCAATCCACCATTTGAGGAAAGGCCCTCCAATTGCTTTCCCAACATCTGCGAAGTATCCACTCTCCCACAAAGCATCGTTTGGGGTGATGGCCCCGGTGCCTGCCATTAATGGTACGACGTAACCCACGATGACTATTAACACTGCCCACATGAGAGCCTTCGGAAAGGTTCGCTGAGGCTTGTCGACTTCACCTGCCAATGTGCTTGCAGAATCCCAATAATTCAAGTTCCAGAACAAAGTGTTCAAGTATGTCCCCCAATTCACCCTATTTAGGTTAACAGCCCCCCATCTCTTCGGGCGTATCTTGGGAATCGACATGAACGACAGAACTACAAAAGGCAGCAGCGAAAAGCCTGTGAGAAACACTGCCGTCATGCCCACAATCGTCAATCCTCGGTAATTGAGGTAAGTAAGCAAAATTGTAATGACTATGAGGGCGATGTAACGCGCAGGTCCATCTGCAAATAGAGGAACTACACGCTTGAAGTAGTCCAGAAACAGAACAGGGTACAATGCATTATCTGCAACTCCGCTGATCCATTTACACCAACCCTCCTGAAAACCCCAAAATTCTCCGAATGCAGCTGAGATCCACACCACATACCCTCCATTCTCTGGAAATGCTGTGGCCAACTCTGCAGTTATCAACGCCTCTGGAATGCTCCACACAAAGGGGAGTATCAGGAAACCCACAATAGCGAGCAAAGGCCCACCTGCCTTGACAGAATCTTCCACTCCAAACGGTCCACCTGAGACCTCGTAAAATATAAGAGCAACTAATGGAACTAATCCAAGCTTTGGCCTTGTCCTTTTCACATGCGAATTGCTTATCACCGATTCGGGGGCCTTCGGAGACCCAGACTCCATCTCCTGTACCGACTCATTAGAGTCTCCCATCAGACTTCCTCGTCTACACAAGCTAGATAGATGGTCCACAGACCGAACACCCCCCGTCCTCTACACAACTAACTATACGCCGCGGCGCTATTCTTTAGAGAATCACTCAACCCTGATGAACTCTCTGAGCACAGCCATGGAATGAAGACGCGCAACCTGCAGGCACAACAGTGGGCGACCATTCGACTAAAGTACAGTTTCTAGCACCAATATCCACCAAAAATGACGGCTGGACGAGGAGAATTTCAGCAGTTCGACACCTTACGTCTCGCAAGAGTCACGCCACCTTCCCCGAACGGTATGAACCCATCCGTCTCACCCCCACACAGCCACAACCACGACCACCACCAAAGCAGAAAAGCATGTGAAGACTACGTAATCTCATCGAACTGCAGAGACACCTCCCGCCTCCTAGATGCCGCTGCCTCCCTGGTCAAAGGTTTGAATTCCCCGCGACCTGCCCTTTAGGTAAGTTAACTGTACGGTTAACCGGTTAACCAATTACAACAATTCTGTAACCAGTTGACCGCCAAATTTAACCGGTTGAATTTTGAGATGTAAGCTCGGCGCATGTAACAATTTGCAATAAACTCACTCTGCACAGTTCCAAATTCGAAAGCATCAGTTTCAGCTGGAAAAATCATACCAGCTAACTGTAAGAAGCCAATGCCAACTTTCACAAAATGAGAAAGATGCAAATCCAGGACGAAAAATTCCTTTTGTTTAAACCCAGAGTCTTACTTGACTTCATTTCTTGAACGCCAATAACTAAAACCAAAATTTAGTTTCAAAACGGGAAGAATGTGAAGACCGACAAAGCTAGCAATACTATAGTGCTGACAGCTGCGAGCTAAGTATTTCGTCATTCATTTTCATTTTCATTTTCCATCTGCAGCTTATAGAAGGTTTGCCGACAAAGCGAGTGCGTATCGTGGCCTCACATTGTACAACAGCAAAAACTCACTTGCCACAACACTGATTTCAAATTTTTTTTAAGGCGCTCTCAGAAGCGTACACAAATACACCCACCATGTCCATTCTTCCCACGAGCATCCTCGACACCTACAAAAACCCCAAATATGTGATGAGAAGGTTTTTCAAAGTGGCAAGGAAGATCACAATCTGCAGGGAAGAAAAACCCTAATTAATTTTCATGATCGATTCAGATGAGGCATTGCATGTCGCAAATGTTCAGCAACCCAATTAGTATCAATATCCACGGAAGAGTTGTCAACAGTGGACTTTGGTTTCGCATTCTTCTTCCCACCGCTCTCTTTCTGACCGCTAGCTGCACCTGTGATTTTTGCAGCTTCGTCTCCATCTTTACTTGGCGTTGGAACGAGAGCAAAGCAGAGTCACGGGAAGTAAACGACCCAAATTGAGCAAACAAAAACCAAACAACACAATCGGAAATCCACCAACGCAATCGTTATCACCGAGACGGCACTATGATGGCATGGAGTGGGAATGAGGGCTGGAAACTTGGTAAGCTATTCCAGGATGTCCCATGTTTTAGTGGTGGTGACTGGCATTGACTGCATTATAGACCATAGTGGATCATCTTGTCCACCTGCAAGACTGCCAGATAGCTACAAATGATCATGTTTGTAGTCCACTACAATTATGCCTTGTGATATATATATATATATGAATGAGAATTTAAGTTGGAGGGCAACTCTACAATTGAATCTTCATGCTCTACATGCTAAGATTGTGGAGATGATGCAAATGGTTGTTGATTGCATTGCTTGATGTTTAGTGGTGACAAAATGTAAGTAGTTGAGAATTTTTAATTCATGTGTTTCTTGTTTTCTTGTTTTCTTCTTGTAGAATTTGTATACATTTTATTGATTGCTAGTTTTATTTTTAGTTTTTCAAAGCACACACTCATTGTACTAATATGTTTGTATTCAAAAAGAGTTTGCTAGTTGTAGAGAATTCAAAAATCCAAGGTATGTTTTAAAATTTTGCTCTTATTGTCCTCATTTTTCTTCAAATTTGTGCTTGCAATTACATGAATTAATTTAGTCGCTTAATTGTTGGAGGTTTTTATGGTTTAAGTTTGCAATCCATTATTGATGGAAAGAATGAAGAGATGTCAAGCATAGAGCTTTTTGGAAGAATGCAATTATTCTTTAAGCTATTTTTGTGAGAAGTTTGGAGGTAATCTTATTTTTTTAGAATGTCCATTGGCTTGAATTTGATGAATTGTTTGTAGTTTATATATATGATGCTTTCAAATTTCCACTCTGTATTTATGAAAATTTCATTGAGTTTATATTTTTGTAAATAGTAGTGTAAAGTGTGTATATTACTTGCACTTTTAACTATTTGAATTCTTATCAACACAAGAGGTAGATCCATGCAATGGTTTGCATAATAGTAATATATAAATAGCTATAAAAAATGTCAATACTAAGCCAATAAAATGTATTAAGTAGAATTCATATAGTCAAACTTGAACAATTTCATGTCAATGTAGTTTTAATATGTGATCTTTGATATTTTGTACAAATAAAGATACAACTAAAGAAGTTTGAAGATTTATTCTTTTTGCATTGGTACACAATGCTTGACCATTTACTAGCAAAGTTTCATACTTTTGACGACAACGGATTCTTAAAACTTTGTGATATTATGTGTTGTACCTCCTAAGGTTTTTCATGCCTTAAATTGCTCTATTCATTTACAAAATCTCAAGTTTCTCAAGCCATTCCTATATCAAAAGATGTTGTATTATATAAATTTGATGTTCATAACAAACTAAATAAAGAAGATGAATTTTATGAAAAAGACAAATCTAGTTAAATATTATTATCATCAATTGGCTGGATTAGATTAAATAGGCAGCAAGTTAAGAAGCACAAGACATTGTCTTGGATTTGAGATCACTTCTAAAAAGAAGATGACAATAAAATGAATGAGAGAAGAATTTGTTGTTATTACATTAAAAAATATAGGAATTGAAACAATGTTAAGTCATATCATGCAACAAGAAGCAATAGCTTATTGGTTACTCATCTAAAGATTATCCATTATATTACAAAAGATAAAAAAATTGCAAGTGATCTAAATCAAACAACCCTATCTTTGACCAATTGTCTCAATCTATATTATCAACTAGACAATGGCACCAAAGCAAACATACTTAAGACAATTATTGATTGAATTATTGATCACATGCAAGCTTTCAATGTAGTTGAAAGTGTAGCTTTCAAGCGACTGATAAAAAAATTTAAAAAATAGTATAAGTTATTAAATTGACAAATAATTATATGCTTATTAGAGAATGAATATACCAAAGAAAAAATCAAATTTAAAGTAATTCTTAATGACATTCCTAGAATTGTTGCATTAACTACAGATAGATGGTTATTTCAAATAACAAGAGGATATTTTTTTTATCACAATTGATTGGATCATCAATGATTGGAAGTTGAAATACAACATATTAGAGTTCAACCATTTTCTCCCATTACATAATATTTAGTCAATAAGGAATTTGGTATTAGAAGTTCTCAAGGAATTCAATCTCTATACTCACGTTAGAAGAATCACAACTAACAGTAGATCTAAAATAGACCCAATGATGAAACTTGTATGTAAAGATATTCAAACAAAATATAAATTTGACATTCAAAAAGATTGACATTATCAATGTATTTGCCATATCATGAATTGATGCATTACTAATACAAATTTTCTGATCAAGGTCAAAATGAATAAGGTTTGAATTCTTTTGAAATTAATTCATAGATTGATTCTTATACAAAAAAGTTTCAAGACCATTCAAATTCAGCTTGGAGAAGCAACTCTTATTGAAGTGCCCAACTTAGATATCAAAACTTGTTAAAATTTGATGTTTCAAATAATTAAGAAATACTATAAATTGAAAGATATATTCCAAGCTATATGCAATAATGACAACTTTAAATCCAAGCTCCAATATTTATAGCTAAGTGACTTTGATTGGAAAATATTAAAATTTATAAAAGATTTTTTTAAAATAATATTTTAATATATAAATATTATTAGTAGAAATAATTATGCAACTTTATCTCTATAATTGTTAATATTTGATTTTTTTTACAGCTATTGTGATAATATGATTGAAAGTCAAGTAGCAATTGGATTCACCATTCTTATTATTAAAAAAACTACTGAAGCATTTAAAACAAAGTTGAAAAAGTATTGACTTAATCTATGGAGTGATTTTACAAACTTGGCATAGATTCTTGATTCATGTGTCTCAAATTCCTCTTTTTTGGTCTAATTAATAAAGCTCACAATTCAACTTATTCTATTGAAAGATATAAATAAAATGCTCATGAATTTGAAATTTTTTCTTAACCAAAGTAGAGTGGAACTACAAAGTTATTTGAAATGGCTCAAAAGGCTTAAAATGAAGTTTGTATTGATGTAACAATTCATGAAATTGATGCATTCTATGCATTTAAATAAGAACTTGATAGATCATATAAAGATGTTTTGCTATGGTGGAAAAATATCAAGACTCTATAATTTCCACATACAGCTAAGCTTGCTTAAAATACTTTAATAATTATAAAATCTTCAATTCTTTTGATATAAAGTTATATTCTTAGAATTGACTTATGAAGAAGTTTAATGATTAAAATAATTTAATTATTTATTTAACTAATTAGATTAAAGTTGATTAATCTATTAACCATTAAGGTTCTTTTAACTGATTAATTGATACATAACCAATTTGATAGCCATTTCTATTGCCTATGAGGCATGGACTTGGGTGACTTTAAGTCTAGATTAGATATAAGGTATCTTTCTACTATACTTATAAAATATATAAATTAGAACTTATTGCCCTCTTATTTTGACCTAGAATAAGGTAATAGTGAGAAGATTAATATTATAAGCACAACATGTAGCTAAAAGTAAGTATACATGGTAGAAGTAAGAAGGTTGTAATAAGAATATATGTAACAAAAAGCAACCATAGACAAATCAATGAGATTCAAGATAAGAAGCACAAACTCAAATATAAAAAATTAGAAAACAAAGATACTTAGTTGCAATAGGATCCTTGCAGTTAAACAACTCTAAGCCACAACCATAAAATACAAGTCTAATAATACTACCAAATCCTACACCTTGCTTTAAACTTCTTATAATAATTTAAATTTTAGATTGTGAATTTTTAACTCAATTGCTTTTAGATGACAAAGTTTCAACATGTTTTAGAATAAAGATTTTGAATTGCAATAATAAATAATATTTTCAAAAAAGATTTAATTGGCTCCAATAGAAATTATTAATAAACAACCACTTACATTTGGAGATGTTATAGAAGAGATCAAGCCATTAAAAGTGGCGTTAGGAGATCAAGTATCTAATATTGTTTTTAACATCATTTAATATTTTTTAAATCTAGTAGTACTTGGCCTTCTTTTGTTTCAATTACATAATTCTCCTATTAATTAGAAATTACAATAAGTCTCTTAAAGATTTAGTCCAAATATTAGCAAACCATTTCAAATTTTATTTGTTGGACCTAAGATATTTATATAAGTTACAAAAATAAATAAATAAATAAAATTTATTTGTCATTTATGCAACATCAAATCTTCATTTAAACAAGGATTATAGTGAAATATTGGAGCAATATAAAAAATATCAAGATATATTTAAGAAGAATATTAATGTATTGTCAAAGCACCAATCTTATAACTATGCAATCAATCTTCAAGAAAAAACTCAACCACCATTTAGATCAATTTATAACTTTTCAGAAAATAAACTTGATACTTTGAAAGAATATATTAATAAAAATCTTACAAAGAACTTTATCCAATACTCCAAATCTTTTATAAGTGCACCAATCTTCTTTATAAAGAAAAAAAAATAGATTCTTATATATATATTTAGACTAATATGGACTCAATAGATTAGCCATCAAGAATTGATATCTTTTGTCTTTGATATCTAGATTCTTTGATCAACTAAATAAAGTTAAGATCTATACTAAGTTAGATGTATGAAGAATTTATAATTTAATACTATTAAAAAAATGATAAATAAAAGATAGTATTGTAAATTAGATATGGCTATTTTAAATATAAAGTCATGCCTTTTGGACTTATAAATGCTATAGTTGCTTTTTAATATTTGATGAATAATATATTTTATAAATTTTTAAATAATTTTATTGTATGTTGTTTAAACAATATTCTTATTATTTCAAAAATATAAGAGAATGTAAATAATATGTTTGCCTTGTATTATAAAAACTTAGACATGTAGGATTATATGTTAAGATAGAAAAATATAGATTTCATATTTTTTCTTAAGTTGTTGCTTTGCTTATAAGATTAGTTTCCAAATATAAATTAGAATAGAATATACATATATAAGATATATTTGATAGTTTAAAAATAACTTTTATCTTTATTTTTATTTTTATGCTATTCAAATTTCTTTAAGTCATTTTTTATAGAAATAAATATATCAAAATTTGTATTAGGTGCAATTTTATCACAAATGGATATAGATGATAAACTTCATCTTATAATTTTACACTCAAAAAAAATTTTAGCAACTAAAATTAAATTTGAGATTTATAACAAAAAAATTCTTATTAAAATGGATTTATTCTAAAAATAGTATTATTATTTAAAATATATTTTTTATTTAGTCATAATTTATATCAATTACAAAAATCTTAAGTATTTTATGCCAACATGTAAAATCATTGATAAGTCTATTAGAATATGTCTTTGTCACAATTTGTATTTAATATTATATATTATTTTAAAAAATAACAAGGCTTGTCTAATGCTTTGTTTGGATGTTCTTATCTTGTACCAAAAGAAAAAGATGTCACTTATAATGAACAACAAACTATTCTTTTGAAACCAAAGCAATTATATTTTTAAGCCATTAAATTAATAAATATAATTTATATTATTTTTTTTGATAAAATTTGTTTAAATACATTAATAGATCATCTTGTTCTTGATGTTTAAAATAATCTTTTTTCATAGATATAAGATTTATTCTAATAATTATCTAGATAATATAAATAGGTTGAAGTAGGCAAAAGTAAATTAACTTGATAATATCTTATAGAGAAGCTTCCTAAAAGCTTCACAGATGTGGTTTCATCTTTATTATGTCTATAGGTGATTGATAGGTTAGAAACTTGGCCAACAAGTTAGCCACGTGTCACACATGTTTTTAACTTGAAGAATAAGCTAATTACGTAGCACACATATAGGAAACTTGTCTTATAAGTTTGACATGTATCTTACAAATTGGACAAGTGTTGAAGGTCTTATAGAATGTTGCCATATAGCTCTTAGATAGATAGTATATATAAAAATAAGAGTGAAGTCTTCTTCACTTTTATGAACATCTTTTTTGTTCCTAGTCTTGTTTCAAGAATCTTTATTCTTCTTATCTTTGGCAATAGCTATTCTAATTTAATATTATACTATCTATGAATAATTCTTTATTTCTTTCAAGTGACATAAGGTTATTTTGTTATTTTGGTTGTATGTGTTTCATATCCTTGACACCTTTATAATGATTCTAATAAATTTGATTTTAAAGATAATCTTTTTTCATTATGAAGAATATTTTATATTTAAAAAGGTCAAGTACAAATATATGTATTATAAGCACAATATGACCTTCTAGCAACATAACACTTTAGATATAATAAAACTTTGGAGCTTATCTTTAAAAAAAAATTGGTGGCATTAAATACAAAAAGAAGTCAAAGCATTTGTTCAATCTTATAACACTTCTTTTACAATAAAGACTCCATATCATTTATCCTATAGACTTTTTTAACCTCTACTTATTCCAAAGAAACCTTGTTCATCTTTTTCAATGGACTTTATTAAAAATCTTCTAATTTCAAACTATTATAATTTTATTTTTGTGTTGGTAGATTTCCTAATTAAAATGGCACATCTTGTACCTTATATAAAATCTATAGTATGTAAAGAAATAACTAAAATTTCTTTGATAATATCTATCAATGTCATGGACTTCTAAGTGATATTATATTTGATCAAGGATTGTAGTTTATATTAAGATTTTGAAAGATATTCTTAAATATATTAAAATTTAAACAAACTATCTTTAGCTTTTTATTTTCAAATTGATTGATAAATAAAATATGTAAATTAAGTATTAAAATAATATTTATAATATATCATCAACTATCACTAAGATAATTAAATAAATTTTTTATTATTAATAAAAAAATTATATAATAATATAATATATTCTTTTATTTAAAAATAATAATAATAATTTTTTTATCAATTATGATTATTATTTATAATTTAATATTTTTGACTTTTTAAAAGTTAAAAATTAAACAATAGAGGATTTAGCACAAAAGATAGAATAACTTTGTACAACAATCAAGATACACCTAAAACAGACTCAAAAACAACAAAAAATAAATGCTAATATTTTAAAAAAAGAACAACTATCATTTAAAGTTGGCAATAAGGTATTGTTATTCCATTGTAATATCAAGACCAATTGACCTTATGGCAAATTGGATTATTGAATGATTAATACATTTATTATCCAAAATAAGATTAACCTAGTTGTATATTAATTACAATTACCACAATCAATGAAGATATATCATACATTCTTTATATCTCTTATTTAGCCTTATATTACAATTCACATACCAAAAAGAATGTAATTATTGCCACCTTTTATTAAAATAAATCACATCCAAGAGTTTAAAATGGAAGAAGTCTTGGATTTAGGCAACACCAAAATAAATTATAATATCTTATACATTGGCACAAATAAGATATTAGTGAATACATATGTAAGCCATATGAGAATCTTGCAAATGCTTTAAAGCTTGTTACTATTTTTTATTGATAACATCTATCAAAATTAAGGACCAACCTTGTCCATTAAAACCAAGAACTAATCTTAATAGTATAAATCAAGAAGAAACAAGTTGAAGGATCAACTTCTAGAACTTCTTTGCAAAATAAAAAGTATTTTATTTTATTTTAATTTTTTATTAATTAAGAATATAAATTTATAATTCTTAGTGAATTAGAATTTAAAATAAATTTTAAAAAATTAAAAAATTTTAATACATATATATTTTAAAGTAAATTTTTATTTTAATAAAAAAAATCAAGAATTTTATAAATAATATTTTTTAAAATATTTTAAATAATATAATTTTTATTCATTAATAATTAGTTTCTTTTCTTTAAAATTCACTCAATTAAAAAACTTTAAGAACAAACAAGAAAAAATTAACCAATTTTTTAAATATAAAATAGATATAAATATTTGTTAAATTTGATAAATAAATAAATAAAATATTTAGATCATTCAGCATTAATTAGTTTTATAAATTAAAATAAGAGCATTTTATTGTTATTTATTTTAAACTTAGTTTTATTTATATTTAAGTTTAAACTTTAAATTTATTTTACTTATTGATAATGTCAGTAATAAATTATGTTATACTTTTTATTCACATAAATTATTAGTAGTAATTTTATAGATATCTTTAATAATAATATCACATTAATAGTAGAAATTTATATAATAATAAAAAATATTAATTTTAGAATATTTTTTTTATTTTAATCTATTAGAATAATTTTTTAAAATTATACTTATAATTAATAATAATAATAATAATAATAATATATGTGTTTAACTATTGATGAATTGATATCTATAAATTATTGAATAATGTTTATAAATTATAACTAAAATACTTGACATGTATATTATTGATATGAAAAAAAAGAGTTGTATTTAAAAATCCAAAATAATATTTCATGTTTAGATAATTTTTAATATGTAATCATTGTAACAAATTTATTTTATATATATTTATATATTTATTGATAGTATAAAAATTTTAAAATTTTAAAATTTATCTTCTAATCATATTATAATTTAATATAATGTAAGTATCAAAAATTATTTTTAAAATAACTTTTTGTATCTATCTTTTAATATATTTTTAGTTTTTCTTATACAATCAATAATTGTGATAGGTAGTTATTAGAATTTAATACAAGAAATTATGCATTAATTTATTGTGTTATGTTACCTAACTGAATTCTTTTTAGAGCATATGCCTTTTAAACATCATCTTTTATTTATACTTATGTGTCAACAAAATATAAAAATATCCTTAACAAATCACAAATAAAAAAATAAAAAAATAAAAACTCTTATTGAAATAATATTTAATATGTTACATTGGTCAATTACTATATGTATATATATATATATATATATACACACATATATGATCAAGGTCAGTGTACCATGGGTGCATTTTTGTGGAAGCAAGAAGAAGAAATGAACACGAATTATATACATATATATATATATATATATATAACAAGGAGCTCTTTAACCAAAGGTGAAGTAGCAACATGGAATAAAAACATGTTAAAACGAAACCCTTCAAAACCGTGGTTTAATCCTCATTGGTAACAATGAGCTCAGTCATGCAACTCACAAAGACATGAAAGATTTGCACCTCCGCTCACAGCCAATCCATCAATCCACATACACCACACAATTATCAAAACAAAAACGGATGCTACCTTTTGGCGCTGTTTTTCTAGCAACCATCCATCCTCGTACATTTTCAACCTATACTACTCACCAGTGTGACGATTTCCATACCTTGGAATCAGTCTCAAAATACCAAAACCCTCATGAAACCCTCAGAAAACCCACAATGACATGCCACGCTAACATTAGGCATCTACCTAGATGAGCTAGCTCTACAGTTAGCAAAAAAACAAAAACAAAAAACAAAAAGAATGAAACTGTAGCATTCTTCTTATCAGCTTCCAGTGCACTTCAGCTCATGTTGCGGTGGGACACCGTTTTGTCAGTGTGTGTTTCTGCTTCGAAGGTTGTGCAATGCCTTTGATGCTGTTCAATCCTTTGAGGGATCTGGGAAGGAAGGAACCAGTTCCGGGTCTACGACAATCTTTCAAAGCTTCAGATTTTAGGGACCCATGTCTCACTGAATTTAATCCAGGTAGTTCACTAACCAGAGACACGATCGATGGCAGATCCAGTTAGGTTTTTCAGCTGCGGTTAACTACTGCATGGCGCCTAGATTTTCAATAACCTTCCCTCTCATCTCCCTGATTCCACTTCCACCTTCGACGGATTTACAATTTTAGTTGACAGCCGAAAGCTCTACACTGTAGGTCCCTTTCAGGATTCAAGGAAGCACAATGTAACCTGGAAAATGTTTACGCGGCGGGTCGAATCTAAGTTATTCACTACCGTCAATGAAAGCAGTTGTGTCGATCGTAGCCGTATGCGAAATCCTACGCTGCTACTAAAAGTCGCTGCTACAGTTTGTGTACCGATGATGAGCTAGTAGCCGTCGATCGACAACCTTCCAGCGAAGTGATACCGTTGATAGGAGTGTATGCGGCAACCAGGAGGGCGTATGAATAACCGGTGGTAGTGTTTTTGGGGGTGTTGTCGAAGGTGGGTGAGATTTGCGATCATGATTTTTGGGTTTTCTTTTTTTGAGCTTGTGAGTATGATGACTGTTTCTGATGGCAAGTTGGGGCCTGCAGCAGCCAGTGGTATGGCTCGGGTTGTTACTATTACAACAATCTAGACTTGATGAATCCCATCGTAGTTGGAGTGAAGTTTATGCCGAACCGAAGGGTTGGAGTTGCAGAAGATTCCTTCAGTGGAACATTCGCAAAAGGTTTCAGATGGTGGACACGGGCCGGGGTAGGCGAACTGATGTGTTATGCGTTTCAGTATTTAGAAAGAAATATTTCTTATTCGAACAGGACTTGAGAGAATCATGTCCAAGTCCTTTGGATGTGCGGATAAAGTGCTGAATTTGGGGGGGATATGGATGAAGTTATTATCTTCTGGCTCGGGTGTCGAACTCCAGACAGCACAGAATCATAAAATGCGAGGTTTCAACTCGTCAATCAGCTGATCACTGACAAAATTCAATCAGCTACGACTGTTCTCGTTGTAATGAATCTGTTTAATGTTTAATCGAAGGGAAGTTTAATGTTCTCATGAGGAAGGCATTAAATGAAACGCAAGGCTCTCGTCACCTTACTCTATTACTAGCACACAAAAAGTTCTAGACAATATTCTTGCCGAATCCAAATGTATTAATTCATGCAAGTAGACCACTATTAAAGTTGTATACAAAACAAAGCACTGTTGAACCTTTGATGTTGGTCTCCTGAATGCTGCACAACAAACTTTCCTAACAAAGATTGTCTTCGAACATCGGCGTGGATTAAAGGGCTTATTATAAGTTAAGTTCAGAGTCTGTTGTTACTTCATTTTCGGCGACGTGGTAAATACTGTACATGTATGTGTCCAGCGCTGAAAGTATGTGCGGGTGGGTTACTAAAACGAGGTTTGGTATCCAAGAGGAAAGGGCTTCGGAGGCGTTTGCGACACTCTCTTATGGTTACCTACGCCGACGAAGCTCTCTGCTTTGACGCCAACTTTTGTTGCAATTCGTCTTGGCCGGGTTAACTGAGCAGTGCTTGAGAAGACAGTCCGGATAGTGACGACAGCAGAAAGGCTCACTTTCTCGTCTGGTTTGGAGATCAGTAGGTGTCAACTCTACAAGTCTGTGGTGGGGGCGTCGTGATGCAGGCCATGGGTTCACAAGATCCTTGTGAGCAGGCGAGTTTCTGAGGCATCGCAACATGGTAAGCGAACACTCCACCTGCGACAGCCAGCTTCACAACGATGATGAGTTTTCACCAGACGTAGTCTGACATTTAGGTTGAAACAATCTGACAAGGAACCCCACATCAGCAACCTAACCTGATTGTCTCTGCCGTTGCTGTGTTAGAGGTTCACGAACATGCTTTTAGATGGATCGCACTAGAATGTTCGGAAAGTCTGTCTTCGAGATAGAGTTAATGACAAAAAGAAATGCAGCTGTTTCGCGAATTTCATTTTTGAGTCATTTCTGTGTGGACCAAAGTTCTGAGAACATTAGTAATCCTGTCCTGCATGTAATGACTGTCGTCGAAGAACTTACATATTTGATTTTTGTAAGCTGTGCTGATGCTAGGTGGTGAATGCTCTGGTTGCAACAAACAGACTGCGGTGAAGGCGGTGTTCAGATTTGGCGAGTCTTGGTAGAACTCAAGGTTAGATATCTGGACTGAAAGTGGCGACGAGACAGCGCTGAATCCAAACAATCCGGCGCTGAACCCAAACAATTCGGTACATCATGGCTATGCCACACCGCATGGCTGTTGAATCCATTAATCCTGTTCCCTCCGCATACCTGAACACAGGAGAAGTCTCGCCCGACTGGCTCAACAAGGGCGACAACGCATGGCAGTTGACAGCGGCTACGTTTGTGGGACTCCAATCCATTCCCGGACTGGTCATTCTCTACGGCAGCATTGTGAAGAAAAAATGGGCAGTCAATTCTGCATTCATGGCGCTGTACGCGTTCGCTGCAACATTGTTGTGCTGGGTTACATGGGCGTACAAGATGTCGTTCGGAGAGCGGCTGCTGCCGATGTGGGGGAAAGCCGGTACTACTCTCGGTTACGAATTCTTGCTGGAGCAGGCGAAGATGCCGTCCACAGTTCATTTCTACAAAAACGGGACGGTGGAGTCAGATGCAGTGGAAGGAATGTATGGCATGGCGGACTTTGTGCTGTTCCAGTTCTTCTTCGCCGCTATTACTATCATCCTTTTGGGCGGGTCCGTTCTCGGGAGGATGAGCTTCCGAGCGTGGATGCTGTTTGTGCCCTTGTGGCTCACACTATCCTACACCGTAGGCGCGTTCAGCTTGTGGGGCGGGGGGTTTCTGTGGCAGTGGGGGGTGATTGACTACGCCGGGGGATATGTTGTCCATGTCTCTTCCGGCGTTGCTGGCTTCGTCGCTGCGTTCTGGGTATGAATTCATCTCTTGCCAAACTCCAGGCCCAGTCTTGTCCGACATCTTGAATGTGAGATTCTTGCGTTACATCGTGGTCAAGTTGAATGGAAATAGCGGCACCCTGACTTGTTGCAATGCAGGTAGGACCGCGGCTGCCGAAAGATCGAGAGAGGTTCCCACCGAACAACATGCTGCTCGTGCTCACTGGAGCTGGGTTCCTCTGGATGGGATGGTCAGGGTTCAATGGTGGCGCTCCTTCCAGTGCCAATATAATTTCGGGGCTGGCTGTTCTCAACACGCATGTATGCGCTGCAACAAGCCTCTTGACGTGGACTACCCTGGACGTAATCGTCTTTGGAAAACCGTCGGTTATCGGAGCTGTTCAGGGCATGATGACAGGACTTGTGACCATTACGCCTGCTGCTGGCGAGAAACTGAACTCCTTTCGCGTTTCAACTTTACCTCTTTCTGGAATCTAAGGCTGGTAAAGTGTCTATGAGGTGGAATTCCGCAGTGTCTTGAACGGATTTGGAATGTTGTCTGTGCAGGGTTTGTGTCAGGGTGGGCTGCTCTGATTATGGGAGTTCTGGCCGGGAGTATTCCATGGTGGTCCATGATGTGGTTGCACAAGCACTGGTCGCTGCTGCAGAATGTAGACGACACGCTAGGCGTATTCCATACGCACGCAGTGACGGGGTGCTTGGGTGGCGTATGTGTGGGGCTGCTCGCGGATCCGACGCTGTGCGAGTACATGGATGTGCCGCTGACGAACTCTAACGGGCTCTTGTACGGTGAGAATGGCGGCGTTCAAATGCTGAAGCAGACTGTGGGAGCTGCCTTCATCATTGGCTGGAACATTGTGGTGACCACTTTGATCATCTTCGCTATTGGCATGGTCATGCCTCTCCGCATGTCGGAGGAGCACTTACTGGTAGGCGACGATGCCGAGCACGGCGAGGAAGCCTACGCGCTGTGGGGAGACGGCGAGAAATTTGATGTCAGCAGGCACGCTCCCTCAACGGACAGCTACCACGGTTCGCGACCTGGCCGCAGCGTCATCTTGCACATCTAAAACTTGGCTCATCGCGCGTCCATCGCTGATTTCCAGGCTGTACCAATCGACACATTGTCGTGGCTCTTTTCACGAATAAATCTTTTCCTGCAGGTGGTAATATTGAGTTACTCAATTCCTGACACCACTGCAGGATTTACCGACGAGCTCATTCCAAGCTGCAACCACCATACTCTGCGCTCGAATCCGAATCGTAGCAGATCATCAGTGTGGTCGTCTTTGCAAATGTAATTTAGTTGCAGTCAACGCCAATTTGTATAAGTGCAAGCTGTTTTCAATTGTTTCAAGGAAACAACCACGATTCGCGGCGACCTTGATTGCAGGTGCTTGTTGGCACCTTGTAATCCTAGTTTGTATCAGTTAATCAGCGCAGGGTTTCGCAACCGCCGGCACCATATCTCTCAGCTTGCCCATCTCGGAGGGAATTCAAACTTAGTGAACTATTCTTTCTAGCTTAATTCAGAGAAAACCGCTCCTGACTTCGATCACCGCGAAGTGTAAATGATTTGATTTTCGTTCCTGTGGCATTCAAATTAGTACAAAAGTTCACGATTCTAGGTGGCATTGGACAGTGTTAGTGTATTTTAAACATGGCATATTGCCTTTCCCTCGAATGGAGATTGTGTTTGCTTTAAAGTGCTTGACACGATTATAAGTGTTGAAACTTCAGTCAGAATAGTGGACAGAATCTCCCGCTAAACGGATTACCTGATATAAATTCTGCTATTGTCATTCTGTGGCTTTTTATCTCAAGGCAACAACTTGGTTTTTGGCCTCGCCTTTGTTGCGCAAAAGCTGTTTACCCATTGTAACTGAATCTCGTCTTTTGAAGTCTCTTTCGTGAAGCCTCTCATCCTGATGGCACCACCATGGCGGTTATGACTATCCATTGTCCGTGCACCGGAACCCAATTCAAAATATCAATGAATATTCTATCAACCATTCAGTGCATGAAAAATAATAATCATCTGATCCACTAGTGAGGTGCCACACAAGAAAGTAACATTTTACAGGGTCACACAATACTATGGAAACGATTTTTATGCAAAATCTGAAGTTGCCACCACTAGAATGAATAGCGCGATGACAAAACAGCAGAAAAACATGCGTAAATATCAAACAACCTGTAATTTTTGATAAAATGATGGATAAAGAGCAGAGTTTTTGATTGCAAGTTCATTTCCAGGACATAAATGAGGACCTTCAACAAAATGTAAGTCTTTCCATGAAAATATTGCACATGTAATCATTCGAAGCGTGTCCAACAAAGCTCATCAAGTGTCACAGTGAAAGTCAAATAGATAGAATTATTCATGGGAAGGATTATGCGTGAGGAACACATCTTCAAAATCTTGTGAGAAACGAAACCAGAGAGATTGGTGGGTGCACCACTGAAATTCCTCAAAAGTGAGCCACACTTATTTCTGATTTACCACACTCCCCTTGGACTCCGCTACACTTTGAAGCGATAACTTCCTCCATGCTCTTCAAAATTCGATGCTTTTGCTTTCAATGCGAGAGTTTGCGGGAAAACTAACAGAAGGCAGACGAAAAATTACCATTTTCACTTGAAGAACATGAAGAATGACTGTCGTTCGGTACCTGGAATCTGCTAGCTCCAAAACGAGCGGTATCTTGTCCTCAACGTCACAGAATGTGTCACGTGATTTAGACATAGTAGATAGGGATTCATGGCATTTTGTCATCACCAATCAGATACTCGGTCAAGTTCGGATGGAGTAGAAAAAAATTCAGACGCTCACACGCTGTTCATGAGGTGGTCTATAAAATTCGGAGCGAGATTCTCAGTACTCATTCTCGGTTTTATTTTGATGGTATATCCCTAACTGTTCAAAACAGATAAAACGATGCATTGAAATCTCGCTAGTGGCAACACATTTTAAGAGAGCTCACTCAAAGGTGGAATCTCCCAAGACAAATCTCATTTGTCGGTTCCAATTGTTGAATTGCCGTGGTTCCTGACTTTGTTGCAGGGCGGGGGTTTGACCTAAATGAACTTACGCAGCATTCTCTTCTTTTTGTGTTGCCTTTGAGGAAAACCTCATCAGCTAGCTCAATATCAGCGACTCCAGCTTTTTGTTCCAGTGCCATCTGGTTGAAAGTTTCACCTCTGCAAGACTGAAAGATTAGTCTCCGTTGAACTTTAAACAATATGATTGATCCTGTTAGCTTCTTTCTTTGTGAGGAAATAGATGAGCGTGTGTGTGCAGCAGCGGAATGAAAGTTGCTCATAGTTTTGAATAAAAACCAAATATTTTCCACCTCACACATGTGCACACCAATTGCTGAGGGTTACAGGTCGCAGGGAAAACAGCAATATTGGCATTTTAGAAAGGAAATGTGGCGCCAAAAAGATACGTTTAGCCCTCGGGAGAAAAGTGTGCAAACTGGTCTGATTGACTACAGGGTCAAACTTTAAATGTGATGAATTTGCAGGAGGCATTTACTACAGCAAGAGTAAGCGTCAGCAATTTTCAGTGCAGAACTTATCCCTCAACACCTACAGACGCTGGGAACAGGTGATGTCTACATCAGAAAATCATCATGTGATTCAACACTTATGAGCTAATCATTATCCCTAATTGCACATGGGCGACCAATACGAGAAAAAGAATCGGCTGTTATGTCATATGATTTTACGGATTTCAGCCTTCCCTTAGGAGCCAACAGTAGCAACGGGGACCCCACCTCAAGAACAACGTGGGGGCAAAGCATGATCACGGCGGTATAGCACCCTTACTACTCTTTCAAATAAGTGTCTCCTCGATGAGCGCCATGGGCCCCTTGAACATTTGCTTCATCAAAATAGTTATCATAGTCCCTTGTGCATCTTCACGTTAAACTTATGATGCAAAATTGACGCAATTTGTAAGATAAAAAATCACAAAACTTTCGTGACCCAATTCATCAGCTCCAGACACTCAGGAAGAGTCTAGCAACCCACTAAGCAAAGATTTACGTTTTGATTATTCACTGCATGCAAAACTAGCATCTCATCTCTTCGAGAAGATGTGAACAGCGAAAGGAATCGTCTGCAGGATGCCCGAAAGGACATCACGCCGCAGTCGTCACCTGCACTGCCACAGCCAGAACTAGGAATCCAAAATATACCCAAAATTGAAAGAAAAAGAAAGTAGTTGGAAGTGCTGCATCCAAATCAACTTCTAGACGGAGGGCAACAAGTGCAGATCTAAAAGAATGGCTTTCTTAATTTAGTCATACACTAATAACAATTTGAAAATGACTTCTGCTTCCCTACACAGATGAAAAACTTGACTATAAGCCATATTCTACGAATGAAGGAGGCCTCCATATTGAGCTTCTGGGTATGAACCTTACAACCTCATCTGAGGTAAAGAATGAATTATACCTAACCAATTGTTGGTGTAAATTCTGTACAATATACACAACCAGATGTAGAACGCCCATGCCTATGTCATGGACCAAGAACATCCAAATCAGCACCACATTAGAGACCAGCAACGCTTGCACTTCGCTCCCACGAGGTGGTGCTCATATCGTCAATGGAGCTTCCTCCATCAAGGTATAGGCGCTTGAGCTGCTCTCGCTGGAATTCTAAAGCTATCTTACCGCAGGGTTTCTTTACAATACTGATAACCTCTACAAAGTCGCCCATTTTTAATTTCTGTTCCATAGTGTCGACAAATTCGTGATTTACTTTAACGCGCAAACCATTATGATTGGCAGATTTTGAATCCACCACAAGAGAATTCATATCCGAGTGCTTCGAACGCACAAGGTCTCCAACCGTAGAACCTGGAGGAAGTTCTCGCACTAAAATATGTTCATTCTCCATTTTTATAACAAACACTGGGTCATTCTCCCTCATCAGTGGCTCGCAGCAAGATGCCGCGTAAGGGCAGTCTTTGTTGTGCACAGGGAAAGGGCACGGCGGTTTCAAATCTGCTGCCAACGGTGATACTCTCAGCTTAGTATCCATGATCTCACTTTGCCACGTCAACACCCAGCGAGCCCACTCTACACGTTCAGAACTGAAAGCAGAATGTTCACTGTTGTCTTCCTTATATCTCCAGTGAGCTGCTAACCCATATTCAGCCTGATGATGCATTTTCATTGTCCGAATTTGCACCTCCAGAGGATATCCGTCACTTCCAATTACAACAGTGTGTAATGACTTGTATCTGCAAACAAATAAAAGACACAATCAACACTCAATCACGAATTGTGTGCCGAGACAGAGTGAAATACAGGAAGAAAGAAATGTCCTATACGATTACAATAAAAGAAATGCACTTATGGTGTACAATCTCCGGTTAGATTGAATGCCGTACCCGTTAGGCTTCGAATCAACAATGTAATCCTTCGTCTTTCCAGGAATATATCTCCATAGTTGGTGAACGACCTCCAAAGCCTGGTAACAACTTTCCTCATCAGACACGATCAGACGCAATCCTCTTACATCAAGAATTTCTTCGGGGCTTCTCTTTTTTCTGCACAGAATTATCCCAAAAGGGCTTAGTGACGTATCAGCAGAAGAATTAAGCCAGCCACTCAAAAGATTACAACTTATACATTCACGAATGGAATGCTGAACATCGTATAAATAATCAAATAAGCGTCATCAGCTCTTACTTCATCATTTTCTTGTAAACGCTGTACAGATTCTTAGGTCGTCCACACAGATCAATAAACTGCACCCCACGAACTCTTAATGCTTCGTCCAGGTCTCTGATTGAAGACATTACGAGCCCCTCTCGACATCGCTCTGACAGCCTTATGGACAAATTTTCATAATCTACAGGCTTCAAGCACTTGAAGCAAAGATCTTCCATCTCAGCCTTCCAACTCCAAATACCCAGGCGATTCGCCAAGGGAGCGAAAATCTCCAGCGTCTCCTTGGCAATACCTATCTGTTTATGAGAAGGCAAGGCCTCTAAAGTCCTCAAATTATGCAATCGATCAGCTATTTTTATAAGCACCACCCTAACATCAACCATAGCCAGAATCATTGTCCGCAGCCTGTCAGCCTCTGTTGAATCACAAACGGTGTTGCTATCCCTGGCAAGCTGACTAAATTCACTCAATTTCGAAACCTGTCAACAATAAGAGCAATATATAAATGATAAAAATTAATAATAATAATAATAATAATAATAATAATTAAAAACAGTAACATTCACATACTATTGCAACACAGAATCGACCAAAACAGTACAATAGTACATTAAATTAAAATTTGCTATCCATCTCTACCTTCTCAACAAAATGTCTCAACACTGTTTCACCAAACGGTATCAAAAAGCATTTGACTACCCAATGAAAAACATGAATTTTTTTTGCATACCCCGATGACCAAGCTCGCAACATCCTCTCCCAAAGAACACCGCAACAGTTCCAAACTCAAGTTAGAGTCGTCTATGGCATCGTGTAGTAATCCAGCTGCAACCACTATATTGCCAACTCCAGTTGCCGCCAAAATCAAAGCCGTCTCCACACAGTGAGCCAAGAACATGTCTCCATTTCGCCGAAACTGTCCAATAAAACCATGGCAATGATTCATTAATGAAATGTACACATGTTACGTCGTTGACGGAAAAAAAAACAAAACAAATCAAAACAAAACAAAAAAAACAAAAAACAAAAAATAAAACACGCGTCCTGCAAACCAAGGAGCAGGATTGGGAGACCTGGATCGATCTCATAAACACAAGCATATCAACAGCAATGACAATACCCAAGTGCCTGAGACTAAGGGAACTTACTTGTCCTTTATGCGCTTCTTCTGCCATTCTGAAAGCCTTGACAACGATAGGATCGTAAAAGACCTTGTATCTAGCTTGTGCACTTCTCAGAAGCTCATCCGCAGTTGATGAGGCAGATTTATTCACCTTCGTAAAATCTTCAGTGCCTACCGACGGCAAGTTGTTGACCTGTTCTGCTAACCTCAAAATCTTCTCTCTGGCTTCAAGGATATCTGGAGCTACTTCACGTTGAGAAGTGCTCAAATAGTTCCTCCCACTTGAGTATGGCGGAAGTGTAAGAGTATCACGAGACGAGTTACCATGAGCCGAAGCACCTGAGCTAAAGCCTTCCACGCGAAATGGTTCAGAAGACGTGTATACAGCCTTCCCAGACTCTGTTGGTCGGCTCATGCTCGCGAGGGCTTGTTGATAATCAGGGGAAGCATCATTGTTACCAATCCCAAATCCCACACTACTTCCAACGATGAGACTATCCCTCTCACCCGAGTGAGAAGACCTACGCGATAATTCTCGCTCGACATGCGGATCCAAGTGAGGAATCCCCCCGCAACTAGCACTTTCAAAGGCAGAGTGAATGAGTGTAGCACATCCGTTGCGAGAGATCGGCCCGCGCAACACAACAACTGGACTGCGCTCTCTCATTCTCAAAGAAGTAGGGGAGGATATATTCTCAGATCCAGATCGAGGATCGTCACTTTCCCATGCTATCATAGAGTGTACGGCTTCACCTCGACTAATGCTCCTGTGAGACCCTACAGAAAATGAGTTGCTAGATGAAACATCCAATATGTCACTAGAAGGGTGTGAAGTATGGTGTGAAAACCTACTTGCATTGCTGTGAAAGAAACTGGGCATAGATCCTAAAACTGTAGATCTCGACAACTGCTGATGGTGTGTTTGCGACCCCAGACGGATCGCCTCAATTTCAGTTGCTGTATATGAATTCTTACTTCTAATGGAACCTTGCGTACCCAAAGTGGCTGGAGGGGAACTAGTATACAGCGCCATAATGCCGATCGTATGTACAAACACTACACAAACCTCACACAATAATACCGATTCTCAATGACACTCTCCAGATCCGGAATTCGTCAACCCTTGTGCACGGCTTTGCGCAAGCTCCATTCACAACGTATACGCCCTCTTTTACCACCTCAAAGTTCCCGCTACCTCCGCAATAAATCCACGCATGCATCTTCCATCTTCAATTTCATCACCTCCTACTTAACTCACAGCCACCATCTTCTATCTTATTTGAAAAGTGCTCCTCCTCCTCTAATCTCAACATTTCGCCAATTTCTTCACCCTCCTCAAGACGTGATTCTTCTCGTCTACTCCAGCTCCCTCCACATTTATAGAAACTCACTCAGTCAGCACAACCAAACCCTTCGGTTTAAGACGCCTCAACACTTCCTTCAAACGCACGCTTCAGAGCCCTCACTCCTCCAAATTCCCTAACGAAGAGTGGATTGCAAAGCTCCGTGGCTTTGATTGCGCTGTGACGTGCTGCGGAAGGAGGCCGTGGAGTGCGAACGCAAGATTTCTCCGCGGTTATGTCGTCTTCATAACGAAGCAAATTGGCTGCGCGCTACAGAAGCTGCTGATGGTGTCCGACAGGGGACCCGCCCCGGGGCTTCTTTACCTTCCGACCTGCCCCCCTCACCACCTCCCGACCCTACTTTCCGACCCACCTATCAGACGTACCAACCCTCCTTTACTCCGATTTCTTCCACAGGCCACGCACCACAAGCGCTCTAAGGCTGCGCATCAGACCTACTCGAAATTCAAATGCTTGTTCAAATTCAGAACAGACCGTGTCACCGGCTCTTGCTGTTGAATTTCCTGGGCTGGAGATGAACTTGGCTTGGAACTTACCCAGTTGCAGATAGTGAGATTTTGGGTATAGACCATGGAAACATACCCAGCTTTCTGAGTTTAATAATACAAATGGAGACTCATTTATTTCGTTTGTGAACCACATGGTAATAAGAAACGCACAATAAAAGCTGAGAGGTTGATCCAATGTTGGACTTACAGGTGGTAGTCATCTGGACCAAATTTCAATCCCTTAGGATTCATCACAAAGTTAACAGAGTTGTGAGAGAAAATGGCATGATAAATGAAGGTCCATACAAGCCAGTAATGACCTTTAGTATTTTTTGTTTTTGTTTGTTATTGGTTTTTTTTTGTCTTGTGAGCCGCCCATGTACTTTGATTTAAATTCTGCCACCCAGAAAGTGCAGCCATGATGCTCATTCATGCACATGCCACGTATCAAGAATTCAGCATTTTCATCAATCAAAGAGAAGGCACTTTTATAGTCAGTAATCAACTTTTCAATTACACTTTATATGTGTGTGCTTACATACATACAAACTCATGTTTTAAAAAATTGTAGAAGGCTGTTTGATAAAATAAATAAATCAAGCATAAAAAAGTCTTACATAATTTCACATTACACCCATTTGTAGAATGTTTGTATATATATATATATATATATATATACATAATCACACACACAGGAGGAGTAGTAGTAGAAGAAGAAATAGGTTATGTTATGTTATGTTATGTTATGTTTTTTTTTTTTTTTTTGATGACGATGATGATGTTGTTGTTGAAACACATGAAAAAAATGATCTTCTTTAGTAGTGCTGTAACATAATTCCACAACATTTATACCCACCATACAACATCATTTATTATAAAAACTCACTAGTAAAAGTTAACTAGTTGACATGTACACACAATTTGGAGATATCACCCACTTCTTTTAATGAGGGGAAAAACTCCAAACGTCACGCTATGCGATTCAGAAAAAATGAAAAAATGAAAAATTGAATGATTAAAGAAAAAAAGGTAACGAAATGGGTGGAACATGTGTAATGGGATTGACACGGTGGCATGAATTTGGGGGGCGGGGGGATCCCCACCGGCGAGGAGCATGTCGACGCAACCAGGAAGCAACCGGGACGCCTGGCGGGCGGGCAGTTGGAGTGTGCCCGGAGATAAAACGAGGTGGAGGGAGGAGGACTTTTGGTGACCTTCAGCGCTGGCGCGTGGCGTCAGGAAGCGGAGACGCTGCTGCCAAGTGGCTTCCGATCGGCGACGATGCTGCCGCTAGGTGCTGGCGAGGCGTCCTGCTCAATCGCTGCAGACAAAAGCGCTGCACTGATCTCGTGATGCCCTCCAGAGTAGCGTTAATCATCCCCCATAGAACCTCTCGGATCTCCCTGCCCGTCCCTAAACGTTCATCCTTCCGCTCCACGTCCCCAGCTGGGTGGTCAAGATCGCTTGTGTGCTTCGCTGTCCTTGCTGCTTTCTATGCTTTCGGTGAGCTTGTGTGATTTCTGCTTCTACATAGCCTCCAATTTGTCCCAATGCAAGAACTCGTGTGATTGTGTGCTCTACTGCATACATTCATGTAAACTCCCTTGAGGATGGAGCTAAGAGGGGAGGAAGGGTGAACGTTCTATGGACGGGCAGAAGCGGGCAGGGCTCCCCGAGAAATTATATGGGGGATTTTTAACGCATCTCTGAGCTTAGGGCCGAATCAGAAAGGACGCTGATAACGATTGGCACGTGCAGCGGGCGTCATCGGTTGCCATCCCCACCTTCCATTCTCTGGAATGAAGGGCAACGAGCAATCGATGCTACTAGGTGGGCAGAGACCATGGCCGTGGCAGGGACGAGGCAGGACATGAGGAGGCTCGTGGGGGAGTGGGGGAGGGAGAGTGGTGGTCCACGGCGTCGTGCTGCCCTTACACGACCGGGGCACGAAGAACCTGGTCACAGGTCGTGGCGAGAGGTCGCGTGCTGGACTCGCCTCGTCGCTCGTCCGCCCAGCAGCCCGCGCTTGCCTGCGCGGGCACTCCACCCTTTCCACCTCGTGAAGCTATTGCCGATCCTTTATCCCGACTATTCTGTCCATCAGATATTTTTTTCCCTTTGTGTCCCTTGACCTTGACTGACACGGTGGCAGATTCACACATGCACCACCACGGTGACGTACCTGGCAATCGGATACCCGGTGATCCCCATCTTATTCATCTGCTTGGTATCTTCGTGAAATGCCCCTTCTTCCTATTTCCTCAAGCTGAAGTCGTTTAGAAAACTTATCGACTGTAGGCAATGCCTTGAATGAAATCATGCGAACAAATCATTCTGGAAGCTTTCTAGTACCGAACTGATTATTTGCTACACCACAATTTCATTGGAAGGTGATGTCCTGTATGCACTGAGCTGCTTTCTAAGATTCTGGGTTTTCACATTCCGCTCGCCAAGTTTGTTCCTTCTCGCAATTCTTTGGTTGAAGAAGCGGTGTCGGAATGCCCGTCGTATAGAATTATTCTTCACATCATCAAGGAGATTCTTGAGGAGTGGTGAATACCTCTGTCGTTTCTTACTGGCATCTTAATAATGAACCGAGCCTTCTTTCGCTCTTTTCTTGTCATATTTACCCCAAATTTAGAATGCGGGTTTTCTCTTCCTGTCACGTTTTTTGTATCACGAAGTAACAAGGGTCTGGTGCAATAAACTCCCATTATGCCTTGCATTCTAGAATGCTATAAATTCCCCATACTGTTGGAGCATAATATAAGCGGTTAAATTGAGAAGATTCATTGAATTGATTCATTGAATTCAATAGGTTGAGAAGATTGATTCCACCTAGGATATCTTTGTCTTTAATAGGGGCAAAAGACTGGGAAAATTGGTTACATGATGTACTTTAGAAATGAAGTGCAATTGTCACTTGGACATTATTTAGAGAAAATAATATATGAAGAGAGACAGAAGAAGTGAATTACATAAATCAACTCTTGAGAAGATAGACTCAAAAACAAGTCTCTTGTGTTGCACAATTGTGGATGTTGCATAGGTCACCTTCTAAGTTGTGGAATATCTTTATTCTAAAACCAATGCAACTCAGTAATGCCACTACACAAGCAAAAATAAAAATAAAAATATGAGGGTCTTTTTTCTATTTTTCTCTACAACAAAATTTTTAAAAAAAAATCTTAGCAAATATTATTTAAATTTTAAGCAATAATAAGAAAAAAAATCAATATTAGCAAGTAACTCAATAATAATGACATCTTATAATTGTAACAAGAATTGAATAATTAAATAACATGGTATATCTATATTATTTGGAATGAATGTAATTAATGTGTTTTATTTTATTTAAATATAACATTATATTTTACTGCATTCAATTGTATTGTATGTTGTTTTTTTAATAAATCATTAAAAATAATAATATTTATAAAAATAGATGTGTTCTTTTAGGATTATAGCTTAATTATTAAATTTAGCATAGAAATTATAAAATAATTATATATATATATATATATATATATATACACACACATATATAAGCAAGATAGATCAATATTTTAGAAGACTAATCTACATCATAATAATATCTATATAAGAAAGATTAATAATAATAATTTCTTTTTATGATTTAAAAAAATATTAAAATATAAAATAGAAAATATATAAATTATAATATATTTAAAATTTTAAAATATAAATATTTATGTTTAGAGTAATTTTTTAATGCACATCTGAAATACATAGAATTGGAATTTAAATGTAATATTAAAGCATATATTACTATAAATAAACAATTTATATCAAAAGTATCAAAAATTTTATTAATACTTTAATTTATAAATATAAAAATGTGATGACATTTAAAGTAATGTTTTGTAGATATTTTATAATATTATAAGTATTTTGGAATTTGTGCAGATTATCACATAGTGTGTATTGTATCTATTTTATAGATGGAACTACATTTTTATAAAATACTTATATCATATTTTGAGAAGTGTTTATTAAGATATTTTTAATAAATATAATTTATTATAGCCATTTATATTGTATAAAAAAATAATTACAAATGTAATAATGTGATAAGTTAATATAAAAACTGATTATAGTTAATGAACATAAGTTATAATTTATACACAATAATCATGTGCTATTTTTAGGTTTTTATTTTTTTATAAAATCAAAAAATATAATATATTTTATTTAAAATAAAATAATAAATATTTAATTTATGATACTAATTTCTTATACAGATATTTTACTAATTAAAATTTAATTATTTTTTGGATCATTATATAAAAGTATGTAGTATAAATTGTAATATATATATATATATATATATATATATATATACCCATTATCTTATAAGGACATGATTTTTTCTGCTTCAAAGCTGTATTTATAAACATCTATGACTCTAAAACTATTAGTTTAACATTTTAATATGATACTCAATATTAATTCTCAAAAAATATAAATTCAATGTTAAACCTTTCATTATCTAAATAAGAGGCTTATGTAAGATCTAATTGTAATTTTAAACAACAAATTTTACTTTTAACAAAAATATTTATTCTTTGTATAGTAATGCATAAATTTTTGTGTGACTTATTATCTATGGATATCCAACTATTATGTTTTGAGCTCAAAAAATTTATATGAACATATAATTCTTTTTAATATTATTATAATTTTTAAATTTTTTTATAATAATAATAATTTTTTTATATTATATATTAACTATTATAATATAAGTACTATCAAAAAGTCTTTTATCTATAAAAGTCTATATAATTATTTAATTTTAATAAAAATAGATTCATCATTATTTATAGAAGAGTATTTTTATACTTATTTTTTTAAGATAAATTATTATATAATACCATACTAGGATTGTAAATTTATCTTATTCTAAGTCTAATAACTATTGTTGGATAAAATACCAAAATATATATTTAATTTAGAAATTTAAAATTAATTTATTATTTATTCTAATTATAGTTTTAAAATGGAATTAAAAAGATATAAGATAAAGCTACATGAAATAAGATGACAACTACAATTGCAAGTTTATTTTACTTTAATAGTCTAGATCTAGCAATAATTGTCAAAAAAATATCAAAACATATACTCAAATTTTTAGAAATGTATAACTAATTTCCAACTTATTCAAATCATGTATTCAACATGGCCCTATACAGCTAATAAAAAATCTAAAAAATAAAATATGCCAAATCAAGGTTCTTCTTATTTCACTTTGGTTATAGGATTATTTTGCCTTACCAATCTAGTTCTAACAAGTACTATTGAATATAATACCAAAATATGCAATTAAACTTTAAAAGTTTATATCTATTTTTTTACATATTCATATCATATATGATTTATTTTTAAAATTTTAAAAAGAAATTATTAAAAAAATAGATATCATATTATATTTTTTATTAAATTGGTCTTGGAGCTAAACAAAAAAATATCAAAGGTTTATAAACTTTTAATTTTTATAATACTTGCTTCACAAATGATTCATAAGATCTTGCAACCTTCTTCTTAAAAAGAACCAAAGAGGAATAAAAAGAGACATTTTAAGAAAAATGGAGAAGAAAATGATATTATAGAAGATTTTTCAAACTACTCTATTTAATTACAATATCAACCTATTAGCCTATTTTTCATCCAATTATTTTTATTCTTTCTACTCTTTGTTTTAATTTTTTTAATTAATTACTAATTTAATTTTTTTCTAATCTTAACTACTCAAAGGTGGTATTTTTTTTATTATACATATTTTATCTTATAAATTTAATCATTACTTTATTAATTATTAATTAGTTTTTTTAATAATATTTAATACTATATTATTTTTATGAATTAAAATTTATTAGATTAAAAATAATTAAAAATAATATTATATCTATTACAAATATCTATATTTTCTATTACATTTACTTGGATAAGTAGAAACAAGTAGAATTAAATAGAAATAAGTTAAAATAGATTAAATTAATTTTATCTTATTAAAAAGCTTCTTTGAAGCTTTGTCAATACAAATTTGACTTTACAAGCATTTTTAGGTGATTGTTAGATTAAAAATTTGGTCAATAAGTTGGCCACATATTGCATATGTTGGTCACTTGTATTACAAGTTGGCCATGTGGTACACATGTTGAAAACTTGCCCTACAAATTAGTCATGTCTCTTGCAAATTGGATACATATTATGTGGCCTATAGGATGTTGCAACATAGCTTTTTAGTTAGATAGTACATATAGAAGCAAGAGTGAGGCCTTCCTCACTCTTATCATCATCTTTCTTGTACTTCAATTTTAGTTCAAGACTCTCTAGTTTCTATATATTTAATAATAGTCATTCTAGTTTCTATCTTATATCTATCTTTGATTTGTCTACTTTCTCTCTTTTAATGACATAAGAGTATATTGTCTATTCAAGGTTTGTCATGATTGATATCCTTGACAATACCTATATTTTTTAATAGTGTTTTTTTTTTTTTTTTTTTTTTTTTTTTTTTCTTTACTAAAATTATTTAAATTTATATATTATATTGTAATCTTTAATAAAATATATATCAATAAACAAAATTATGCTTCTAATTAAATATAAACAAAGTATAAATAATAAATCATAATGATATATAATACAACTTATTTTTACTAAATTGACTTAATTATTAATTAAATAATATAATTTATTGAATTTTAATTTTTTATTATTTTTTAAATTTTTACATAAATTAATGTTTTAGTATTAAATAATTTTAAAAATTAATCTTATGTTTGATGTTAAATATAACTATTCAAATATCATATAAGTTAACACTCATTTAACATAATTTAAAAACTCAATAACTTTATATATCTTAAAATATATTGTATATTATATTTTTTTATAAAAATTCTTTATTTTTATATTTTATTTAAAAAATATTATATAAATCAATCTTTAATATTGATATTATTAATTTATTTACTTATTTTAAAAACCTAGTTTTAATTTGAGATCCATAATATTGCATTCTTAATTGATTACTAAATTAAAGCATCCATATTTTTAAAAATTAGTAGATTCTAATTTAATCATATCTAAATATTAAATTAAGTAAATTATAGTTTTAAAATCTAATTTTAAAAAAATTAAGTCTTAAATCTTAAATATAATATTTTATAAATCTCAACTTAACCTAGATAAAGTCTAATTTCAAATTAAGTTATAAATTATAAACTTAAAAATTATATAATTCTAAATCAAATCTTATATAAATTCTAATTTAAATCTTAACTTCCAAATCAAATTATATATTCTAAATCTTAGGATTAATTAAATTCTAATTCAATTATAAATATCTCCTAAATTTTACATCTAAAAACTAAATAAATTCTTATTTAATTCAAACAAAATTTTAAAAACTAGCAATAAATTTTTTTAATATAAATTTAATATATATATATATATATATATATATAGAATTTATAATAATATATTATATATCTAAAGTAAGAAGTTCTAAAATCCTTAAATATATTAATTATTATAAGATAATATAGAATTATAATCTTTACTACCGAAAGATTATCATTCTTAAAAGTGACACCTTAAACATTTTTTGAATTTTGATTTGATGACAATATAAACTTAGGTTAAAGATAATTTATTAATTTAAGATATCAATTTTTTTTACTAAAAAAATATTCTACAAAACAAATCACTCTTTAAAATAGAAAAAAAATACTTTTCTCATAATAAAGTCTTTTGTTCATTTTTAAAGCACATTTTATAAAATTAATATTGTATTTTGCTTAACTACAATGATAGATATTAATTGCTTCAAATTACCGAAAAAAACACCTTTTAGCTTGCAATAACTTCCTTCTTTCTACACAAATTATAAATTATCTCCAAATAAGTTTTATATAAAAAAATAATAAATAAAAACCACGCTATTATAACTATCAACTTCCTAAAAGTTGTTAAACAACTTCTAATTCTTATAATTCAAAATTTCCTTACACACACAACCTTGTCAATTAATCTAAAGTGGATTTTCAAGGACAAAATTTTATCCTTTTAATATTCTATTTGTCTTATAGTATCTTTAATAATCTTTTTAAGATTTTAACACAACAATGCCACTTTAAAAGCTATTTTGATTTTTTTTTTTTTTTTTTTTTAAGATTCTTATTCAATTGTGGTGGTATCTTTTTTTCTATATAATATATTATTTTTAAAATTAAAACTATTCTTTTATATATTAGTCCACAATCAAACTATCTCTCTTATAAAAACCATCACAAGTGGTGCACTTGAATGTGTAGAATTCTATAAATATTTAATTGGTCTCAATGTTGAAAGTTAGTATTCTTGTACTATTATTGGTTCTATATGCTTGAATTATTCTTAGAAAAATTTGAATTTTTTCTATTCTTGCTTGTCAACAGATGAAGTTACCATAAATTCTCTTGAATTTTAAAAAACATGATAGTAGAGTATCTTTCTAAAATAATAGATTAAATCTCTATGTCAAAATAATTAAATAAAATTTTATTACAATTTTATTTTAAATTTCTTATAATAAAATTTAAGCATGGCAAAGAAAGAGGCATTGAAATTTTTATTTTAAAACTTCCGTTTGTATGTGGTATGTTTGAAGCTTGTTGTAAGAGAAAGATTTGTTTTTGTTTTTGTTTTGTTTTTTTTGTTTTTTTTGTTTTTTTTGTTTTTTTGTTTTTATTTTTCTTAAAATTACATGCTTTTAAAATGTGTTTTGAGCTTAGTATAGAAGATAATGACATTAAATAAATTTTAAAAATCTTATTCTCTTACAATAAGTTCTGAACTTGTTGCAAGAAAAATATATATATATATATATATATATATATATTTAAGGTTTAATTTTTTTTATATAATTTTAAAATCTCTTATACTAAGTTTAGATCTTATTACAAAAAAAAATCTTTATTTTGATTTTTACATTTGTATTCTTATACAACAAGTTCTAAGTACGTTGCAAGTAAAGTTGAGACTAATGATATGTTTTTAAAATGGCCTGTTTTTATTGTGAAGTTAGAACTTGTTACACATGAAGTTCAAAAAAAAAAAATTATACAATTTGGATTCTCCTACTATAAGCTTATTAAGAGATAAGATTATATATATATATATATATATATATATATAAATATTACATCTTTTTTTATTTTATTTTAAATAGATCTTTAAATTAAGTTTGTGGTACAAATCCAATTTGGTATAATCAACCAATAATTGATAGATTAGTTTTAAAATCTATTGTCAAATATAATTTCTTTGTTCTCTTGCAATTGTAGGATACTACTTATCATCATTCATTTATATTTGAATACCAAAATCTAGCATAGAAATCCAAATGTAACAAAATAAAGTGTTAATAAATATAACTTTAGAAATTTAATATATTACTATTAGAATTTGTTGTTTAATTTAAAAATAAATTATAATAAAAAATTATTTTAAAAAATAAGATATTAAAATTTCATAAATATTCAAATTAATTTTTACTAAAAAATCTCCAAATTACAAAAAAAAAAGAACGATTATTTATTAAAATATTATTTTATTATGATTTTTAATTTATTTTAATTTTTAATATTTGATCTTTTGATATATTTTTATTTTTATTTATTTTTTAAATATAATTTTTAATATTAAAAAATTAGTTATTAATTTTATAATATTATTAAAAAAATTATAATGTTATTATTTTTACTAATTTAAAAATATATTGATATAATTCTTTATTTTAGTATAAACTTGTCCTATTTTAGATCTTATTATGGATAGAAAAAAGAATTTTTTGTGCATTCAAAGTCCTCTTTTTTTATTTATTTGTTATATTAACTTACTTATTTGATTATTTTATCAAATTTATGATAATAAAGGCATTTCAATGAATTTTTATAGAATTATGCTTTTTTTATTATTCTTTTCAAAAATCATAATAAATTAGAATAGATAGAAGTAGGTTAATATTTAAACATCACAAATGTAGAAAAAATTATAAGTTCAAAGTTGTTAGTATTATATAATCATATGTACATCCACTTTGGATTGTCTATAGATTTTATTTAGATATTTTGCCTAGGCTACTATTTAAAGGGCTTTCTAAAAAGAATTGCCCAAATTGGATAGATTTAAATTTGAAATTTATTCTTTAGATATTTGAACCTTTGATTATTAGAATTATATTCTTAATCAAAGTCTATCCATTAGATGAATCTTTGGTATAAATTTTGATCTTGATTGTTCAAATTATAATATTTCTATTAAAAATAGACTTTCAAAAATATCATTAAGGTACTAGCAACCATATTTTATATATATATATATATATATATATATATATATATTTTCACAATCCTAGATCTAGTAAACATATGTCTTTAGATTATTTTATTTAACCATGTGTTTAGTCCTCTACTTGTAGCATCTAATTCCTAATTTATCTTACATCAGCTACATAAATTATATTGCCAAATTATCAACATTAATAAAAAAAATTTGAATTACAAAAGATGAATGATAAGATTAAAAAATAATTTAAAATTAATTAAATCAAATTTTATTTTATTGAATTAATTATAAATTATATAGTAGAATATCTAATTGGTTTAGATTTGGTTTAAAGCCATATTAGAATAAATTTAATATTATTTTAAAAATTAGATTTTAATTTATTTATAATCAAATTAATATTAGAAAAAAATTAGTTTTGAATTTATTTGTACTACTTGCACAATGCATGAACTCACTATTGCATTCAACTATACTATTGAAGAAACTCATATTAGATTTATGATTTTATATGCATGTGAGTATAGTGTTGTTGGGCGCTTTGCCTTTGAAGCTACTAACTCTCTATATGATAATGGCAAGGTATGCTTTTTGTTTGGAAAAACTTCAATAGTTAAATTTTTGTACTAGAGTTTTGTTAGATTTAATATAGAGTCACATTGGTACTATATATTTATTTATAGACTCACAACATTATAAAAATCTATAGCAAAACTTATTTGATAAGAACTTTGCAAAGGCAATGACAAGCATTAATGTGAAGATTAGATTCAAGGGCAAGATCTAAAAGTTTTGTTGGGCTTTTTATTTTTATTTTTATTTTTTAAGATATGAGTGTATTTTTGGCAATCTATTTTTTTGTTTTAAAATTCCTTTTAAATTATAATAATTTATTGATAATTTTTTTTAAAGAAACATTATAATTTTTAAGTTAAAATTAGTAATAAATTAGAACAAAAAAATCTTCACTTGACATAAGCATGTGTTTTATTTAATATTTGTACATTGTAAATATATACCATCCAGATTGATGATGCAATCTTATTTTGATTATAACTAAAAATATAAAAAAAATTATATACTACAAAATTATATAAGATTATGGATAAAATTTTAAAAAGAAATTAAATATACACAATCATATATACTTTAAATTTTAATTCTATAGCTATTGTTTAATCTAATAACAAAATCAAAGCACAAAAAAATAAAAAACAATCTTTAAAATCTTTTTTATCCTTTAAATATATATATATATAATAAAATATAAAAAAATTAACTTTTAAGAAGAATAAAATTTGATTTAGTTTGAATTGAATCTTTAAAAAATTGAATCTTAAATATGATTTAAACAATATTATCACCAAGCCAAATTTAATTAATACTAATTAAAAGTTACACTTATAAAAATGCATATTTATTAAGCACTAATGTAGTTGTAATGCCTAAGAGATTGCAAACTATCAACTAGAAGAACATTGTAAAAATATACCATCTAGATTGAAGATGCAATCTTATTTTGATTACAACCAAAAATATTGAAAAAAAAATTATATACTACAAAATAATATAAGATTATTGATAAAATTTTAAAAAGAAATTAAATATATATAATCATTCATATTTTAAATTTTAATTCTTTAACTATTGTTTAATCCAATAACAAAATCAAATTACAAAAAAATTTGAAGAAATGTCTAAGAGATTGTAAGCTATCAACTACATTGCTATGTTCATGTTAAATAATAAACAAATATCTCAACTATTTTATTGTAGCTACATAAATGTATATAGCATCTACTATTTTATTTTATTAATTTTTTTTTTTATTAAATATGCCAACACTAAATTGATTGTTGTATAAAGGAAAATTGTCTTTAAGAAAGAATTAGAAGAAGTTGTTATATTCTTATTGATAATTCATAATATTGGCACAAGTTTGTAATAATATTTTGTTAGCTTGGTAAGTAATCTTATACACCTTAGTCAACTTATTAGAAATAAGTTGTTTAATTGTGTCTTGCTTAATACCAAAATTTTGTAAAAATAGCTTAATATGAAAATTAAGAATAATAATAATGTGGATTTTGTGGTATTATGTTATAACATGATAATTGGATGAAAAGATGGGTGACGACCAAAATATGTAAAAATAATTTAAGTACAAGGTTAATAGATAATTTCTTAAGAATTCATAGCTAATAGATTGAATATAGTTATGAAATTAAGGCTCTATGCTATCTTTTGTATTAAAAAAACTTTTATTATCTCAATAAGTCTATAAATAGCTTAAAATAAGATAAAATAGGTAAAAAAAATATAATTATTTCTAAAAAAAAATTAAGAGTAGGCTACTACACAATCTAACACAAAAATAATTAGATTGGTATCCAATAGTGGACCATTTATGAGACAAGGTTGAAATCAGATCTGAAGGCACAAAAATAAGAACCTATGGCAAATGAAAGATTCTTTAGAGATTAGAATTTGAAGATAGAAAGTGTGTTCCAAGTTATTTTAAAAGTATAAGATTTGAAGGTTTAAGATTTAATAGGATTTAAGATTTAGAATTTCATAAGATCTTAGGATTTTGGATTTAATAAGATTTAAGGTTTGATAGGATTTGTGCTTTAAGATTTGAAAAGATCTTAAAATTAAGAGTTTCATAGAATTTAGGATTTAGATTTTAATAGGATTTGAGATTAAAATTTATATTAGCAATTTAAATAAGATTATAATTTGATAGCATCAAGAATAAAAAATAATTATTTACATTCAATTTTATAAATATTTTTATAATCAAAGCCTAATTCTTTTTAGGACAGTCAAAAAACTTTTCAATAATAGTAATAAACATCTTCTTTATATTTAGCTAACTTATATTAAAAAAAATATCACAAATCTCAATGTATGTATCAATTATGAGTTATTTTTTTGCAGCTATATTTATTTTAGATATGTGCATTAATAAAGTAAAAAAATAAAAAAAATAGCCATCTTACATAAATAATATATTGAAATGAGTATCAATATTATTACAAGGGAAGATAAGTACATTATTCTAGTTCTTCCTTGGCAAGGAGAGAATAGAAAGCATTGTCCCTTGTAGCATATTATATATCCCATTTAGTGGATGCTTAGGATATTTTTTAAATTGTCTTGAAGCTTTTTAAAAATTCTAGTATTTAGCTTAATAGAATTATAATTTTGTATATATATTGTTTTATATCTTAGTAAAAACTTTGTTCTTTATATATTTCTTTATATGTGTGATTTTGTGTATGTTTTCTTTAAAAAAATCATCATCATAGGCAATAATTAAGGCATCATAGTCTTTGTAGCAATGTCAAATTTAATTCAAAAATTTCTTAAGTAGTTTTTAAATTATAATAGTACATAAAATTTTTGCCTATACATTATTCTAATATGTTTTATAATCCAATTCTAGTATCTTATTTGTAATCTTAAGATTTACACAAACTAATAGAAGGACATATAAGAGCTTTGGCAAATTCACAATTTTTTAATTAAACATCCAAACATGCCAATAGTTGCATTAATTGATAAATAATAATTTAATTATTTTTTATAATTAATTAAAGAAATATTATTAATTTAGTATAAATCAATAATAATATAAAGATCATTGTATAAATAATTAATTATAATAAAATTAGAATTAGAATAATTTATAATAATTGCTTAGACCAATTAAAGAAGAACTTTGTCTATGTCTAAAAGAACATTGATTAGAAGAGAAACTAAATACTTGATAGAGTGTAGATATAAAATGTGGATAAAATCAATGATAATAATATGAATGGTTAAATCATCAACAATATATTATAAAATTAAAGCCATGTATCATTGCTTTGTAATAAAGGTCCACATATTGGTTGTCAAACTAACATATCAGTTAACCATATCTTTCTTCAATCAAATATCTATTTTATTTTTATTTTTATTTTTATTTTTTAATTTCTTCAATTTTACAATAAAATTCTAAAATTTATTATAAGTTGAAATTGGATACTTTGGCCAAAGTATCTAATTCTTTGGGTTCTTTTTTTATAATATTTGTAATAAAATAATTCACTATTTGCTTGACTAATAAAAAAAATATTGAAGAATGCTTAACTATTATAATAGTATGCTTGGTTATTGATATTAAAGATAAAAATCTAGATAAATACCTATAAATATAATATATTTATATATAATTAAAAAAGAAGAAACTAAGCAAAAGAAAAAATAAAGATATAAAATAGAAAAGAACTAGCATGACTATTGCCAATTACAAAGAAATTGGAGAGTTTTATATATAAGACTAAAATACAAGAAAGGCATTAATAAGATTAATGATGGCTTTAATCTTGTTTTTATATATAACAGCTACTAAAAAGGCCTTATTGAAGCTCTTTAAGTACTACAAGGCTTATGGCCTAAACATCCATGTTCTATGTTGCTTTTATAACAACTTTTAAAAAATAAAAAATTATAAGATAAGTTTTAAGAGTCATATAACATATCTAGAAGAATCTATAAATTGAATTTGTATTTAGGAAGCTTCTTTAAATTTTCTTAAAAAAAAATTCTATCTATTTAATATATTTCTATCTATTTTTATTTACATCTATATACTTAAATAATATAAAAATTTATTACATCTAATATTTCTTACCATTAAAGATAATATTATATTTTTAACATCTTAGATGTATTTTTTCCATAGCAAAATATTCTTTTTTTATTCATTTTAAATTAAATAATAATTAATTTTATACAAATTAAAAATCAAATTAAAAAAAACTATTAAAATTTTTTGACAAGTTTTTAAAAAATATTAGACTTTCAAAGAATTTAAAACTAACTCAAATTTGAATAAAAAAACTTTTGAAAAAAATAGAAGATTGATAATTTTTATAATAAAATAAAAAATTAGAAAATAATAAAAAAAAAATGTTATTTTGTCGCTTAAGTAAAGATCAAATTGTGACTTTATAAAACATCTTAAAGTATCAATTTATATTTACAACCATTTAAAACATATTAATAAAAACCACTTACAATTTATAATTCTATTTCTTTTGGATATATTCTTATTATATGTTAATTTAAAAACTTCTATTCTTGCTTTGTTGGATTTTAAACATCATTCTAAATAACAAGTCTTATAATTTATTTAAAATGAAAGAGATTTTTATTAGAAGAGAAGTTAATATATCTTTCATCACCAATAGCTATTCAAAACTTCATAGATATTATAAATCCATACACACAAATTAAGAAAGATAGAGTAATTTTTTCTATTAAGGCAAATACTAATAAACAAACTTCACATCAATATGTTGAGCCTCAATATTTGAGAATAAATCAAGTGGTATTGTTTGTGAAAACACTTTATTTATATATTGGTGTAGTTGAAGGATTTGATATCTAATATACTCATTAAGCTACCAATGGCAAAAATTGATATTTCTCTATGTGCCATAGTCTTATAAGTTTAGCTTTTGTATTTTAGTATGTATTTAACAAGTCTTTTTTATTAGCATTCTAATGTAATTTTTAAATTTTTTATCAAGTGATATTAATTGCTCTCTTCTTGTTGTATATAGAATAAAAATTGACAATATTTTTTTAAAGTTAAAGACAACGACATTGCTAAAACTTCTTCTTTTAGATTTTAAAAATGAATTGATGATACAAAATATTAATACAAATTACTCCAAAGAGAATCCCTAGAAATTTTAATGAGCATGTATTTTTATAATTGGTATAATATTTTATTAATAATATAATAAAGAGCCTTAGCTTACTTGCTATCATCTCCCATTATCTAAAAAGATTTTATAGACAATATTCTTTCTTTTAAACAAGAAATTGTGAAGAAATTTATTGACTATCATAAAATAGATAAGATGTAGGTTTATTTATATCTTGTATATTTATCATATACTTTTAATTCAATATTTTTAAATTTTATAATATTTTGTAGAAGATAAAATTGTATAATCAATTGTTGTAATACTAAATTATTTGAGTTGTATTTGACTGCAAGACTCTTATATCTAGACTAACAACTTTAGACTATGTAGAATTATTGTAATTACAAATTGATTTGGAAGGCCAAAAGGTTAAGATTTAAAAATAGGAAAGCCTTTGTAATTAGAAGTTTTGTTCATTCAACTAATTTTTAAATAATCAATACTCCCACTATTCTATTGTCTTATTTTTGCTCAAAAATAATAGTTTATTAGCTTAATAAATTTTTAATACTTCATTGTTGGAGTTAAGTTACATAACAACTTAGTTTAGTTTATTTCCAATTTGGATTTAAAATATAATTATTTTATTTTTTTAGCAATTTTTTTTCTTCTACTTGGTAGTAGCATAAGATAAATAACACCCATAATAAAACAATAGAGACATAGTAGTTTTTTTTTTTTTTTTTTTTTTTTTTTAAATTTTAAATATTAAATTGATTTTGTCTCATTCTAGTACACTCTCTTTCTTTGTAATAACCAATTAGAATTTAATACCAATGCCTATTGCATTAAACAAAATGCTCCTTAAATCTCTAAGATTTAGATTCCTATTGGACGTCTCTTCAATCTTTGATCCAACTTTTTAAATTTCCTTCAATTTATTTTTTATTTTTTATTTATTTTTGATTAAAAACCACAATTGATTGAATATAAGTGTGTAGCCATCAATTATTATAATTGGTCTAATTCTACAAGGTGAAACTCAAGCTTCTTTTATTTCCATTGAACTTATCCAACTTGATTTTTAACTTCCTTTCTATTCCAACTTCTTTTATATACTTCTTTATTTTCTTTTATCAATCGAAAATAATACTATACATTTGGCAACACCATTTATACAACAAATTGAAGAGAAAATGCTTTCTTTTAAACCAATTTGAAAGTACATTTGCAAGAAATAGCCAAATTAGATGGAGCCACTCCTTTACTAGACTAATTGCTATCTAATTTGGTGACACCTTTTTTATAATCAACATAAGATGTCTTACTAAATTGATTACAATTGTTTTGTAATTACCAAGGCTCATACACTCCCTTAATGCGAAATGCGAAACTAGTGCTAATTGATAATTTTTAGCTCTAAAAGTTTTTAAACAAACAAGACAGAACCAAAATAAACGACCTATTTGCTGCCTACAGATTGGGAGAATGCTCTCCAAAAGGCTGGTATTTATTGTTTACGGCCACCAAACTTCAGAGACATCCTGTAAGAATGCTAGTAAGTCTCGGTCACCGTCATGTGGTAATTCGCTTATTGTCTGGTTTGCAGGAGGGATCCAATTTCAAAATTGAGAGATGTTCGCAGATTACTCTAGTATCATTACCATGAACGTTACACTGGTCCAATGAATTTTATCAAAACCTGAAGCACAGTATCGTCAACAGAGGTACAAGTTCTGTGGACTTCACAGTTTCTAACTCACATCGTGGTGCAAGTGGAGGATTTGTCGACGGACATTCCAACCAGATTCATTGCAGGTGAACATGAGAGGGTGCCATTCTCCGCAATACGCAGGAGCATTCTCTGCGCGGGCATCCCTGCACTTGGTGCGATACTGAGATTCGTGATTTGTGCGGCTAACTAATCCTGACCAATTTGCTGTAGACACCCTACCAACTCACAGATATGCGACGAGTTTCATCAGCATGCAAGGGGATGCTGCAGATCAGCTTTCGGAAAGTTTTTTCCTAGTGCAAACGTGGTGAAGGGTAATCGATCAGTGATGATCAAGGATGTGAGATCCAAGAATTAGTGCATCATTTGAGATGAGTTTTTAGGACCTGACATTAAAATCTTCTGATGTAAATGCAATCCGGTTTCTCCTCAGACAGTGGAGTCAGTGTTTGTGATTTGGTGCAAAAATATTACCTCACATTAGACAAAGCCAGTTAGGACCAATGCTTATATCAGCTAGTCGTTCTTTCAAATTCTACGATTGTCACACACAGCGGGTGCTGCAGAGACAGGATTCTTAATCTCATGTAAATAGCTCAATCATCTGGATTCTTTGATTCCACGGAGTTTCAATCGATATTATGGCTTCATTCAATCAATAGATTGGATCGAAATTTTGAATGAGTCGTGGAGATCTGAGAATTAGACTTGAATTCACTTATGCGCTATTACTCCTTGAGTTACTGCAACCTTCCTTCGTGGTTTCTGAACCGACGCATGATGTCAGTGATGATATGTTGCAATGTTCATGCAGAACTGTTCTCAAAATGCATCCCCTTCGATGTGCCCTAGCGAGGCTTCTGCTCCCGATTGTATTCCCAAATATTCAAGCAAATGAAGTTTCTTGCTGTGTTACAGGGAGTATGGGTTTCGGGCCTTCTCTGCACAACTACGGGTTCGCGTTTTCTTGGAGTTTGCTTTCCTATCTGCGTTTATATCTAACTTATTTGGGTATATTTATCCTTTTCATATCATTAGCATTAGGAATATATCTGATGAAAATATCAGTCTAACACTTGATATGCGTTTACAATATATGTGATTTTCAAAACAAAAAATATGAATGCAGCAGAAAGAAACCGACAAATGAAATGAAAAATATGGATAGTGGGGGCAGAACCAACCCGAATCAGCTCCCCTCTCAAAAAGACAGTAGGGTGGTGCGTATTGCAGGGGTAGGATGGAGCGGGTTGGCTACCGATTATGACAGCATCTTTGTCTGAACTTAACTGGTATAGCGTGTGGACTTTTATAGAAATGGTATCAAACTACACAAGACGGAGAAATCAGAGCATAGGATAAGCTAAAATGGTACATTATCTTGCGAGAATTGGGTCATAAAAGAGCCACCAGGGAGGTTTTAGCCAGAGCCGTAGCCAGGGTTCTTGTGCTTGGACCGAGTGTGAGTAACAGCAGGGCGTTTTACTTGTGTGATTGCGAAAGTGAGGAGCACGTTGCTGTTGTTTGAACTTTTGATTGTCATCCCAGAGGAAAAATACATGTACCGAAGCCATGGACGCGGGGTGTGTGGAGCGACAATGGTTCAAGGCTTCTCAGCTCGGCCGCTGCCTCCTACTACAGGAGGAGTATTGAGTCTGTCATTTGTGGAATGCGTGACATATCATACAGCAGAACGTACGCATCTGCTAGTTGTCCGATCATATTCTGTGTTTGTGGTGCATCTCTTGTTTACACTCATAAAAACTCTTGAAACAATTCAGTTCTGAGAATAGTAACAATTTGCTTCTGTATGGCATGTGACAGTTAAGAACACTGAGCAGCATGGAATACGAGCACTCCGACAGGTAACTTGCAAGGTTGGAACTCAACACCAGGATTATCCTTGCAAAAGTTCCTTTTTGCGGAGTGGCGTGGAGTGACGTGCACAGCGGTTCCATCTGATGCACTACCAACCACGCCAACCGGGGAAAAAATCGACTTTATATCATTGGATTGTAAGAATCCATACTTTTCTTTGTTATGCGAAGCTAGTTTTGTACATTTAGCACAAACAATCAGAGAGTGCATTAATCTGTAGTTCTGTTTTTAGTGCGAGCTTATTAACTGCAGCATGTTCTAGATCTTGACTTTTTGTCTATGGGAGACTCATGTAACTGATTTGGAGATTGTGTCTCCACCCATGAGCTGGATCAATGGATTATAGGATGTACAAAATGTGTTTTTGTGTCTGAGACCTGCTACGTGTGCAATTTGTGACATCGTCCGAGCTTTTTACACATCAATGTCATGTGCCCTGAGCAGAATGGAATGGTGATCAGGACCCTTTCCGATGCACAGATTATTGGCAAATTGCCAGACGTATTTAAGTGCCCGGGTCTGTCAAGTATCGTCTCTTTGTAAGTAATTCTTTGAAGTTGTTGCATGTTTGTTTCAAGTGATAGAAGTATCTTGATTGTATTATGTAATAGAGTAACTTGAGTTGATGTTGACTAAGCTAGATATTGATGGAGAATTCAAGTATAATTTTTTGGTTAAAATGTAACATTCACAAAGAATTTGTATAAAAAGTTATTTATGTGCAATAAATTGATAAGAAATCCAAGATTGATTCAGCTTCTTCTATAATCAATCAATGCAATATGTACTTTGTAAGTTATATAAATAACATTTTTTTTTTTATTTATTCATTTTTTTACTATTTGATCAAACTATAAAATAACAAATTAGTTCAAACTATAAAATAAGATATGATTATATCTAATTTATATTTTTTAAATATTTAATTAGTTGTGTATTTCAAAAATATATCTTATAATGATTTTAATACAAAAAATTTAAGTTTTTTTAATAATTCATCTTTGTAATATTTGTAAGTATTTTATTTTATTTTTTATCTTATATTAAGCTTATATTTAGTTTTAAATTATAACATCATTTTATTATTATTTTTTATTATTTTAATATTTTATAGTATATAAAATAATATTTTTTTTATTATGTATATATATATTAAAATTTTTAAGTACAATCAAAGTATTTAGTGGTAAAAATAGCTTCTTTTTTGAATTAGATATAATTAAAGAACATAACTAACAATTGAAGTTGATGCAAGGATATATTTTTAACTTACTTTGAAGGACTACTACTAAGTATTAGAAACTTAAAAGATCTAAAATATTTGTAAGTTTAAAAAACATCTAGGTATTTTGTGATTTTTTAATATTATATTATTTTAAAGAAAAACCTTCAAATGTGTTTAGAAATAAGATGGTATGATGTAATTGCTTTATTACATTCAATCTTAGATTTTTATAAGTCAATTTATATTATTACTTATTTTAAATATTTTAATATTTGTTTTAAATTTCTAATAATAATTTTATAAAAATATTGACAAGTATTTTGGATAATAATTATATTTTAAAATAACAATAGTATATGTGTTCCACAATAATATAAGCAGTGTTTTTCTATTTAACTTCAATGCTTTAATATTGGGCTCTATGAAAGAAGTTTAAATTATTCTATATTACTCACAGTACTCAATTGTTTTTACAATCTATATTTTAAAGGAAACAAACTCATGTTCATACTATACAAAATTTTACAAGATGTTTGCAAAGCATTAAAAAGATCTTTTATATTAAAGTTTTGTAAAAATTCAATAAATTGTGATTTGATACCAAATAATTATAAAAGTAAAAAAATAAAAGTCTAATTTAGTTTTTAAAATATTCACATGTTTAGGAATAAGTTGAATTATTTTTCTTTTATATTAAAATAAGAATGTTGTATGATTAAAGATTATTTATTAATCTTTTTTTTAAAGTATGAGTTTTACTGATATACCATTTGAATCTAACAAATTTAACTATTATTATAGGTACTTTAACTACAATCATATTACAAGACTTTTCAATATTTTCTATCTTTTTTATGTACTTGTTATTTTAAAAATAATTTGGAGCTTGAAATTTTAAGTGTGGAATTTAATGATATTAAAGGTGTTATATATACCTTTAAAAACATCAAGAAAAAAAATTCATATTCAAGTAAGTTTGCCATCACTGTATATTTAATTAAAAAGAACACAATGATTAATTCTTTTAAATACTTAGAGAAAGTATAATTTTTGTTTTTATTTTTTTATTTTTTAAAAAAAAGTTGTATAATTTTTTTTTTAAATATTTTTTTGTGGATGAATTTTTTAGGTTACAAAACAACTCATATTGTAACAGCAACTTTGATGATGCTAAAAGATGTTACTATAAACAAAGTTGTATGATTATTTTAAATAATATGATTCTTATATTTTATAACTAAAATTAGAATAAATATTAAATTATCTTTTTTAATATATAAAATATAAATCAAATAAATATTACTAGAAATTATTTTATTCCTTTGAATATATATATATATATATATATATATATAATTATTTTATATATTAAATTTTAATTTTATTAAAATTTTAATTTTTAAAAATAATAAATCAAAAAATCAAAAAATTATTACACTAATATAGTAATAGTATTGATAATACAACAAATAGTAGGAATAATCCTTCTTAAAAATAATAATTACAAAAAGTATTTATAATTTCAATTTCAACTGAGTAAGTTTGCATGTACATTTTAAAATAGTACTATATACAAAATGTTCAAACATAGTTAATATTTAAATTTTTTGCTATACATTAATATAATAATAATAATATATATTATATAATTTGAAGAATTTGATGTATATTATAACATCTAAAGAATTTAATGTGTCTTATAAAATTTAAAGAATTTGATATCAAGCCTAATATATACTTATACAAAAAATTTAAGATTGTTATACAAGACTTCTATGTATATTCTTTCAAGTTGAGACAAAGTGCATATGATATTATATACAAGGTAGTTAAAAGTTTATTATATACTTGTGCAAGTGATATATATTGATAGCAAAAAATGTAGAAAAATAACAAATATACTATACAAAAATATATGTCTTATAAGTAGAATTTTATTGAATATGTGGTGTGCTATCAAATAGAAATGTTGTGGTTGCAAAGCAAATATTTGTCAAAACAAATCAAAGTATGGATGAATTTGTTAATAAGATTGTAATGATTACAAGAATAAACTGTAAAAACTTGGTAAATTTGAAAGAATGTTGCTTTTGCAAAAACTCAAGGATTGTGATTTATAAGTATATAGACAACTATGATACTGACCAAATTTTATTCAAAATGCTTATTTAATTTATTTGTAGATCTATTTTATTTTATTTAGGTACTATTAGGATTTATTATTTCAATCTTAGTATGCCATTAGTTATCTTAAGCTTGTACTAAATTACATATTAAATAATATATTATGTTATGTTTGTGAGATATAATAGGATTTCATAACCAAGAAGTGCCTTGGCTTTAACAATCAAAGATGTCTTTATAAATAGTTCATAGTCTTTACTATCTTCATTTATTGGCCCATCCAAGGATAATCTATTGCAACATCAAGACAAGCAATATCTTGTTGATTAAGAATTTAGAGTTTAAAATTACAAATTTTAGATTGATTTTGTTATTTCCTAAAAAAAAGACTTACATCATGACAATACATGTTATAGGCACCAAATAAGTCTTAATTTAAAAAATTAATATATATATATATATATATATATGATTTTTTTGTTCTTACCTATAACTAATTAAGTAGTAATAAATTTGAAAGATACTAAATTGTATACAAATATGTTAAAAAAATATATTAAAATATATTTTAAAAATAATTATTAAAATTTTATTATTTATTATTATTATATTTTTAAAAAATTAATTTAATAATATTTATTTAAAATATAAACTAATATATATATATATATATATATATATATATATGTGTGTGTGTGTGTATGTATATATATATATATATATATATATATACATATGCAAGCATAGAGACTTAACTAATTAAATAAATTAATTGAATTAATAGAAAAAATAATATATTTAAATATTAAAGAAGTAAAAGATATCCTTTGATTTTTTAGAATTACTTTGCTTTGCATTCAAAATGCTAATAAAAGGCAATCTACAATAGCAAAAATTGTATTCATGTTGTAATGTGACACACAATTGGAAATGGTAGTACAAGATAGAAGTGAAGTTTGTCTATATGAATCAAAAAGGTCATAAAGTAGAATATTTTCTCCTTTAACAAGAGAAATGATAATAATATCTTATGAATATTCTAATAAAATTAAATAGTATTAGTTTGATAAAATTGAAATAGTATTATTGACTTATATTTTCAAACTAAGATTTAATGTAATAATATGCTTATTTATTTTATAAAAAGTTCAAGTCTAATATATATCAATATATTTAAAATATAATTTTTTATTACTTTGTTAGAAAAATTTATAAATTTTTATATTTTTCTTTTTAAAACTAAATTTTAATATTAAAAATTATTGTAATATTTATCTTTAAAAAATTTATTTATTATACTTTTAAATATATCTAATTATCAAATATCAATTTTTATTACACATATATATATATATATATATATATACATTTTGGTTATAATAGATTACTAGCCACGTATATGACCTTGATAAAAATTGTGGTAAATTTATAAATTAATATATTTATTTACTTAATAATTTTTGGTATAGTAGATAATTAGTATTAAATTAAATAGATTATTCCTAGATTAATTAAATAAATACTTATAATAAGAAGAGAGAATTTTAAATGGTTACAACTAAAATCAATTAGAAATAATAGTTATTAAAGAGAGTATAAACTAATAGCAATAAATTAAAAAAATTAGATATTAATTAGTTAAATTTAGGAGAAAAAGTCTAATAAATAAGTATTACCATAAATGCTTATATTACATAGTCTTATTAGATTATGTAGCCAAACACCCATAAGATGAAAGTCTACAATTGTAGAGAATATGAGATTATCAGGCATTCTTAACTAATTAGTCATGTTTTTTTTAGAATTTGTAGCAATAGGATATTTACATGGAATGGCCTAAAAAAATCAATTAAAATAATATTATCAATGAAGAAGTTAAAACAAATAGTCTAAAAATATGAATTTGGATTAAATAAAATATTTTAAAAAAGATTAAAATATCTAGATTATTACTTTGCCTCTATGAAATGGTTAAAAAAATAATAAAAATAAAAAATATTATATTGGCAATAAGAAAAAAATTAATCTAATTAATATTATTAAAGTAACTTTTAGAAAAATATGTATAGAAAACAAGTCGAATAAAAAAAAAATATATAATATTATTTGGATAAAAATATAAATAAAACAACAACTTATTTTATTCCTTGTACTTCCTTTTTGGCTTCTTCTTTTGATTATTTTCATCCTATTGTTGAATTACAGAGTAAGTATAATATAAGACTAATTATAATATTAATTAAATATTTTTACATATAAAATTATTAATTATATATTGTAGAATAAAAAATTATTTTCATATTAATTATTCTCTATTGATAAAAAGAAATCTTCTTTATTTTTAAATTCTATATTAATTAACTCCATTGTATCTCTTAGTAAAAAACTAGTTTTATACTTTACATATCTGATGCTATTATTAAGGAGGCACAATTAAAGAAAGTAATCTTAAAAAAATTAAAAGTTGGATTATAAAATAAAAATAATAATAAAAATAATATAAATTAATATATATTATTAATATTTGTTTTAACAAATGCAAGGATTTGATGAAGCTTAGAATCAATTTGATTTAAGAAGGAATACACTTACAAGATAAAAATACAAAAATAAGATTATAATTATAATTTATAGTTGATAAAATAATTAAAAATAATCTTAAATATTAGAATAGATGTCTATTGGTTAGATTTATTTTTTAATATTTTTAAGGATAATACAAAATTGTGGTTTTAATACCAACTTGTATATGATATTTAATTTTTAAAAAAATTAAAATATATTAGTTATAGCATTTAGGCTAATTTTCTATAAAGACCACCTTAATAAATAATTTATTTATTTATATATGAATATAAAAGAAACAATTGATTTTTTTATGGTCAAATAGAAGATTTAGTATTTTGATTGTTAATAAATCATAGATTATATAGTACAATTCTTTTAAGATTTTTTCTATAATATTTAATATATTTTAAGTTAAAAATCTATATATAAAAAGTACAAGTATAAATATTTAGAGCTACTTGTAAAAAGATAAAATTATAGGTTTTGTATCTTAGATATAGAATTATTATAACTCTAATGATATAGTAGTTATTTATAAGTATTTCACTCTTCAACTTGTTCATTTTTTTTATAGTAGGTATATTAGGATTGTGGTACATACTCTTAGAGTAGCTAGTGGAGGCATGGATGTTGAGGTTGGATGGAATTTGGAATTGATAGCATAGAATAGAGAAGTTAGGAATACTCAAAAGAAACAATGTGGTGAGAGAGCTTTCTATTTCAACATAGTGTAAAGATGATTTGATATATTTTAAAGTCATCTTATTCAAGTTGGCCAATCAATAGAAGAAGAAATTTGTTTTTAATCTTCTATATGCTTAATAGAATCTTTCAACCTATATATATATTTTTTCATAGAAATTTAATAGGCTTGAGCTCTATTAGCCATAAAATTCTTAAAGTTGATATTAAGAACATCATTTTCTACCATGATAGCATTTTTAGTTTTTTTAAAAAGACTATTTGATTTAATGCATCTTTAAATTGCATATCACAAGTTGTAATGGTTAAGACTTTGCAGTACTTACTATCATAGATATGGTAAGTTGTAATTGTTTAGATTCTAACTCATTTGACATTAAAAAACATAATCTATAATTTTTTTGAATTTCTTCATGTTTACATCTACTTTACAAGATTGATTCTAATACTTCGCATATTACCAAACTTTTTAAAGACAAAATTTTTGTCCTTTGATTGGTTGAGAAAGCAATTATTATGAACAAATTGTAGCTTAAGTGATCTTTAGGTTCTATGATATTATCAATTATTTCCATGCCACTTAGAATAAATTTCTTCAATCTAGCTACAAAATTGCAACAATTTAATTAAACCAAAGTCTAAAACTTATCTATTATAAGTTCCAATGATACTCTTTTAAGGTGATTTTTTTTTCTAAAGATGTATGTTTTTAGAGGATAATTGATAAAAAAAAAAATTATTATTAACTATAATAATTATAGATTTTTTTTGCAATAGGAGTCTTATAAAAAAAAATTATTATACATTAGTAGGTCACATCTATAGACTATATAGATACTCAATAGACACCATTAGAGACAATGTAATTATTATAACCTATGTGAATGCAAGCGTGGAATGTGTTCAAGATGGAAGAGTGAACATTGTAAATAAGAACAAGATACATAATAAGGCAAATTGGAAGAATATAACAAGCCTTGCACTACATTGTAGATTTGTTAGATAGAGTATTTTAAATTAAATATAAAAAAAGAATAATGCTAGTACATTCTATATTTTTGTTGGCTCTAGAATTTTTTGATTTATAATTGCAAAAATCATAAGGTCACACAATATGACCGATACATGATGACATTTAGAATGTTAGGCCAAAATCATTTTGGATATTAGTGGTCTTTGTTGTATACTTACCTCTATGATATCATAACCAATAAGAAAGAGGTCAAATTTTGACTTCTTTCTTGACTTGGTGACTTTCAAAGCCATAATTATATTACTTGGATTCCTTAAACTAAGATACATAAGAAGTTTTCTAACTACCTAAGTATCAAAAGACAATGTTTAACATAGCTTTAAAATCAAGGAGAAGCAATCTAAAAGGAAGATCACAATGTAAATTAATATCTAAAGTAGTATCTATGTTGATAGCAATAGACAATTTTTTTTTCAAGATGAAGTAACTATGCAAAAAATCACATAAAAATGAGCATTATAAAATAAATGAGATTCAAATTTTGTTTGTTTAAACTTCTAATTGTTTGTTTTATAGGTATAATTTTCTTTTCTTTTCTTTTAAAGATTTTCTACTGAGACTTGTTTTAAAAGATTTGAATATAAAGTTTTTAGTTTTTTTAAAATATTTTTAAAAATTATAAATAAATCTAATAGAATACAAAAGGTTCTAAATGGATTGTATTTAGTATGAATATTTTATAACTATTACAAAATTTGATTTGTATTGGTGTCTTTATAAGTATCTTCAAATATGATTTGAAAAATGTCTGTAAATGCAAAATGAGCACATTAAAATCATAAAAAAAATAAAAAATGAGTCTAAAATCATGATTCTAGTTATAGTGTGGTTTTAGTATTGATTATAAAATTTTAATGATTTTATTATATTTAAATATATATATATATATATATATATAAAATAACATATATTATGTAATTATAACCATAATCATATTTGATAAATTAATATAATTATGTTATAAATGAATATGCATGAATTTAACAACAAACTTAGTTCTTGATGTTTAAAAAATCTTTATTTTAAAAAATATCACAACATATGTTTAAAAAAATTAATATTTTATTATAGTTTTTTTAAAATTATATAAATAAAATAATATAAATCTAAGGACTTGGTTTATGAATATTAATGGATTTTATTTAGTATCTCTTAATTTAAAATTTTTCATATTGTGATTTTAAAATTTTAAACAATATTTTTTTTTTACTATTGCAAGTAAAATAGAAATAGATCATTCTAGTCTTATTACTTCCTATCTTGAGTTTTATTTATATTATGATTATATGCCTTTATGTGACTTGACATAATTATCATAATATCTTCTTCTATGCTTATACATTAATATTTTGATTCTATTTGGATAATATTATTAATGTTTTGATTAAAAACTTGATGTTTTGTTCTTAGTTATTTGAATATGAAAATTTAATATCATTTTTAAAAATATTAATGCAATTAAAAATAATCTTAATTTTACTTATATTTACATCAACTATCCAACATACTGTGTAAAAATTTCACAAAGAATTAAAAAACCTTTAATAATATCTATCAAGATTCACTTTTTAAAACTCTTTTGTATATCTGAGAACCCTATAAAAAAAGTTTATAGACATTTGCAACCCCATGCGGTTTAGAAGAATTTTATTACATTCAATGAGATTTAAACAAATTTCATACCATGCACTTTTAGCTTCTTAAATATTTTCACTAGTAATTGCAACAAGACTTTCCATCCATCTCTATCCTATGGGGCATGTGCAATTGTATCCGTTGCGTTCAGTGACCAGCAATTTGCAGTGGATTATGCTAATGTGAAAGCTGAGACTGTTCGGTACGTCTTCAAGCTTCCTCTGCTAGAGTTTGAGGGGAAGTTCGGTGAGTTCAGCTTCACACGCAATTCTTCTCTCCAGACAAAGAATGCAGGCTTGGAGAAGATCAGAGCTGAAGTGGCAAAGGAGGCAGTGCCGGTGTATATGCAAATCGCTTCGACCCACTCTACTCTTTTGAGTTAGATCCTGAAAATTTTCATGTTTTTGGACAAGTGATCACCGTTTGGATCATTATAAAATTAATGATTCTTGAAACCATGTAATATTTGTGTAAGCACAGGTGTACTCTTCGAAACAATTTAGCTGGTGGCTATGTTATTTCAAAAAAAAAAAATCGCAATAGTCGTTACTGGTGAGACACACGTAAGCGAGCTTTCTTACACTCTTTTCTGCTTGTGTTTATTGCTGCTCGTGTCAGCGAGACACGACCACCACAAAGGCAGCTACGTTGTGTAAAATCCTATAGTTCAGTCACCTAAAAAATTTGTGTAATACCACAATAGTTTACTATTCCGCAGCTTGGCCTTGACATTGTACAAATGAATTCACAACTTTCGAGATTGAATTCATCACCGTTTCTGCACCAGGTACCAAGAGAAAGCAACGATTAGACGACGAAGGTGACGGAGAAGTAGTGCACAAGTCGTGCAGGATAAGAGCGGAGAGGATTATAGCTTAGTACAGAAGTGATTGACTGAGTAGTACCTGAATGTTGCCGCAGACCTCGAGGACTTCTTCGATTGGTGCCCAATCGCCGAAGTTCCGTTCAACGAACTGGTAAGCGACACCCCCATTTCCAGGGCGCATGATGAACAAGCCTCCCTTGATGGTGCCCTCGCCGGCGTAGTTGCCTTCAACCCCAGTAGCTTTGGCTCGCTTGTAGTTGGCTTTGGCAGTGCTGTTGAGGAGGAACCCTGTGACGAATCCTTCCTTGGGAAGCTCGCCTTGTCCAAGCGCCTTGAAGAAGTCCCGGTGGGTGTCAGCCACCACCATGCCACCCCAGAAGCGGGGCCAGAACTGCCGCACCTCGGCGTCGATGTGTTCGTTGAGCACGACCACCAATTGGATGCCCATCGCATCAAAAATGGGCTTCCTGGCGTACAATTGGTGAGCTTCGGCGCGGCACATCACGCACCTGCGTCGTTTGACAATGGTAGGTCATTTTCTGCTGCTGAGAACTAAACTAAAGTTATTCCAGAGACTAGCATCAAAACTCAGACTTCGTCGATCCAGATGAGTAGCAGGAAGAGTCATGCTTACCCTGGACGGCGCAGGCACAGAATGAGGGTGGGATTCTCGGCCCACAGCTGAGAAGCCTTGAACGGAGCAGCCAACTGAATGGGCTCTTTCCCTTTGAAGGGGTTGACGCCCTTGCTATGCTGCGGCGCCAGCTTCTGGATCATAATGTTCTCCAGGGCCGAGAGAGGTGTCACTTCCTCCTTCATCGCTCCCAACTTCACTAATCCGCAAAGCCGGGGCTCCACCTTCGAAGCTGAGAAAATCGCGTTGTTGGCCGGAGGTGCCTGTGAAGTCATAGGTCTCACCATCACGGGCGGCTTGTGCTCTGCAGATTTTTTCACACTACTCAGAAAGAATTCGAAACAATTCAGAGCATAATGGGCACTAAAATCAGAAAAGGATATAGCCGCGAGGGTATTACCTGGTTGTTCTCTAGGTGGGGAAGCTCTCGAATCGGCGTAGCTGGCATTGCTAGTGTCAGAGCGTCTCTGTCTGGGTGGTGACACTGACATGGATCTCGGAGGGGACAGAGGGGCACCCCCATGATGAGCGGCGGTGACCTTCCGTGCAGGGATGACGAGATCCTTGGGCACCTGAATACCGCAAGCGCTACCCCTGTCCAAGAACCTCGCCACATGACCTCTCTTCATCTTGTACTCGCTAGACAGCTCGGCAGGGTTGGTTTTCAGAAGCTCCTGCAAATTCTTACCGGAGGCCTCTAACGTATCGGCATATTCCATGAGCAGTTTATCATGGAGGTAAGTACGCAGTTCCAAAGCGTCCTGCACACCGCCATAGAATAGGGTTTAGATGATACGAATGAGCAAACGTTTTCGACTCAGTGTGATTTTCTTTGCAAAGCAAGCTCAGTCTGCACTCGTAGACAATTCTCCGCGATTCCTTCGATGGAAGAACTTCGAGATACGTTTAGAGAAGGCACTCAGAGCCGCACTCTCATAAATTTCATAACAGCGCGTTCCTTAACAACTCATGCTTACGGAAGTGCTAAGGTTTACAAATTTCAAGTTCAAAAACTTTCGCAAAGTGTTCCGAAGCGCTGCTGGGAATTCATACAAGATTGGAGCTATAAAATCAGCAAATCTAAGGAAGTCTTCAGCTGTCGAGATGAAAAGTCAACGATGTGGCCACTTCATCTGCCGAAGTCTGAGAGTGGCGAGGTTTATCGATCAAGAGGCGCGAAATTGATCCTCTCAGAGGATTCTCATCCCAATTCACTTGTTTTCAGTGCGTGCGTACTTACAACAGGCTGTTGCGAATCTCTCTCTTGCAGCTGAAGGACTAAACGTACACCTACACCTACGTGAGTGACGCCCAAGGTGGACACCTTACAAAGCCTCAAAAACACCATATTCACTACTTCAAAATCCAAGGCCGATTTCACCAACAAAACTGCGCTAAGATCTCTCACTTCACCTCGAGGAGGTAGATTTTCAACAAACTTCAAGGGAAGATTCATCACCGTACCCGCTGCAGCTGGCTGAGCTGTAGGAGGTCCATATCCTCTCTACTCATCACCTTCAGGGTAGGCACATCGTCCCACCCATCCGCCATCAAAGTCTGCATCTGGTCCCGCAGCACCCCATTTCCCACAAAATCCTCCAACGCAAACGACGACATCTTCTAAGCACTTCACAAAAACAGCCTCTCCTGCCAAATCCTTCGGCGGAAAATAAAAATAAAAATAAAAACGAAATCTCCACTCGCAAACTCAACTCTTGAACACCTCCGGCAAAAACACCTTTCAAGCCTCAAGGCACACAGCTCACAATCGCCAGCGCGGTCGCGAGAGGATGCTGTTCACTAGGTACAGCCCCAGGTGGAGCAAATTTAGCAGCATCCCATCGATGCCAGGATGTTCTGGAATTTATAGAAACCGTGGTGGTGCGAAGACGGACAGGTGCCAACGAACAGGCTGGCAAGAGCGCGTGCAGTGGGGACGGCAGCTGCTCGCGTTGTGGTGGGACTAGCAACTGGACCAGGATGTGAACTTGTTCAGCGATCCTGGTCTCTTCCCGACGGATGGCAGTTGGAACCTCTCGGATTATGGGTTCCAGAAGGTCGGGGTCTGTCTGGGAATTGTGAGCGTTTCGCGATGCATCCTGGCACAGGCGCATCATATTAATGGGGGAAAACTCGGTCGAGTGACGCGCTTCTGAGGGTGGTGCCGCAGCGCGCGCTCGTCGGCCCCTGGGGCCCGCACACCTTTTCAGAGCTTTTGCATGCGGGCTTCGATGGATTATCTGTATTCTGGGCTCACTGCCTCTGTCTTATTTCCTTATCATCGTCGGATTCCCACTCTACTGCCGCATTTATCCATTCCCCGACTCTTTGTTTGTTTGCTTGTGTGGGCGTTAGACGAGGATAATTTGTTCATCCTGTTAATATACAAATGATATAGTGTTCATCCTGTTAATTAATATCATCCATTGTAAAAAAAATATTAATTATTAGAGGTTATTAATCATCAAAGGTGGCACATTGAAGACAAGATAGAAATCATCCTTGCCAAGGCCCTACAATCTAAGTTGCTCACTTTTGCCTGAATAGCCACATGGCCTCTATTAATTAACTCTGTTAAATAATAAAAATTAATAATAATCAATTAATTAGAAATTAGAGGTTATTAATTATGCACTATAGAACACACTCAATTTCCAAATTTTTTCTTGATTATTAGTTTTGGAACAATTAATTATCAAGAAGAACATTGCATGTGCATATATATATATATATATATATATCTACACATATGCACATTCCAAGATTATGTTAGTAAATTCATAGGTTTTTTTTATGGAGATGCAATTAAAAATATTAAAAAATTATAAAAATTATAAAAGAGAAATAGACCTAAAATAGAATATTTATTGTCCAATTTTTTTCCAATGAATTATTCTTGAATTAACATACTTTTTTGATGTTTCATAAATTTCTTGCAATCAAGAATTCAAAAGTTGTGAAGGAATGGGTCATAAAGCACAAATATTGCACACCATGGTCCCAATACTTTCTTATTTACAAATGTAAAATATAGAAAAATATCTTTACAAAAAAAGCAATTCTCTAGAAAATATATTCTCCGAAAACAAAAATCTCAGTGACAGCCTTTCTTTCAACATGGGATTCTTTGAAATTCAACCTCCTGCCCATTCTCCTAATTTAACGCCCTCCAATTGGACAAAATCAATTGAATGCTAAAATTGCATACCTGTCACCACCCGCCTCCACTCTCAAGGCGAATTATAAATTTAGAAACGGGCATGGAAACAGTTTGTTTGGACATGGGTGATGTTTGGTGACCGTTTTTGACTACGTCAGCAGAAAGCTCATGGAAGCACCCTTTTAAACCCTTGTTGGGGCTATTTCAAGCCAGCCTTACTTGACCCACGTTGGTACTCACTCACAAACAGTGACATGAAAAGAATATTAAAAAAAGAAAGAATAAAGGAATCAACCAAAAGGAAATTTTTCCAAACTAAAGATGGAAGCAAGGAACTGCTGGCACTTCCTCTACCAACCCTGGACCATGTTTTCTAAACAAAGGAAGTGTTATTTCGCACATGAGTATTTACTGATAATGTTAGGTAAAGGTGAGATCTTGCCTACAAGAAAAATAAAAATAAAAATTAGTCTTTTTAAACTTTTCCTTTTCTTTCTGTTTTCTGAAACACCCAGTTTCTCAATACCTCGCAACTGCACTATTTCAATCACCCAACGGCACTATTACAATTGTGCACAAGAAATTGTTTTCTGTTCATGATATGCGGAGATCTCACTTCCCCTTATAAAGCCCACTCGTTGTCTAGTTCTGTGCCTGCTCTCTGATTTGCAATGTGGCCTCTAACAGGGGAATGTGGCAGCGGTATCGTCTTGAATAAGCTTCCTTGCCATATCTGGACTGTTTCCAACTGTGTGGATGTTGTTCTTGGTGCTGGTTGAGAGGGTGTGGATGGAAGGTTTTATCTCAACCGGTTGGAGGATCTAGACCAGGATTGGGTACCCGATCTCTAGGAAAGATTTCCATGAATTCCACGGTCTGTAACAGCAGTTTTTATTAGAGACAGCGGATGCAAGTTAAGTTAATGCGATGTGAGTGCAACGAACGTGGACAGTGAGTTTACGAGATTTAGGGATTCAGTCACTTTGCCTATATTTTTACAAAATGAAAATGTAGGGATATTGCGGTGGGAATCTCGGAGGTAGTAAAAGTGTGCGTACCGCATTGACAATGGATTCCCCCAGCCTCATGGACAAGTCGAATACTTGCTTGAAGCTCACATTCTGGATTCTCTCGCCATGGATGCTGCAGAATATGGATCACAGGGTTTATTGTTGTAAAACCATTTAGGATGCGATATGGTGGGCTGAGGGTTTAAGGAAATGCGTACGTGATATAGTTGGCACGTCTGAGGGCACAGAGAGTTGTTGCAGTGAATAGGCATAACTGCACTCCGTGCACTATAAATCCTATTGCAATGTCAACGAGCAGAGCTATTTTGGATAATCTTTTAAGTTCCTGAAATGCTGTGGTGATTTGCCGAGGTTTCTCGCTCTCTTTCTCTGTTCTGAGCTCACACTCTCCAGAAAGTAGCAACCCGTGAGGAACTCGGATCAGCTTGCCCTAAATCCTTGTATTTTCCCAGACAATGTGTTTTTTTAGAAGATTGATTAACTCAAGCTTCGACACTTCCACTGGCGTGAGTTGTGTGAGCAATTTCCACAGAAAACAGCCTTCATCTGTATGGAAGTGAACATCTGAAACTCAAACGACATCACGTTAAGGATGTGAAGAATCACGTTGCTTGACTCACTCTCGTCAGGCAGTCCAGATAACCAAGTTCAAAACCTAACTGGCTTAAAATGAACAAGTTTTCACGCTGTGGCGAATGTACTGAAGATCTGGAGATCGTCGCAGAGCCTGCAAAAGTAAGGATCGTATGCAAAATTTCCTTTCTTCTTTCTCTCCATGTACACTGGGTTCTATTAGAGACGGAAGTGTAGGATTTCTTGAGCAAACCATGTCAAATGTTGGAGTCAGCAGTACGAAATGAGACTGCATGCACAAGCCTATTGCTCCTGTAGTTATCAGTTACGCAATCTAACATATATATTATAAAAATTGAGAAGCTGCCTGATGTTCCTGGAGAAGAAAAGTCATTTCCTGGCACTCATTTGTCATTCCTATTGAGGTTCAAAATTCAATCCTTAATTTTCTTTGGGTGAGGATACCAACAAATTGTATAAGCTGGTATTCCAATGCATCGGGATTGTGAGAATGATTCTTTGAGTACACCTCGCACCAGATCTTAACAAACAAAACATTCCCTTAACCTGCGGACGATGACAGTTAAGCAAGTAATTCCAAACAAGCATACTGTGAGCTTCCCGGTCTGTGAAGCAATCACTTATGAACCCTTTCTCAGTCTGGATCCTTGGTTGTGTGCTTTCTGAAATGAAACACCGAAACAAAGTGAAACCTTTATGAATTAGCCTCCATTTACATGCGGATAAGCAGCTTGCAAGTTCTGTAAGCATAGTGTTCCCATTGTTACATTCCCTCATATTAATGTCGAACTACTTTTATCCGACGTGACGATGCCAAGAACGACGAGCATGTACCGATGACAGCATATTGCTTGCGGCTCTCTGAAAGGCAATTTCCAAACAGCCTTCTCCAAAAGTATGCATAATGTCGAGTTGCGTCGTCGACAACGTCAGTTATCGCCAACGTTGAGTGTTCATTCCATCTGGACTCAAGAAGCTTTGATCTCCATGTTCGTGTCGCCGCTGGGCTACAAACGCAGAGATTATCAAACTAGACGCAACTTACATTGTGGGTCATTATAATCTCTGCAATGGATCTGAAGTGATTCTACTCCGCTTTGAATCTTTGCTGCTTGTTCGACTTGACACTCAAATTTGAAGCTTTTCTGATAGCAATAACCTGCTGCTTTTTCCTGCACAAAGAGCTTGGTCGTTGTCATGAGTATGCGATGCATCTGTTTGGGTATTTTTCCAGTCCTTCTAATCCAGGTCGGGTAAACTCATGAAGCAGGTTTCAGAGACACAGTCCGACTCCATACCTGATTCGAAGGGAAAACGAACCCTATGGTTCGGCAGCTTGTGTCCTCCTTGCTCGCGGCAAGTTGCGGAAAAGCCGGTTCTATTCCCTTCGGAGCATTCTTCAACACAAAGGGATTACAGACATGAGAGGCTTCATGACCACGAGACTTTATCCAATCTAGTTTTAGTCCAAACCCATCGTTTGTCAGCAGCAATCTCTACTCTCACTGCATCTTCTTGTGAGAACAAACGCCTGCTGATCATTACGTTAGAAGCTTCACCTGCTAATTTATCCAAGACCGAAGTACCGGAAAGAGATACCTGATGCCAACCGAGATGTCAGTTCTCCACTTTCCAAGCTGGAGGAGTAAAGTAAACTTCTAACACGTATCGAATGTCTTAAATGCTCCTGAGAATAGGTAACCACTTTCCAACAACTTGCATCCTTTGAATCTGTTCTCTTCTCACCAATATTCTCGACCTCAGTCTTCATGTTGGCCAAGCCCTCTTCTTTTGGTAAATGTTCCTTCTAGAGCAGCGAGTCCGGAATGAAGCAACTTGCGAAGAAAATCTTTCGGCATTGAAAGAGCTGCATGAATGAGTTCTGTTAAATGCACCACGTCGTCTGTGCTTGCTCCACTAGCTGGACTGTGCAAGGGTAGTTGATCACCCATCACACCTTGCTATAAAGCTCCGCTTGGATTGACACACCAGGTTGTACAAGGCTTCGAAAACTTGGAACACCATGAGGTGCTGTAGCATCCACAACCTCCGTGTGTACAATTGTTGTGCAGTGGAAGGTGCCCCTCTTCTGATCGCACCATACCCTTCCAAGCTGCGAAGCTCAACAATTAGAAGCACCAGGTTTGCAGCAACAACAGAATGCCGTGATAAACTTCACAGGGTGCCACTCTACTATTGGCAATTTAATTTTACTTTTGTTTTGGTTTTATCAGTGAAGGTATTCTATGAAGTTTATTGTGAGGTGAGTAGAGTGCACATGAACTTCATTAGGCTCTAGGATGCTTGTTCCCCTTTTCTCCTCTAACCTAAGCAATGAGTTTACCCCATTTGTATCAAAAAAGAAAGAAAAAGAAGTTAATTGTGAATGCTTCTGAACCACAAGACGTTTTTGAATTGGAACAGTAACTAGAGTGCAAATGAAGTATGGAAGATATGGTGCGATGAGTTGTGTTGAACACCACTAGTTTTCACTAGTTTGTTTGAGTGTATATGTATAATTCAATATGCTTGTTTGTTAAGTATATATTAAGCAATTCTTTGCTAGTTGTTTTTACCAAAAATAAAAAACTTAGGCTACTCTTCTTCTACTTGTCTTAATATTATTATGAATTATAACTTGATTTGATTCATTATGTTTTTGTACCATTTAATTATCAAATTTATGTGCTTTTAAATTCTTGTTTAATATTAGACTGTAGAGCAAATAGTAACACCAAATTTTTTAATATATATTCATATTTTTTACCATGGATATATTGCACTATAGAAAACAAAAATAAAAATTAATGGGAATAATCTCACAAATTTAAGCATATGAAATTTTGTATTAAATAAAGTTAGTAAAAACTTAATTGTTAATTATTTAGTAAAATATAGTATAAAATAAAAGACATCAAGTTAATTCAATTTATTTTCTTACATATGATATTTTTATAAAAGTTATTTTAAATTTTTTTTATAAGATAATTAGATGTAAATTGATGCATTTAAATATTTTTTTAAAATAAGAATTAACTAAGAAAATTATTGATGAAATATATATATATATATATATATATATATTAAAGCTAAATTTATTTTTAAAATAATTATAGATTTTTAAAAAAAAAAAAAACTATAGGGTGCTATAAAATATTACTTCTAAAGCATGCTATTAATTTATATTAATATTAGAATATCAATTAAACATGTGTTTATAATCTAAATAAATAAAAATAAAAAAATAGTATAGGAGTCAATGATATTTTTTGGTGCGCACAAATATTTATGTAGAATGTAATTTTTTTGTAATTTTTAGAGTATTCAAAAGTATATTTTTATTGAAATTATAATATTAAAGTAAATATTTTTTTATAAAAATAAGTATGAAATTTAAGTTTTATATATTTAAAAAAAATTCCAATATTTAAATTCAACTTTATTATAAGATTCTACTAATCAAAGTATAACATGTCATCTAAAGTATAACATGTCATCTTGCTTGTTGGTAAACAATCAATTTTCTCTCAACTTGAATTAGAGTCTTGTAGGTGCTTCATTGTTTGGTAAGATTGTTTTAGCATTAGTGAATTGTTTTTGTAAATAAAAAAAATTTACTACAATACTAGAATCATTTTTAAGTTGATAAGGCATGTCATACATTACCAAGTCTAATTCAATTCTTCTTTTAGAGATCACAAATGCTTTTGTAGTGCATCTTTTATTATCTCTACTTAGACAATGGTTTGTGATGGCCTATAACAATAACACAAAATTGGTGCATCTCCATTCATTAAACCTTGAAAATTCTACTACAATATATAATAATTAGTATTTTTGACTCAATTATTTGTAATCTAGATTATTCACCTCTTCATTTATGCTTAATAACTTTAATGCAACCTTTTACTACTTTGTTTATTTTTTAAAAACAAAATAACAAGATATTATACTATGACTTTTCCCATCCATTGAAAGTTTAACTAGAACACACACATACTATATTTTATTATGTTAATTACATGACATGGATAAATATGACTTATGTTCTCTAATTTTTATTGATTTGAGATTTATATTTAATCTAGATTTTACATAAACAATAACAATGGAATGAAGAATCTTTATTATTGACAAACACATGTTTTCACAAAACAATTATTTTTTGTATCGAGACCCAAGCAAGCAACATCTAATGGTAATTGGATGAACTGTAAGATGTGATGTACTATATTGGAAATAAAAGAGACCATGATGTGAAAAGTTTTATTTTGTGTAGTTTTAGACCATACAAAATATTTTAAAAACGATTGCACATCATATGGTGTATACTGCTTTGTCTTAAATGTAGAAATTGAACATAAAACAATAAAGTCTCAAAAGTGATTACAAAAAGTTTCAAAGGATTTCTATGAAGAATCCTTCTTCCAAGAAACAGGAAAACTATGAAGGCTTTAAATGGATACATGTTGCCAATGCGGTGCTGAAAAGGCGAAAGGTAGAAGCTTCCTTCTACAAATTGCAACTACAGAGAGGTCAGTGGATGAGTTTTTTAGAAAGTGCAGCACCACAGCACAACAGATATGGTGGTGATAAAGAAGAAATACAGATCATGATCCTGCACCTCGCGAATGATCACCGCATTCAAAGGACCTCATTCAAACACCTCCTCTGGTACATAAAACTTCAAGCCCACTGCCTGCACTCATCAACAACCAAACGTCGACTCAAAATGAACGGCAGGTCGATTAAGAAACCAACAATGTTCGACGATGAAATGCAAGCAGAATGACTTAAACATGAAAACTGCATCGAATGTGAAACAAGCGTGAATCAGGATGTTTCACGAGAGTGATTCACACATTCGTATGTCTAATAGGAGGTACGAGTTTAAGTAGCATGCACAAACCACCGCAGTGAAAGAACTGACGTGCAGTGAGATGCATAACATCTTCAATAGGCACAATACTTTAAAAAAAGGATGGCTTAAGGCGGGCTAACCTGGGCGAAACCTAAGTCAGCCGCACTATGATCACCTTTGCGTCCTGCAGCATCTCCAACATAAAAGGAACTGCCAGCGTGCAATAGAAAACATAAGTCAAACGAGTAGACTGGAGCTTGATAAGCTCGGTAATGTTTACTGATCACTGCTTTGAGCCTGAATGCAGGATGGTTGCAGAACTGTAATAGCTGTAATGAAAACATGGCAGGCACCTTCAAACGAAGAAAACACAATTTCATACTACACTGACACAAAAGCAGGGCTTATGATGGGAGGGAGATAAGGAAGTAAACCTTTCTTTGTTGATTGGTGTTCCACCGTTCAGGTGACGTTCTAGAAGGTGCCACATACCTGGTGAGGGCTTTCGGCAAGCATCCCCACTCCCCTCTTTACCACATGATATAAACACCTGCAATCCAAGTATATACATATTCATCTAATGATCGTTTCGCTCTTTCGTAAATGAAACTGTTTTTTATTCACAAAAGAATATAACCACCTAATGGTGTTCATTATACAAAGTCTTCAGCTTTTTCCAAAAAAGATTGCACAGTTAGAATTCATTGTAAAACAAAGACATGAAGAGTACTTCAGTACCAAGAAACACGCCTCCTAGAAAAATCTTACTTGCATGGGGACTTCTACAACATTGATGAAAGCTTCCAGGCGACCGACTTTGGAGTCTACAGCTTTCTGTCGTGATTTGGTCCATCGCTCAATATTAGACTCATTTGTAAAAACAACCTGAAAAATGTATGAATGTGACCGATTTTAAAAGTGGTTAGCTCAAAGTATCAACAAATTTTTTTTGCATACGGTTGTAAATATTACTTTGTAATGTAGCAGGATTGAATTTCCTTCATATTGAATCTTAATCACACACCAGCTTATAACCGTCACGATGGTAGCCCTGAAGTATCTTTGGTATTGAAGGGTACATAAGTTTCCAAGCATCAGCTCCTGACCTATAAAATAACCAAAAGAAATATGTCAGTACATTCTTTGAGCCAAACAATGAACCATCACAATTGGAGCAATCGGTATGATAAAAATTAAACCTTGGTGACAAAAAAACAACCAGAAAACAACCATGGAAAGTAGGCAAACCCCAGAGAATATACCAGTGTTACGCTGAGGCTACCGGTCTAAGTATTATCAACATGATAGATGCTAGCATGATAGGAAAATATTCTTCATTAACTAAATAAGGACCGAAAGACACACCTGCGAACATCCGTATCAGCGAGGCACCCATCAAAGTCAAATGCCGCTATCTTCTCAGATGGCTGCAAACCTTCCGCCTAACATCCAATCCAATCCAACAGACTAGGTGCATGGAACCATGGGCGAGGCGAATAAAAACTTAGGAGATGCAAAATACTATTAGGACAAAGTTCAGAAGCAACCACTTCTATCTATGAGCACGATGTCAGCTTCCAGATGTTTTGCACAACACTGACATGATTGAAGAAATAGCTCACCTCATGGAGAATAACAGAAGAGAAGGACTTCCAACCATGAGGTAGCTTTGCATCCTGTTGCAATCAATCATAATTCAAAGATGAGTTTTGGTATCTAAGGCTCCAGCAAAAGACCATGATTAGAAATGTAAGAGTGGTGCAGATAGGAATTGAATTTCAAGATACACTAAGAAAACAATAAGCCTTAGGTTAAAAATTCTAAAGTAACTTCTATAAGCAAGAACTTGCAATTCAAAGAAAATAAGAAATCAAAGGGAAAATTTGTGCCTTGTAAACATTTGCAAGCTTGGATGGACTAAATCCATTAAGAATAGTCTCCCATTTCTTTGGATCGTAGCGCAGGACCTATAGAACACCATGGTTGATTCAAAGAGAACCAACCAATCATAATTTATTCGAAAGTAAGAGGCGTTCTTTCTAGATGGTTAATATACACAATTCTACACTAGGCAAGAAAGGATGCGATGCAATATAGCAAAGTCGACCCGCAAGACCGATCCCAAATTCTCGAGATACAAGTTTCTACACTTAACAGCAGACTGAAACTATTTCATCGGAGGAAAATAAAATTTTAGACAATACTGTGAGAATATTTGCAGCTCAAAAGCACGCCAGTTTCAAGTCAACAACTAAGAAAGTAGCGTTTAAAAATTAAAAAGCCAAGTCCTACTCCTCGACAATGGTAACCATTCAGAGCCTACGTATGCAAAACTTCACGAAGATGATGGAACCTCCCTTTGGCGATTTCAAGAATTTCCTCTAGAAGTAACTAAAAGCATTCTGAAAATCACCATATGAAACACGACACACACAGTAAAAATAGTACCTGCTCTTTCTCAACTTGGTTCATTTTTGCTGCAATACCTGGAGACACTTTTCTCTTCCTATCGGGACTCCCAGTGACGGCCTGGTTCATATCACGTGTTGCATAGAATTTCAGCACTCTTCATAAAGTAAAATTGTACACATAGTATGCGGCTTCAGAGTTACAACACTTGAAACCGGTGTCCCCGATGCAACCTTCCAATGTCAACTCAAAACTTCCTGTCTAAAGAGTCATTTTAAAAATTACGCTCCACAATATCTGCTCGACATGATGACTGTGCTGGGTTGCATTACTCCCAATTACGTGATTCCAGCTATCCAGGAATGCCAAGTGTTCATGGGAAAAGTTCAGATCCTCGTGAATCCAGTAGAAATCGGAAGCAAAATCATCACCTGAGATGTTTCCCCTTGCACAGACACTTCAAAAGCAGAGCCCGAAGAATCTTTCATGCTCTTGCTGCTTCTGCTTTCAGAAGGCTCTCCATCACGGGTTTCTTCAACATCAACAGGTTCAGTCAAAGCTTTCAACGCAGCTTGATCTGAGGCCTGCATTACAACAGATGTGCTTGTTCTTAATAATTCAATCATCCTCCCCTTGCACAATTTTAGCTACCTATTGACCATGCCTAAAACCCAAGATTTGAAACTTGGAAAGGGTCTAAAATCAACCATGCTAAACGTTAGGGCTGCTCTCACAACCAGAACCCCTACGTGTCTTCACTTTAAGTCAAAAAGAGGAGATGCATACAAGATGAAAAGGAAATCGATCATACTCACTTTCAGAGTAGGAAATCCATCTAGCTTGTTCTCATCCACAGCCAATGCCACTAATGCTGCATTGCTCTTAGTGGCCAGATAACAATCAGGGTGATGCCTGTACTTCCAAACATGTTCCACAATACAAGTCAAATGCTTATATCCACAGGACCAACTTCAGAGCGTACGTAACTGATGTGCCTCAATAGGATCTCAAGATGTTTAGTAGAAACATTGTGCTCCTACATAAAACAAACAGCTTATCTGATAAACGGTGACTGAAGAAGAGTGACATGACATTTTCACTTCTTGGTCAAATCCGCATGAAGCAATCATCGCTAAATTGAAATTTGACAAAAAAAAAAAAGAGAGAGAGAGAAGTTTTGCACGAGCCTAGTCACTCGAATACAAGCCAAAAACGTGCATCACCACGTTTGAACAGATGAAAACACTAGCATCCGAGTGTGTAATCCAATTAAATGACATGCATAAACTTTGTAAATCCACAAATTCAGGAGGAATATAAATATGTAATTCAACACACACACACACACACACACAAAATTCATTCCCTTGATCGAGTATGGAACTAAACCCCAGCGAAAAGGTGCAACACCCATGTTCGGCTTAAGCCTCATTTATGAAATACCACACAAAAAATGTGTAGAGGGATGAAACAGGTGCATTGCTAAGATCACCATAATTGATATTCTAATTAAACCACCAAGAGCAATCAAACAGGGGAAAGATTTTTTTGAAAAAAAAAAAAAAAAAAAAAAAAAAGAGAAGAAAGCAGAACAGTTTTTTCAATTCACAAAGGCAAGAACCATCGGAGCGTACCAATGGGGAGTGTTATATCCTTTAACCCAGGTGATGGAAGCGAGGCGAACGGCACCTTTAGCGATTTTCTTGCCACACGACTTACACTGAGACCGTTCCGACTTGGCATACTCCACAGCATGTCGCGGAGGCATTGCCACTCTCACAAGGCTGGCTACCGCGCGCAACATCCACAAACCCTAAAATCTAAGCCCAGATTCGCAACATTCTTCTCCCACCCAAAATGCCAAAACGACTCAGAAACCCAGAGAAATGATGCAACATACATGCAATGTGAGGAAACCGGCTTGCTTGTGCATCCAACGACGAGGACTACAGGTGAGAAGTTGAGCTTGCTCGGCATAATCTCAACTAACTGACTTGTGCACAACGATCTCCCGCACTCGACAACTGTTGAAATTCGAACTGGACGCATCGGCGGATTGCAAAAAAGCTTGAGCTGCAAGCTTCGTGGACAACTCCGACTGATCGGCGCAACTCCCGTGGGAACAGGGTCCCTCTTACCTTTTACTTTTTCTGAAAGTCAATTGAACTTTTTTGGGGCAGACAATTTCGGGCACTTGGATGTGCTGCCCAAAACCTCAACACTTGCTTTGTTGGCCCCTTATCGTGTTTGTATGCACCCATTGTAGTGGTTTGGTTTCCCATTACTTTCCTTGATTTTCTAAAAATTTGTAGTACATGAGTTGTATGTGTTTAGTGAATAAGAATAGTGGTAATATTTAAAAGTGTACATCCAACAATGGAGTATTTAGAATTATTATTATTATTATTATTATTTTGTTCATAAATTTTTGTTCTACTTTCATTTTTTAATATGTTTAAAATATTCTTAAGTCAATGAATGATAATTTTTTAAAGAAATTGTAGATGTGGAAATTTCTATTTAATTCAAATAGGAAAAAAAAAAAAAAAAAAAAAAAAAAAATCTTCTCTCAATATTATAAGAGATTATTAATTTTTTATTTTTATCTTTTTAAATTATTTTAACAAAGTTGTTGAATTATAGTTTTTAAAATTTATTTATGGCTTCAAAAGTCTAAAATTAAACACAGATTTTATCAAAATGCAGAATACTCAACAAAAACTTTTAAGACATGTATTGAATTTCTTATAATATATAATAATAAATTTCAATAGTATTTGTTGTTGGAAGGGAAGTTATTGTATGGACTTCAGCTTGTAATCCTTTGTAGATAATTTTTTGACTTTTCAAAAACTTACAATTATTGTTTTTTAAAAGATAATTCTTCTGAATATTATTAGAAGATATTTTTAAAATCTCCCTCTAAAAGTGACTAATTAATAGAAACTTGGAAAACAAACTTTTAGCTTTGTATATGAAGTATAAACATTTTCAAGTTTTTAACTATTTGATTTTCATGTTTGATTACATTTTTGAGATTTATTCGTTTTATGATTAGTACAGAAGCAGTGATTTCTACATTGAAATGTCAAACTATGTCCTTGACAACATCTTTGACAAAGAATAAATTCAAACCTTTGACTTGTTTCTTATATTTAATTTAATACATCACATGTACACAAGAAAATGATTCATAAAGTTGTATTCATTACAGCACTTTAGAATAACAAAGTATTAACATAGTTGAGCAGTCTGCCATACAAATCAATCATTTGACCAGGTCAAATAGCTTTTCAAAGCATGCAAGAGACCACTCTATTTCTGTATGGTTGTTGAAAATTAGGACGCTAAGATGAGACGGAGAAAAGTAAGTGAGCTCTCAAATAAACAGAAATTGCAAGGCTATTCTGAAATTTAATAACATCAGATGTTGAGTCAACCTCTTACAATAGAAGATAAAAATCTTGTATGCATTTCATTTTTCTTGCCAAAGCAGATACAAGAATGGCTGCAGTGCACCCAAGGTTGATCAGAACATTCAGATACCCAAAAAGGTATACGCTGTATCAGACATGAATGAACCATTCCTACACAAAATTGTTAAGTCCAAGCAGCTACAGACCCTGCAGCTGTGCGAGATGTTCAAAGCCACAAGGTTCTGTCTATAAGATAGGCAATCAACATCAGGGAATGAAGCACCTTGTTCCTGTGAAAGTATTAAGTGGCAGAGAAGACTTCACTGTCCCATGGTTGCACATCTTCCTACTGGGCTCCACCTAAATAGCGTTTACATTAGGAAGCTACGACACAAGTTTGAGCTCATTTGTGTGCAGCTCTAAGCGCTCAGGATGGTAGTCCTTTTTCATAGCTAGAAACTTGGTCCAGAAGGCGAAATCCAGCAGCCCGTGTAAACTTCCTAGCAAACAGAAAGCAAGGCTTATCTTCGCCTCCTGCTTTGCACCACTCTGTTCGTGACTCGGTTTCGTACCGGATGCTGCGTAAAGCCTGCATTTACAGGACCCCAGTAAGGCTTCGCTCACCACTAGGGTGAGTGATGACAAAAAACTCCCGTCTCCGAAATGTTCTCAAAATCGATCTAGCCTCAAGAGGCTTCAAGGGTGATGAGAAGTTGAACTGATGTATGATTGAGCCACATACCTGAATACTTCTAATGGCCTCAAGAGTAGAATCTTGAAAAGTGTAAGTAACAGGATGCCATCCCTCTCGACCCACGTCTTTCACATGATTCTCCCATTTGCTGAAAGTTAACGTACGCCGTTCTGTTTCCGCTTCCAAACCCTCCATCTAAACCCAGGAAATTTTCCTCCAACAATCATACTTCACGTACATACTTGGCAAGAAAATCGTTGTGTTGATAACATAGCATAAACACAGGACAATCAGACTACTCATGCACTGAGTCTTCTCATGCACTGTCCTCCACGGGCTCAATGGTTTGCTGTAAGCCACACAATAAGAGAATTGGTTTCGTAAGAAACACGAAAGCTACCCAGATGCCCACAGAGAAAGACAGGAACACTCACCGCAAAAAGAGTCTGAATATAATGCTCGTCGGGTATACAGTTGTGAGGCTTCTTTGTCGCGTTTAGCTATGAGAGGAAAATAGATAATTGTCAGCGAACTTCAAGACATTCTCAAAGAGAATAAAAAGTGCATTGTAAGCCACAGTTTCAACTGCTTAACCATGAGCAAACATCTGTGAGCAGGGTCTAACCGAAGGATCATCCACCCAATTGTCTGGTAGAACCACTTTCTGCATCCAGCCAACCATTTATCCACTCTTAATCCCGTTGCCACAGCGGCGATTATATTGTGATAACTCACTGTCACTGGAAGTGATCACGTTTATACAGTTGGCCCTAAAACAAACTAAGCCACGACAATTAAAAAATAACTGTTATGGCTTAGAAGACTAGGGAGGAAAGACAGACGATACCAATAGTGCATGAAATAACACAATAATGTAAGAAGGACCAAACCTTGCAATGCTGGTTAAACATTTGAAACACCGTGGAATCTGCTACGACAGCTTCAGCATGCTTTCGAGTCAAAACAAACCACTGCATGCAGCAACGAATTCATCGTCCATAAAATAATCAAACTTAATGCTACAAGATGAAATGAAAAGACAGCTGTTTAACAAGAAATCTTGAAGGTCGCTTAAAATAAATTGAGTGTAGACCAACAGAATACATAAATACTTCGAATACCGAACAGGTTTTCTTCAATCCATTTGACACCGATTCTAAACCACACCAACAATCTATATCAACAAACCTGCTGAAAGGAGAAACATGCTCACATTACTACAGTCAAACTACCTGACTAGCTACTTGAAATCCAGCTGCTTGTTAACCTCTACCTGTCGAAAGAGTGAAGTGCAAGCACGACAGACTGCTTCAGACACTAAAATCAAATTTCTTAAAATAGTTTTTGATACCTGAGATCCTTTACGCCAATTCTCATGTGGGATAACCGACTCCATGTTGATGTTGTATTGCTCGTCGGAGTAATCAACAAAACTGTTCCCCATCCCAGTCAACATCACTTACTGAACTTGAGCCGTGTAGAACTGAATCCAGGACAAACACGCCTCTAAAAACAGCACTTTGGTTAAAGATTTGACAAGGGATCCAGATTGAGAGCGAACCATCAGGTTACCTGTCCACAAAGCTTTTTTGAGACGCCATCACATAATTGTAGACGTAGTCAAAATTGTAAAGTGGTATGCAGCTGCACCAAACAGTGAATGATTTCCAGCATTAGTCGAGACCTCAAATCAGACGTATTTTCCTAGTGTATTACTTTTAAAAGACTCCATCTTATTCAACTTCTCGGGAGTCGCTCCATTCACAATCCACTGCTTGCTACAGGGTTAGCTACCTTCCTAGAAAAGATCAAGCACCAATCATCGACTATGTAGTAATTACAAACCCACATACTACTGAACCCAGAGCTGAAACCAAGAACCTTCTTATCAACACCCAAAACATCGCAATCAAGGTTTCCGACACCGCTTTCAACACGGTTCAATATGTATTATATCCAACGCTTCGTCGCATGCTAGTGTACAGCAGGCACATTTCCTCTGGCAACGATTTTGTGCGGTTTGATGGTTGAAATCGTCAAAATTCCACACACATGAAAGCAACAAAGATGATTACAGCAACCTGTCAGAGAGAAGGAAGAAGCGCTTGTTCAAGGGGTTCTTTAAAGCTTCTGCTATCAACAGTCGCTCTGCCTGTATCATGGTCGCCTCTCCCCATACTACCTGCCAACCCATTGCTTGCGAATTACAGAACTACAATGCAGACTATTAGTGGCACACAGAAACCTAACTCGGCAACGAGTGAGACAACGGTAAACATAAGCTAGTAAAAAGATTAGCAAGTATCTAGAATTAATATCCTACCTCGAATGCAGATGAGTTCCAAATTCCGTATACAAAACCATGTACATCAGCAGAGATTATATTACGGTTCGTACCTTGATAGGGTTATTCAGCTGACGATTGATAAACGAGCTGCACTGAGTATTTTCTTCGGTGTAAGAAAATCCAGGTCTTGCATGAATGTATATATTGAATTCGTGATCTCGAGATCTCTGCGAATTCCATAAAGAACTTGTTGGCATATCACGATGACCAGACACGTAAATTCTAGCACGTATTGTGACAACATAACTATGCCCATCTTATTAGCAGAGGGTAGCGAAATTATCCACATATGAAAAGAAATTTCAAGCGATGTTTACAAAAATTGTGACGATCATCGACCAATTCGACCAACAGCCCCCCAAAACCAGTTTAGTGAAACGGGCATACCTCAAAGAAATGCTCCCATAGAATATCCAAAGGCATGACATGCCGAGCCAAAAATAGGAATGCTAGCTTTGGTTTCAAAGGGTCCCTAATTGGAGGGGATTCCACTACATCGCGCTGCACCAAGCCTTGAATCTTCACCAACGCTACGATAATGAGAGGTAGACCTAATAACATGTACACTCCAGATCTCCATCTCCAACGTGAGTAACCATACGCTCTTTTCTTCATGACTCTGAATGCCTTAGCTCAGAGTGCTACCTAGCCTGTCCCTGGACGCAAATCGTTGCTTCATTTTAATTTACAGGATACTGTATCACCTGTTTGAATAGAAAACACCATGTCACGCCTCAAAATTCCAGAAATTCCACAAAGGCACCAGGAGGCCCAAGGAGGAAGAAATCTGAAGAAAAAGACTTTACCCTCGTAACTAGGCTTAAGTATGTTGATCACCATGCGTCTTAAATCCGTAATAGCATACAAGACCTTGTAATCAGAATGTTAAAATGCTGTGCTCACAACTACTCATAAAACTTAAATAAAATGTTTAAAATGAAAATAGTTTAAAATAAAAGTTATGTAACATGTTTATTTTGTTTTATTTTATTAAACCTACATGGGAAAAATATACAACTCGCACAAGAGCGAAGGGAAATTCCAAAAAACGGAGTGTATCTGTTGATTCAGAGACGATATATTATTTTGACAGGATTATACATCAACACATGCTTCAAACCATTCCCATATCAGAAATGCTACGCTACATTCGGACGCCAACATTTGATCTGCTGCACAACGAGGTACATTACAAAGCCCTAATCCAGACGCATTCTTGCAAAACCGACCAAAAGAAAAATGCTTGATGAGTGGCCGATATTCTTTTCACAGAGTCCCCCCTTTTAAAACCCCCAAACTGAAACACTTCAAGGCCGTGAATTCATTTCTCAAGCACCATGAGGGGATGATCCAGATCATTATCTCATCTCATCTTGCAGATCTCTAATACTTCAGCTTCATCCCACTTAAAACCTTCACCCGAGGATTGTAAAACCAGAATCCGCTAGGTGTTCACCCACAAAGTTTCTCCTTCGAGGCTCTTGTGTGTGAGGTTAGTTACTCTCTCCCAACTCAACGTTCCAAACGCACCAACTGTATCGATCCAACGCCATCTCCTTTCGAGACACCGCATTGTCCCAATTGACCCAACAATCTCATCAAACCCGCCAAAAACGCATTCCAAATTCAACACATCCTACTAAACACAAAACACTTAAAACACACACACACACACACACACACACACACACCTTCCAGTTGCTTCGTGCTCCTCTTCTTCCCTTCCTCCCTCACTTGTTGCTTCAGCATCACTCTCTCTCCAACCCAGCAAACAAAAAAACGCCGAACCCAGGTCACCAGTGACGACAACCTCCCGTAGCTCCTCAGGACTAACGCCACCACCTCGTCTGCGGTGCCGACACGAGCAATGAATCAGATAGCAGGACAGGGACAAGGGCACCACCTGGTGTCAGAGACTGAGACCAATCTCATCCGTTGCGAAGCGAGTTTGCGAAATCGTCAGAGCCGAGACAAAGGGCATTTTTCCCATCTGATCACGACGCCATTCTACAGAATCTGGGGGGCACTGACTGATCGGGTGCGAATCTGTCGCCGTCTCCGTCGCCGTCGGCGATGCTACCGGACGCCCTCCCCCGCGCTTCACCGTACCCGTGTCCTAAAAATGTACCCTGGGTTGATTTTAGGAATATGTGGATTCTATTGATTCAAATGGTACCCTATCTTTGTAGATGGAGCCTGGATATCAGTGGTATGCAGTGCTTTTGACGAGGTGTTATCTGTAATCTTTTTCTTCTTTTTTTTAATTATTTTGTTTTACGGTCACCGTTTTTTCTTGTAATTTATTTTCGCGATTACATTATGCACATCTGCATTGTGTTGTTCCATAAATAATTCCAGTGTGTCGAAATATTTTTGGGGTTTAGTAGTTGATTTGGTGTGATTCTCCGGCGAATTGATGAACATAAAATATATATATATATATATATATATATTATTTAAATGATATTCATTTCTTAAATGGTAGTTTTTTGCAATCTACCACAAGAGTCTCAAAAGTAGTAAAACTCGTCTTTTTGTGATTTTATATCTATTTATTGACAGATATATATATATATATATATATATATATATATAAATACACACTTTTATGATCCAGCTTGAAAAAATCACATTAACAATGATTTTCATTGCCTTTAGCAAATATTATTGTTTTAAAATCCAAATAAGAGAAAACATACATATTATCATCTAATTAATTACATTTTACCTTTTATCACAATATAAGATTATTATAATATCATATCCTTTAAAAAAATTTAAGAATAACAAGCAAAAAATGAGAAGAAATGGAAATATATATATATATATATATATATACCCACATACACGGGGAGATAAATAAATTTGATTAATATAAATTTATTTTACATTTCTAATGATTTGATCTTAGGTAGTAGATTATTAACCACTAAAATGTGATTTAATACAACTAAGATATAACTAATATAAGATAAATCTAGGACTAGAAAGTTCAAAGATTCTAAAATAATATTTTATAAATTATATATGGTTTTATAATTTATGTGGGATCATATCAAGGTTGGCATGTCCACCAAAGGAGAGGGTGTATTAGTCAATAAATGATGTATTGCACTCGATAGTAAAGACAAGGTTTGTGGATAAAGTGGAGGAGGAAATGAAGAGTTTAGGAGGGAGAGCAGGCAACACCAAAGTAGAGCTTCAAGCCTTTAGTGGCACAGTTATTCACATACCATGAGCAACTCTGATTGGTGGATTGAGAAAGGTGGTTTGGAGGCATGCATGTTATTTGACATAGCATTGCTTTTAATTGTTGCAAGGTTGGGAAGAGGTCATTGAATATCTATATACATTGTCATGAATTTTGTATAGGTTCTATTTGTGGCTTTGATTTTCATTCATTTGAGGTGATTTGTTGAGCTTGTGGGATGGTTAAGTTTAATTAAGTACACCCTTTGATGCCATTGCAAGAGAGAAGCAAGGGGACCAAAGTAGTCAGATGCAAGGGATCTAGTAGCTCCAACAACAATAACAAATCTGAGAGTGCAGAGACTAGAAAATGTGAGTGCAGCCTTTGCAATATGGTGATGTTTGGAGGAGCATGAAAACAAGTAGCTCTGTGCCTAAATGTACAAATAAATTATTTCTATTCTTGTCAGATCCACATTCATCTATTTGTTGCAAGAAGAACCAATACTTAAATTATAAAAAAATTCGCTTAATTTTTTACTTAAATTATAAATTTTACCTTCTTTTATTAATTATTCAAAAAACAAGGTTATAAGTTTACAACCTATGAACAACCTCTGTTCTAGCAAATATTATCATGTACGTGAGGAATATTAACTAAAGAATATAAATTAAGCAATATATATATATATATATATATATATATATATAATTTATATTTTATGTATATTTTTATTTATTTATTTAGTTACAATAAAAGTTAATTATATCTTTTTTAAACTTAGAAGATAGGTTCAAGTCTTACCTTAATATTTTTGCAACCATGTCCAAATACATACAATAAAATCATGTAACAACTTGTTTTTTATTTTTTTTTATAAAATAATAATTTTTTTGAAATATTACAATAAAATTTTACATAGATAGTAGACAAATTTGGTTTGTCAAACTAATAAACTAAAGCAAAATATTTGGCATAGAATGCAAATTACAATTCAAATTAGCTATGTAAGAATAATGGTTAAAGTAATTTGCAATATCACTTTTAATATCCTTTTCAAAAAAAACTACAATCTTCTTTTGGATCTATTTAATATGTACTATGGTGATTTATTATTATTAATATTACAACAAAAGAAATCCAAATAATCCTTCTAATATATATATATATATATATATATATAATAACTAAATTTTATCAACTTTGTTAAGCATCAACAAAATAAGATATTCATTGTATTTGTTCTAGTTGCAAATTCTATACAATCCATTTATATTTATTATAGCATTAATTAAAATAAGTAAATAAAATAATGATAATATTTAGATCGAATATATTCCATATCTACTACTACTAGAGCTATTTTTTCTCCCTACCTTTTAAAATATTATTAACTAAGCACACATGATTCATATACTAAGTTGTTCATTTTATTACATCCAAGATATAATGTTTTAATTTATTCTACCAAATTCCAAGATTGTTAAAAATACTTTGACTTAAATTTGGTTAACTTTATTAAAATTAATGACAAATTTTCATAGTTTTGTAAAATAATACAACCACATAATTACATTACATTACAATCCAACCATTTTAAACAATTTTTTCACCGTGAATTTACCAAAGGCATAGCACCATTTGCAATTTGATCCCTTTCAAGCGGAAGCACAAACCTATTCCAAACTCCAAAACACTATTTTGTGGCTTAAAAATGTGATAGCACCAGCCTTGAAGCTCCAGCTACAAATGTGGCTAACATTGAAATGGTGAGTCCCCCTTAAGCACTTCACACCCATGGCCATGCCTGAAGGTGACAGAGTGGTTTTGTGAATGAATCCAAATCCACTCTTGACTAGTGCTTCACTCATCAAAATTCTTGGTCAACCTCTTCCATTCTTTCAGATGAAACATGCCAGGCACCTTGAGGTCATTCATTGTTGGCTTAGATAATGTAGTATGAGTGTGCTTCTATCTGGTGCTGGTGTGTACAGATGGCCAGAATCAGGGAGTCAGGCATTGCCCCAGAGAGAGAGCGAGCAACTGTGCAATAGTGAAAATGGCAATGACAACTTCAGCAGTATTGCAAATAGCGTAAACCGATGGAAGCAAAGTTTTAGAAATAGCAGTGCTTACGTTCAACATTTTCAAGGTTGGAAATCGTGATCAAAGCTCAGCCTGATGATCTTAATTAACTTATTATCCAAAATAGACCAAGGTGTTTATCTCCCAGCATGTGGACGGAGTAGTACAGTACATGATCAAAACATACAGAAACGTGTCTTTCAACTGGTAATCTCTTCATTGACGTAACGTTTTTGAGAAAAACTTTGAGCAAGATTATTGGGAGCAGATGAATAACTCATGGTGAGCTGAGCTTGATGCTCAACCATAACGGGTTGTTTTGAAGTGGTAGAAACAGGAAACTCGAGGAAAATGGGTCATGACTTCGTGAACTAAATTGAGATAACATACAGTGACGATCAAGCGGAAAGTCAGGTAATCACTCTGAAGTGTGGATCGAATACATGACTTAGCGCAATGCCAGATAGATTGAATCATTAATGCTCATACATCCGATTCCTTATACATTCTCCTACAAATGCCTATCATAAGAGAAAAGCAACAGCCCAGGAACGGTTGACTGCCTAATAAATTCCATCCAGACAAGAAAGTGCTTTCACGACAACCTAAGAAGACAATGAGTAGGTTGTCAAACAGAACAGACTGAGCGATTGTAAGAGTGGATCGTAAAGAAGAAAGAAAAAAGAAAAAACTTCTAATTATAAATATTAAGTGCATTTTCTGCGCACTAAGAGCAGTGAACAAAAGCGGTTACACTTTTCCCTGCTCCACAAGGAAGGAAGCTGGAAAAGGTCCAACTTCGTCCCAATTTCTTTTTCAAAATGATACAGCGCATTATCTCTTCAAGAAGGGCTAGAACTGGTTCTTCAGGGAACTGAAATGAGTAACACTACGCGTATGACATGTACAGCCAATATGCTACTTTCTACTCAGACCTAGCAGCAAAACGTTCAACCTTCTTGTCACTGAGATTAATGCCCACCATTGCTTCACCAAGGTTTTCACTCACTTCCGCAAGAACATGAGCATCGTTGTAATGTGTAACAGCTTCCACAATAGCGCGCGCACGCTTCGCAGGATCGCCGCTCTTGAAAATCCCTGACCCTACAAACACTCCATCACATCCGAGTTGCATCATCAAGGCTGCGTCTGCAGGAGTAGCCACTCCTCCAGCGGCGAAGTTGACAACTGGTAATCTTCCAAGCTGCTTGGTCTGTCTCACAAGCTCATAAGGTGCAGCAATCTCCTTAGCGAAAGCGAAGACCTCATCATCGTCTAAGCTCTGCAATCGCCGGATCTCGCCCAATACTGATCTCGTGTGCCTTACAGCCTCCACGACGTTACCGGTGCCAGCCTCTCCCTTGGTTCTGATCATGGCAGCACCCTCCGCAATGCGACGCAAAGCCTCTCCTAGATTGCGGCATCCACACACAAATGGGATCCTGTAGTTGTGCTTGTTGATGTGGTTAACGTCATCAGCTGGTGTCAAGACTTCACTCTCGTCTATGTAATCCACACCGATCGCCTCAAGAATTTGAGCCTCCACAAAGTGCCCTGCTCGATAAATTGCGTTTCAAGGTTAGAATTCATTTGCTACTTGAAAGCAGCGTCTACGAAGGTCGTCCTACTTTAGCAAAAACCAAACCCCTAACTTCCAAGTAAACCCGATCGATTATTCAACTATTTCATTCCCAAAAATTGAAGACCGCCTGGACGAACCTAATTGTAATAACAGAATAATTTTAAAAAGTTGGGAGATGAAGAATGTATCAATACACGAAGCGGTAAATTACCATCCCTCATGACACATACGAGAGCCCACCGACCAGAAAACCAACCAAGTACAGATCACAGGATACTAAACTAGTTGAGGTACATACACTCTCAAGTGACGCATCGGAAACTCCTAAGAAAATAGTCCTAACTAACACTAGTACAGCAGCTAGACGAAAAAAAATTATGTAACCCTTAAACCCTCACAAAGATTCGAAGCATAATCCCTAGCAGACAAGTACTAAAGACGATTCCAGACTACATTAGGATTTAACACACATTATAGAAGACATTAACGAGCTAAAAGCTTGCAATACAGATAAACCCAAATGCAATGTAAGACAAGGCGAGCGAGTAGCTTACCAATCCTGGCCTTCGCCATTACGGGAATGGTCACGGCTTTCTTGATCTCCTTGATCATCGCGGGATCGCTCATGCGGGCAACGCCTCCCTCCGCACGAATATCAGCCGGCACGCGCTCCAACGCCATGACGGCCACCGCCCCAGCTTCCTCAGCAATCCTGGCTTGATTGACGTCCACAACGTCCATGATCACACCACCACGCAGCATTTGCGCCAAACCAACCTTCACAGCATAAGAGACTGACTTCTTGTTGTTGTTGTTTTCCAACAACCCATTTCCATTGTTGCGATAAATCGCCACAACGCCATCCCCCTCCATCTCTGCCTCTCTCTCCTCCTCTCACCACTCAAAATGCTCCCAACTCCTCGCCAATCCTCCCGTCTCTCGCACTTTCAGCTGTAACCCACAAGCTAAGCCAATAATCTCTTCAAACCCGCAGCACTTTCCGACCTTCAGAGCTCATCAAGGCTCCGATCTGCGCCTCCAAACCGGAAGAAAACTGCCTAAAGAGGGGTCGCAATGGATTGCAGCAGAAAGCTCTGGATCCTTCTCTAACAGTCTCGGCCATTCCAGGGCATTCCGGTCTCGTCCCAAAATGCCCAATTGGCGGGGTCGGGCAGCAGGTGACCGGGCCAACCGGTAACGGGCATGACAGGGCTCTGGAAAGAAACTATTGGATGTGTCGTGTACTGCCACGGCTTTAGGATGCTCGGTTACTGGCTACGCACGCGGGTGGGCGCCGCCCACATCTCCCTCCTGACCTCATAACCGCACATATCTTTACACGTTTCATTTTCGAATAAATTGGATTCGGCCACAGGGTTTGGCCGTTTTACCCCCTGTGACCACGCACACCATTCTTCTGACTATGGGCGGAGATAGCCCATGCCCAGACGCCAGGTGTTCACTGGGTTTTGTTTCTAGATCTTTTTGGCTCCCACTGTGGTTCAAAAATCCCTGGAAATTCACAGAATTGCAAATCCCAGATAGATTAGTGGAAAGCTTCATCATGGTGTGAGAAAGTAAAAGTGACTGAATGGGAATGACGATGAGGGCAGTCAAAAATTCTACCCAACTTTATTTCTGGTTTTTCCTTTCTTCCTTTAGTGATTCCTTTTTTCTTTCTACATCATTCTTTTTAATCCAAATAGCATCTGCCTCAATTCATCAGCTAGATTCTCTCTTCACTTATAAATATTCGAAGATTGCAATGTAAGTGGCCAATGATTTGTTCCTATAGACATGGTTATGGAATTATAAATGAAAGAATGCAGTCAAAAACATTTTACTATGCAGCATGAATTTTGCAAAAACTGTTGTATACACATGACGATTAGAGTGCTGGTTTAAGCGGATGTCAAATATATCATTTTATTTGATTTGGGTATTGTATGTAATTATGATTATAGTTTTAAGTTTATAGAATATTATAACTACTTCTGGTGCAAAGCTTTCATGTTCTAAATATGTTTGTAGTCTTCAAGTTTTATTATAGAGAATAAAATTTTGGAATTCAATCATGCCAATTGAAAAGATGTAACATCTTTTCAACACACAAAATTATATTTTATTTGAGGTTTTCTTTTTACAAAACTATGAAGTGTTTCGTTGATTTATCTTCTATTAACTAATTTTTACTCAACTTGATTTTATAAATCAAACTTGCAAAGAAAGTATATCTTTCAAATATTAAAATAGTCACTAACTTATCAATATTTTAATGTATTAAAATAGATCTATTATTTAAAACTATAATTTAATAAATGTTTATTTTTCTAGGAATGTTATGTTAAATAAATATATCAAGAATCTTACCAAAAAAATAATATTTTAAAGCCTAAAATCATCTTTTAATGAATTTTTTAAATATTTAAAAAAAATTGATATTGAAGCTTTGTTATAAGAAATATGTATTACATTTTTTCTGAATATTATTTTAAAAATATATATTTGAATTTTCTTGAAAAAAAAATAAATTTTACTCTTGCTAATTTTTATAATGACTGCTAATTTTTATTTGTCTAATTCCATTAATTCATTTTTTATTTTTTATTTTTTTTTTCAATGTGATTTGTACCTAATCTTGTTTTTAATAATATATTGAATAAAATATATTACAAGTATATATTCTAAATTTCATTATTAAAAGTAAATAAATAACTATTAACTTGTCATAATTTTTTTTTTATCATATTTATTATATCTAAACTTTGAATAAATTACACAAGCATTTGATAATAACTTGGTTTTTGATGTAGTCTTGTTTAGCTTGCCAAAAAGACTCATCAATTGGTAATATCCTATTCCTTATATTGACCATCTCTTTAAACAATTGAGAGGTTTTTAGTTATTTTTTATACTCTAAATTGGTATTAGTTAGATTTTTTAAATATAGTATATTTTTGTAAATATAAAAAATATATAACAAATTAGAATGTCCTATTATAATGTAAATATTTAATTATTATATGCAATAACATATAGTTTTTATGTCAATTACTAAATGTTATTGTTGTTTTATTATATTGATGTACATAGGCTCTAAGAAATAAAAATCTTATATTTATTATATACTAAAGCTTAGACAAGCTTTATAGATAAAATATATCTAAAAATATATAGTTCATTTAGTATCCAAAAACAATGCATGTATAAAATTGTGGCTTCTATTGTTAAGTACTTTTAAATAATCTTTAATGTAATTGCGATTTTTTCAAAATAAAAAACTTTTAACAAAGTATCTTATCTTTAAATTTACTTAACTCTATTTTAGAATTATTTAAAATTTTAGAAAGACTTTATAAACTTTAATAGCTCTTAGTTTATTTCTAAATATAATACACTACTTTAATTGCCTTAAAACCAAATACAATAATATTTTTGTAATCAAATCCAATAATTTTAATATTAAATATATTTTTTATATTTTTATATAAGAAATAAATATATGTTAATATGGCATTGCATGTTAAGGACATGAATTTAAACAAAATCCAAAAGATATATAACATGTGTCATTGAAGAAGAGAGAAAGTAAGAAAAAAAGAGATAGTTATAACATTGAAAAAAACTAGAATGGCTATTGCCAATTATAAAGAACTTAGAGAATCTTGAATCAAGACTAAAACACAAGAAATGTGTTGACAAGATTAAGGATGACCTCAATCTTGCCTCTATATATACTAGTTATAAAGAAAGTCTTGTGAAAGCTTTATAAAAACCACAAGGCTTGTGGCCAAGGATCAAGTTGTAGGTTGCTTTTAATACAACTTCCTAAAAGTAAGAAACTTACAAAACAAAATTTAATAGCCATGTAACATATCTATAAGATTCTAAATATCTTTTTAATAGTAAAAATAGCTCACTTTTTTATATTAGATTAATAAGCATTAATTGTTGTTATCTTCTTAGATTGTTATAAATTGTCTTTAATTCTCTTGCTACTTATTAAGACTTAATATGCTAATATACAAACTTAGAAAATATATCAATGAATATAGATTGTAAGTATGTTTCTATGCCTATGATTTAAAGAACATATTAGAAACTATAGACTTAAAAAATGAATCAATGACTATGGACTAAAGACATTCATTAATAGCTATAGAATTGTAATTAATTGGAAGTTAAAAAATAATCATATATTTGATTTTATACTAAAATACTAAATAATATAAAAGAAATTTTAAAAAGTTTTTAATTCTTTTCTATTTTCTTTTATAAAAAATATTTAAAAATTCTTATTATTTTGATATTTTTTAATTATTATATAAATTATAAATAAATAGTTTTTTTATAAATAAATATTAAAATCAAAACTAAAGAATATTACTAAAAACTTATGTTTTTTTTTCAAAACATATTTTTATATTCAAATCTTTCAAACTTTTATAATTATTTGTCATTATAATAACTTAATTTTTTATTCAAATTTTTTGTTATATTTAATATTTTCTATATTAAATTATTATTGATATATTTAAAAACTATTTACATGTATTTGTTATAATATAAATACTTAATTATTTTTAGATTTTTTATAAATTTTTAAGTCAATACTTATTATATATAGTAAATATATAAATAGAGGATATAATACTTGATTGAAGATACAAATATTAGACATGTACATTGAAATAATAACATTCTACGTTACATATTGTGACATTATTTACAATTTTCATGAAAATAATTTATCTTCTTTTAAAAAATATTTCTTAAATTTTATTTAATTTTAATTTTATATTTTAATATAAAAAATTAAAAAAAATAATTTATTAAATATCTAATGCAATTAGCTACCAAAATTTTTTAATATAATAAACAAGATACAATGTTTGTAAATTAATTTTAAATTATGTAATTATTATAATAAAATAATATTTATAACATTAAAAATATAAAATATAAAAAATTATATGTAAAAATTATTATTTACTAATTTATACTTATTAATATATGCTGATTTTACACCTAAAAACTTATAATAAGCAAATTTATATTCTTTCTAATATCTTCAAATCCATATCATTGAAATTTTATTTAAATTTTATTTTGATAATTCTAATTTTTGACATTATGATATTAAAAAAATTAAAGCCATGTATACATATATAATTATTAAAATATAAAACTATTACAAATATATAATATCATCAATAATAAAATTAAAACTCTTTCTATTGGTAAATATTTTTTTATAGTAAAAATAACTCACTTTTAATAAAAATAATATTAAAGAATCTTTATCAAAAAAATCCACATCATATTTAATTTTATATGATATTACTTAATTTAAATATCCATCTATATATTTTAATTAAAATTTTGATTTTAATTTTTAGTTTTTAATTTTTTATATTATTTTAAATAATTTAAATCAATTACTAGATTTTATATTTTATATTTTATTTTTTATTTTATTATTTTATAAATTATCTTTAAAAAAATTATTTTTTATTTATAATTTAAAAAATTAATTTGAAAAAAACTTTAAATTAAAATAAAAGAATTTAAAGGCAATTGCTTAAATTGGATTTAAATAGAAGAACTTGATAATAATTAAGATAAATTTGATTATAGTGTAACTATGGTCTTTATTAAACCAACTTCAAATTATATTTTATAGTATAAAGAAGATAGCCAAGATAATCATACAAGAAAGGAAAGTAGGGTATATGCTTTAAATATTGCTACTAGCTTGAAGACCTTTTCTTCAAACAACCATCTTCATATCCTTGCTTCTTCAAATTTGATAATTCTTGGGCTTATTAAAAAGCTAATCTATGAGATTTTAGTACTACCAAAACTTACAAGAATTCTTTTACTAAGTATGTAGAATTATTCAAAGTTGAATAATCTAGACTACTAATTATAATTATAGTATATTACTCTTTGTTTGAATCATTATAAAAAATTTGTTCCAAATCCAAATCCAATGATTCATAGCTCATAAGAAAATTAGCTTAAAAAAGATTCTATTTACAAAATTAATGTCAAAACTCACAATATTCAGAGACTTAGTGAGGGGAATTTGAGGCCCTCCAATAAAAATTGGTTAGCTAATAATTTAATTAAATTTATATAAAAATAATAATATTTGGCCAACAATAGCTTTAAATTAAGATAAATAAGAAATTTATCTAGCTTGGGTGTCCTATTTCAAGTACTAATTAAGTAAAATATATATATATATATATATATATATATATGAAAAGACCACAAAAGGAAGATTAAATTATAAGAGAAGGAAAAAAAAAAAAAAAAAAAAAAAAAAAAACAATTAAAGGAAGAGAACCAAGAAAGAGAGAAATGACCCTTCTAAAGAGAGACTATCAATAAAGCATTGAAAAGAAGTAGTTCCATATTTTCTATCTAAGATATTTTTGTCCTTGGTCTATTCATGCATGATCTATCTATACAATTCAAATAACTTCTAGTATCTCTTCACAATTCTAAATTTGATATTTTTTTGACTTATTATAAATATAATTTATGTATTTTTAATACCATCAAATTTTATAGCAATCCAATTATTGACCATTGAAAAATGCTCCTTAAAATTTAGATGATCTAAATTGCCAAGACAATAGACCACTCTTTACTTAGAGTATTGCCAAAAAATCAATCTAATTCTAAATTTATTGGCTTATAAAGAAACTAAATTTTATTAGCTTATTAAGGAGATAAATTTGAAAGGCTTTTATTTAAATTTTTTGTTTCAAATTTTAAAATGTAAAAAGATTGATTGAGAGAAATTTAAAGTCTTCCATCAATAAACTTTGACTTTTTTTTTTGCTTAATTGAGTGCTAACTTTGGACTAATGGCATAACCACTGACATCAAAATCTTCCATCATCTAGTATCTAATTGCATGAACTTCTTCTAAAGTTATATCTTGCATATTTAACAAATTTATTGTAATTAAATATTTTTATTTTAAGAATTATGAAAGAGACCAACTAATAATTTGTTAAGTTGCCTTTAATTCTTTAAGGGTCTTGTTTTACCATGGCTACTTATTTTGGAACATCACTACTAAAATAAAAAAACATAAAATCTTTAGATTTGCACTTGCAATAATAATTTTTTACAACATTCTACTCTTGTTTGACCTTTCTAAATAATTTTGAATATGATGGTCATTACTAATGTGTATAAATGCTATTTATTAATTAATTAGTTCAATGCTTCATCCTAAATGCTTACTATAAGATTATTTTGATATTCTAGCCTTACTCAATAGAGGGGCATAGCAACCTTCTAAGCCAATATAAGCTCTTTAACAACATTATTAAGCTCTTCAAGCTTTTATTAAGATATCAAATATTTTTTTGGCACCTAATTATTATGTTAGCACTAAAATATATTAAAAAAATAACTAAATTTAATCAATACATCTATTAAGGTATTTATATAATATTTTATAGTTTTTTTCTAAATTATGTAAGAAATTTATTTTAATAAAATATTTTTTTATTTAATACATATTAAATCTAAAATTAAAAAATATGTAATTTTTAAAATAAAAATAATCAAATTTAAAATCTATTAAAATTTGTTATTTAAAATAGTTAAAACTTAATATCATATATTATTATAAAAAGTATATTTTATTTATAAAAATAGAGAATTATAAAAAATATATATATATATTTTTTAACATTGGTATAAATAAAAATATCTTAAAATAATATTTAAGACCAATATTATCTTTGTTAATAAAGAAATAGGCTTAACTAACTTAAATCTCTTCAAATCAAGAATATCAATAAATATTTTATTTATAAATATGAGAATAAATTCATAAATTTCTAAAATAATAAATTTTAAAAATATTAATATAATACAACATACTCTAATATATTAAGTAGTTAGAAAAGAATTTTTTTTATTACATACAAAAATTAATAAAAGTAATATCTTTATAATATCTATATTAAAAGTACATTAAAATAAAAAAAATATTTTTATAAATTAGATATGTATTAGAAATATATTATATATATAAAAAAAAAGAAAGAGAGGAAAAAAAAAGATATATTCAAAGATAAAAAATTTTAAAAAAATTAAAAGAATAGAGATAATAAAATATTATAAAACTCTATAAATACTACTATAATAAGAATCAATTTTTTATTTGGCTTATCTAAAATATTTAAAATATTTAAAATTATGTTGTTTGTGATTTTTGCTACGTAAGTTGGTTGATGAGATATTTTAATCTTCAAGATTCTAAAAATTGCTAACTATATAGCAAATAATGTTAAAAAAGAGATATTTTTATTTTGAAACTACTATCTTAAAAATTATAATATAATACTAATCAAAAGTTTAAATTAAAATTAAAATTAAAAAATAGCAAAATAATTATTTAGAGTAGATTAGGCCTATCATATATATTTTCATTGTGTAGATTTGAACAAATTTAAAATTTACCAAAAAATACCAATAATAACAACAACAACAATAATAATAATAATAATAATAATAATAAACTGATTAAATAATAATTGTAACAAACTTGAGGCATGTATAAAATTAATAAATGATAATAATTTCTATAATTTTGCAAATGCTATAAAAAAGTTACATATCTTTTTTTCTTTTAAGTTTGTATAGATTTATTGAATACGTTGTTCAAAATGCATCACAAACATGTCTTCTATCTTTTAAATAAAATCCTCTTTTTATATAGAATCTTATATAAGTTTATTTAAGTTGGGCATAGAATGTCCATTTTATAATCCTAAATCCTTTGTAAATCTTTGTCTGCAATGATTTTAAACTACCAAAAAATGGAAGGTTGGTACCATAAGATTGACAATCCAAATCCAAACTATGAAATTTCGAATGCTAGCACAAAGATAATTATTCTACAATATTCCAAAACAGAAACCTTTGGAAATCCATTTTCAAAGCATGGAACATTGCTCCGAATTGGGAAGCTACTCATTTCATGATCCTGTGCATCAAAACTCTTCTTCCATGAGAAATCCTAACTTCTGTTGCTGTGCAGTTTGAGTCTTTCATGTTGGCTGAAGCTGATTGATGAAGTTGAAGCCAGATTGCTTGAGTTGGGTATACAATGAAACTCAGAGATCTTGTGGGTAGTCATTTGATGCAGCTTGCCATAGCCACAGGGAAGCCTCGTGAACAGCTCCGTTGTCAATGAAAACGTTGAAGAATGGAGGGTAGAATACAACAAAAAACTGACTACTTATGGAGAATAGATGTAGAGCATCAAAGCCTGGTTTGTGGGTGGCTTTGGCACGGCATTGAGACTGGGTAAAGGCTTTTCGCAATTGTACATTTTCATCACCACAAGTTTTGTTGAATAGGAATTCAGTCGTCTTGGTGAAGTAAAACCATGAATGTGGTTTCCGGCCATTCATTATGAAGATTGGAATGATTTCAGCTGGATCTCATCGTTGAAACACTCTTTCAGGAACAAGAGCGTTACAACTCTTGACACTGGCGTCCTGGATGCAACCTTCCGGTATCAGCGCCAACATTTATGGCTTCGAGGGCCAAAAGTTATAATGCTGGCACTTGATGAAATTTGCTTAACTTGATAACTTCGATGGATTAATGTACTTCCCAAAACGGTACCATCATTCAAATGGTGCCAGTATTCATTGAAGAGGCTAAGTTCCTTGCGAAACCGCTAAGAATTAGAATCGCCATCAACTGAGATGTTTCCTTCTGCAGGGGTTCTGCCAAACCGCAACTTAAATAATGTTTCATGCTCTTTGTGCTTTGATCTCAGAAGGTTCTTCATGAGTGGATTTCTTAAATCATTGGCACGAGGAGTCAATGCTTTCAATTCAGCTTGATCTGAGGATTGCATCGGAACCTGGTCTCATAATTTATAAGAAACCAATCTTTCATGTGTAGGATATTTCTCACTTCACGTTGACCATGCCCAAATCCCACAGTTCAACTTTCTGCTGTAATTTTTTAAGTACCGACGATTTAGATTTTACAGTTACCAGTTTAAAACAGAAAGGCACATCACTTTATGTAACAGCCATCTTATCCACTACTTTCAGTTTATGTATTTTTATTCCGTGCTAGTTACTGAAAGGGAAACAAACCTTTCAGGTAAGTGTTCAACTAGCTTTGTTTGAGAACAAAAAAATTGGCTTCCCACGTCACTGTTTGAAAACTAGAACCAGAAAGCTCCAGTGCGGAGATGATAGGAACCTTACTGTAGCCATGGTCACATTGAATTAATAACACCATCTGCACCAAATTGACTTCCCGGTCATCGCCAGAAAAAGCTATGTTTCCTCTCAAATCGGATGCTGCCAAACGATTTCATCAAAAGCTGAGTGTTGAGAAGGGCTTGGAACCTTTTTGAGCCTTATCATCAACTTGCATTTGTGCCACACATCTTGGAATTTTTAAAAAGGAAAGAAGCCTTGACTTGAAACTTTCTGTCCCAAACACACTGTTCCACTGATGCATACATGAGAGCAGCAGCACACTTGGTACTTCATAATACTGCTCTAAATGTTCAGGCGATTGTGTGAAAGTCTGAAATGGTTAAAGTCGAAATGTGGAATGGCGATAGCGATGCACCGTTTCGAGCGTGGTCATCATTAATTCAGTCTGCTGAAGTCATCAACGGGAACGCCACCATAGTTACAGTTCAGCCGCAGCGCACATGTCGCACACACCGCTCGGTAGACCTTGCAATGAGAACGATTTATCTCCATCGTTCTCACACATCGTCTGCATCCAAAGGGACGCAGTTGGTGACCGGTGCAGTGCGCCCACCATTTCCAACGAGAATGTCGATCGATGAGACAAATGACGTGGCCAGCTGATCAAGGTCAGTTTTGTCGAGATGCTGAGTTCGTCGAACATGGTTCTTAGATTTCCTAGTCTAGGGCCCCGAAACGCCATCACCGTCCCAACTAGGTCGCTCTGTGAAGATCACCTTCAAGCCAGGGCTGACAGCCCCATTACCTTCCACGCACATCACATTCCAACCTTTGATGTAATGACCTACGTTTCCCCAATGCTGCAATCCCATTGAACCAAAGTTTGGAGATTCACCAAAACGTCCACACTGCCACAATCTGTTGGCGTTGCAGGTGAAAGGACCTCCATGAGCGGTGTCCAAAATGTGGAGCACAGGTTGTCACCCTCACGTATGTCCTTCGAACGACGTGGGCGACCGAGATTTGCAGCAAAACTCCAATGCGCTACCAGAGATGCCGTGAACAACTGTCTATTGACACCAGTTGAAGTGTAATGCCTGGACTTAAGAATATTCACGTGAGATAGACATTCTGTGGTCCCAACCCAATTCATTAGTTAGAAAAAGAGCAGACAAGGTATGTGATGTCGTATCTATGGAGGTCAACAGCCATGGACCTGCGTGATGGTAATGCACAAAAAACACACACCCACACATAACAGTGCTCGGAAATTGATCTGGTTAAAGCCTGAGACCTTTGCTACAGTCAAGCATAAAACTCCTGATACTTTTCTACATTGATCCAACCAACCCAGCAGGACAAAAAGAAGACTAAGCAATGTTTGCAATCCATGGCATAAACCTTGTGGGGTAGAAACTGTGTCGTGGCTCTCTGTGAAGAGAAAGACTTCCCAAACATGCGACTTTCCTGGCACACATCCAGATTTTCATGAGCAATACCAAGCAAGCCAGAAGCATGAACACTCAGCTTTCCTCCTCAGCGATGGTACTCATTCATGTTCAGCACTGGTCCCTTCACAAAACGATGGTGTCTGGAAGTGATAGAACCTGGCTCCTCCCTCCGTCTGATGTGAGCGTCACCACTGAAGACTGCTTCCTCGTCTTCACAGTCCAGAACCCACTTCTTCATGTTCTGTTGTTGCTCCTTTTGGCATGCCCCCCCTCCTTCCTCTACAGCTTTTTGGTTGAGCAACCCCTTTGCACTATGAAGCCACACCCTTGGTCTTCTGTCTCTTCTTGCATGGATTGTGTGAAAACCATGGTCAGTTTAGATTGTTCCTGGCTTCAAAACCCATTTTGTTGCCGAAAGTGTCGTTCCAAAATTGATTTTTAAGTGCATTGTGGAAAATGTTTTGGGCTGCAAATCTTGTAGAAGTGAGGCTTCTTTTTTTCTTTTTTGCTTTGTTTCTATTTGTGACTTCAAAAATGCCAGTATCGAATATCTTCAATAAAGTGACATGGTACTATTACTTATTGATTTATTCTAATTAATATATTTGGAATGTATTTTGCAATTGAAGTAAGTAAACAAGCACAAATTTTAAAGCCATACAACCTTAAATATGATGTGTGTGTATGTTTGTGTCTGTATATATATATATATATATATATACATATATATACACACACACATTTTGAATATGATGTAATAAAAAAATAACTATTTATGAATTTATTTTAACATCACACTGATTAAATGTACCACGTCATGATATATTTTTTTGCTATAAGAATTTTTTGGAATAATTTATTCACATAATAAATTTAATAGATTTTATTTTAAAGAATTGAGAGTAATTTCCAAATCTTATTGAATTTATTAACACCGAATTTTTAATTATAATTTTTTTTAACTGTGTTGAAAATTTAAATTGTTGATTTCTTATTTTCAATCACAACCAATATGATTGCAATATTATTGAACCAATTGCATTTATTTATCATTAGAGTTTACTCTTTTGAACTTTATTAAAGGAGAAATTTAAGTTTTTTTTTTTTTTTTTTTTTTAAAAATCAAAAAATATAATATAATATAAGATAATGATTGTTTGTGGCAAAAATTCTTATGCTTATTAGAGGAGTTTCTAGCATCTATATACACATTTTCGTGATTGTGATATAAACCTAGTACAAACTTAATAGTGATATGTACCACGTTTATTGTACTGTATACAATAATTCCTTCGGTTGTTCCTACATTTCTAATATTTCTTTTCCTTTTTCTCTGCTAAGTAGGTTATAGAAATATTGACAAAAAAAAAAGGTGTTAGATAATGTCAAAACAGAATCATCTTAGAGATGAAATATCTCTTAATGTTCTGAAGCTGTTTGTGGCAAAAATTATTATGCTTATTGGAATTGAGATATCTTGAAATTAAAAGGATTTCTGGATCTGTTAATATTGGTGCAATATTATTGAGCCAATCCTTTTAATTTCAAGATATCTCAATTAGACATGTAAAAGTGTCACGGATAAAATATTCTGTAACAACAATTATGAATATTCTTAAACAAAATATTAAGAAAGTGGTGGAAAGAGACATTTGTATTAAAATACAACAAAATTACCAAACTATTATGTCTAAATTACAAGCCACATAATAAATAAAATGAATAAAAAAGTTGACAAAACTAAGAATAATCTCTTTTTCGCACACATGTATATTATTTTAAAAATTAAAATTCAGACCTAAGTTTTATAGTTTAAAATAATTTTACTCAGACTTAGATGTGATTTATTGTATGTAATTTTAAAAAGCTGTAATAGATTTGAATCAATAATTTAACAGTAATAAAAATTTATGGAATACATTATAAGGTTTTGAATTTAAATTCAAAATAAAATATTATTGGAAGTTTGAAACTGAAATTTGATAGCACATGAGAAGTCTAATCATATGAACTTTCTAATAAAACACATTCATAGCCAGTTTATTTATGAGGACTCAAGTAATGTATTAAAGAATTGGTAGTGCAAAAATCTGATTAAACTATTAATAACTACCACTAAACAACACTTTATACATAGAGTTGTGTTTTTAATTTTAAAAACCTAATATAAAATCTCATCCATATATATTTTACATACATATCTTGTTGAACAGAAATGGATAAGAGGAGATAGGCCAAAGAGGATGCTGCCAGATTGTAGAACATTAGCATGGTGCAGCCCGCATACGAGCTCGCTCGAAGCACGAGGGTTTGTTGCTAGTTCGTACTCTCAAGGTCTCAATCTTATGGAATATTTCTTTCACTGTCAAGGAGGCAGAGAAGGTTTGGTTAACACTGGTGTTAACATATCTGGTGCTGGGTAAATTTTAATGATGCATGATGATGTTTCCTCAAATAAAAATTTCAACATATCCAAAACCAACACTTAAACGAAGATTTCCTTATCACCTCAAAAGAATCCAAGATAAAAATGTAATACATTATTATTATTATTATTATCACTATTGATCTTTGTGTATTTTTTTTCTACCTCAGTAATCACACATGTACAATATTTTCTTCCAATTACCACTACTTAAAATATTATTCCCTTCAATTCAAGAGTAGAAGGAATCTTTTATTTACTTTTACTTTTCTTTACCTTTTTTTTCAATACACTGCATTCCCATTCATTGTATGTGGCAACTCCTAATGAAGATAACTGATGAGATGCTCTTTGCAATTATAGTGTGGGGGATGTGGCCTTTGGGTTTCACAGCACCATCTGTGTGTTTCACAGCAACATCTATGCATGCATTGTTGCAATCCACCACCCATCTATTCATGCATGACATCCATCCACATACATATTCATCCATCCATCCATCCATCCATCCATCCATAGAAGGTCTGTCTGTGCTGGGGGAAGGCAAAGAGGGGGAGAGAGTAAGGAAGGGAATCTAGAATGATGAATGATGAGAGGGATTGGCTTCAAAGGACAACAAGAGCCATGATCACAATAGCACTACTCTCTCACTCTCCCTCATGCATGTCACCCCTTTCCTCTATTATTATTACTACCACTTATCTTTTTTACTATTATTACTCTTGATTACTATTATTAATTTTCTTGCAAGTGGGTTTTATTTCCTTTTATATTCTAAATATAGATTATCATTATTTTTTGCTATTGCATTTCCCAAAGATATTCTTGAAGACACTTTCAATGAGGATAATCACATGCTTCTTCTCCTAAGTCATAATTTAATACTTGATTGAAACTTGGGAACTATCATGCCTTCTAGGTTGCTTGCTTGATTGCTTCCTTTGCATTTCACAATATAATTAAATGGAGCATTTTAAACCAAAGATCTATTTTTTTGGTTTTTAAGATAATAGATAAGAGGATAATATGTGTTATTTTGTAAGCAAGTTGGAGTAATTGGTTTGACAATCATGTTATTTTATAGAGAAACAAATAAAAGTAAAGTAGAAATATTGAATTATGTCTTCTTCTACTTATAGAATATTAATCTCTAAATGCACGATTCTATTATTAAAAAATATTATACAACTTAGTCATAGCTGAAGATGATAAAACTTATAATATATGTTATTTTAGATCCTTTTAAATGACTACACAATTTTTTATTACTTGCTCCTCTATTCAATCTTTTAAGATAATATTACAAGTGTTTTATCTTGTATAGATCTCTCTTCTTACTTGATCAATTTATAAAAATAAATAATATCTCAAAGAACCAAAATTACTTTCTTTCTTTCTATCTATCTATTGTTGCATATTTATATGACAATTTCTTGCATAATTCTTGTCTATTTTATATTTGATTTCATACTTTAGATTTAAATAAATATATGCATGTAAAATTTAAAAAACATAAAATATTGTAAAAAATAAAAATAAAAATCTAAGAATGACATGTATTTCATACAAGACCATTTCAATTCAACACAAGTGTCTTCACTACTAAAAATAGTTTGTTTGTAATATTTTCTTAAAGTAAGCTGCAATGAAAAAGAAATAAAAATAACAACTCTTTGTGGTCAAAAGAAATCACACAATTCTACTAACCATGCAATAATAGTTTTCTTACTTTTAGATTTTGAAAAGGAGGGGGGGGGGGTTTTTTGGCAAAATCACCCCTAGAACAATACTTTTACTGCAAGTTTTCATCTATCCATATACTACAGATCTTGAGTTGACTCCAACTGCCTGCATAAATAACTATTTATGCAATATTAATATTTTGACTCTTCCTCTTAGCCCTTAGCCTAGTGAAGGCCCCTTTGGCCTCTGCTCCCCTCAATGTTTCCAATTTTTGCAAGTGGGCAGGTGGGCATGGGCAAGGACATGTATATAAAAACTTTGTTGAAATTGCCCGAAATCCATTCATGGATGAAGGAAATAAAATCACCACTGGTATGTGTGTGTATATGTATGTACATATATATATATATATATATATATATATAGCAAAGAGCCCACCCAGCACTGAGTGATTCTATCCTGCCTCAACGAGGTGAAGGCAGCGTTGTAAAGTGGGGGGGGGGGGGGGGGTATATGTTCCGTTGCTGCTGTTGTTTCGTGAAGGATGAGACCAATTGCTCCGCAGGTAAGGATGGGATGGATGGATGGATGTTGGGAAACGACACAAGGTAATATTGGAGGATTCTGATGATGAGATGAATGAATGAGATGAGATGCTGTAATTCTGTCTACTTCTGTTCTGTGTGGAGGGTGGGAAGGAAGGTCCCGATCGCCCGCTGGCTCTTCCCTTTGCGTCGTCGTCGTCGTCGTCGTCCTGTGACCATCAACTCACTACCAAGTCACGCAATCAATCAATCGTGTACAGTTTCGGTGATGATGATGACGACGCTGCGTCCAGCTCCATGCATGCCGTTGTAGTCAATCTTAACTGAATAAATTTCATCGAAAGGCGGGGTGGGGGTGGGCGAGGAAAGAATGGATTCCCAGGGCAGGGCAACGGAGGAGGGGGATATATTATGTGCCAGATTGCGCCAGAATGAGCTCTTGGATTGTTCCTCCTCGCTTCCTCTGAGGTTGTTGCCTTGTGTCTTTCAGTTTGTGCCTCCCCCTCCCACCCTCTCGCTCTCTCTCCCCCTCTCCCTTCCTAGTTCACTCAGGCATCTAACGTGTTTATCCTGATTCCTTGCAGTGGTATCTGATGCTGCAAGACCCTTTGAAATTGACAGGTACGAAGACGTCATCCTTATCCTACAATGTCTCACTGGTTCGTTTCCCAGAAAATGGAAGTCTATCCCCCCTCTTGCGAGTGCGCTCTTAAAAGTTTGCGGCCGTGTGCAGAGAGCGAACAGAAAAAACAGCCGAGGGTCGAGTCCGTGGAAGAGCAGTTGGCGCAGAGCTTTGTAGAGCAAAACCTGCAGCGGTGAGCAGAGTTCGGTTGCTGACGAAGTTTTTGGTAGAGTTGCTCTTCACTGTGAGTCCACGTGTGGATTGTATCACTTTTTCATCAGAGCTGACTCGAGCTATAGGGAATTTGCAGCGGCAACCATGGGTCACATTGATTTCAAAGTAATTCTTGGAGTCTTGGGTAATGCCTCGAGCCCTCTGTGTTTTGGAGACGGGTTGTGCCTTGAAGCTAGTAATAAGTTGTGGATCTGTGGTGCCTTCGTTTCGCATTCTGTGGATTTTTTAGGCAGGATAATTATTTGCACGTAGTGATTCTTCTTGCAGTGGATTGAGCTTGATTTCTGTCGCAGCAACCACTCACATGCTGATCATGGAAACTAATGACTGCTTTCATGGTTTTGGCTTGAAATCGTGTTGTGTTCAGGGAACATCACTGCGATCTGTCTATTTACGTCGCCAATGTAAGCATCTTCTAAATTTAAAAACTCGGCCACCCTTTGTTCTGTGCAACTCACGTAAGATGCATGCAATTTAATACAGCGTTAGAATATTGCTGTATGTTGCAGTGGAGAAAATTAAGCATGAGTTGGTGATCTGGGAGTTGTCACGTACCTGTGAAATAATCACACTGTATGCAAAGTTCATACACAGTGACAAACAAATGTCTTCAATCAAACTGAATGAGTTTTTGTACTGGAATGTTTGCAGCCCCACTTTTATCAAAATTGTCAAGAAGAAAACAGTGGCAGATTACTCTGGCATTCCTTATGTGTGTACATTGCTCAATTGCCTACTGTGGGTTGTATATGGCCTTCCGGTGGTGGAGTTTCAAGTGCTAGTTGTGACCATCAATGCAGCTGGCTGTTTTATTGAGTTTTCATTTCTCACATTATATTTGCTGAATGCAGAAACGAAAATGAGGGTAAGGTTGATTTAGTAATGTCATCTTATTTTTATTCAAATTTATCTTATCACCAATTTTTTGATGATGAATATTATGAAATTTATTTGTAATGAATTGATTTATGTATATTTTGTTTGTTTGTTTGTTGTTATTGTTTTGACAGATGAAGGTCATGAAGCTTTTAATGGTAGTTTTGGTTGCTTTTATTGCGGTGACGGTGCTTGTATTGGAATTGATAGACGACAAGAAGAAGCGCAAGGTTGTCATTGGGACTCTTTGTGCCGTTTTTGCAGTAGGAATGTATGTGTCTCCTCTCACTATCATGGTATGCTTCTAACTTATCCTTACATCTATTTTGTACCAATTTTAAAAAATATTCATTGTTTTTTATGTACAAAATACTATTAAAATTATTATAAGTAGTGTTTTAATTATTGTATTCATTTTTTTATTGCAGAGAATGGTAATTCAAACCCGGAGTGTAAAATACATGCCATTTTTGCTTTCATTGTTCAATTTTATCAATGGACTTGTGTGGTTTGGATACGCATTTATTGGTGGAGTGGACATCTACATTGCTGTAAGTATCAATTTTTGTAAAATTTATTTTTATCTAATTGATGATTATTGTTATTTATAAATGCAATTAACACTAATTAAATTGTATGTCTTTGTGCAGATTCCCAATGGATTGGGTGCTGCATCCGGTATTGCCCAATTAGCATTATATGCTTTCTATAGAAATGCAACACCAATAGATGGAGATGAGAAAGGCAATCCTACAAAGCCTACAAACAACAATTTTGCTTCAATAGAATTGGAAAAGAATGGTGCACAAAAACAATCTAGTGATTTTTCTAAAAGCCAAACAAATGAAATAGTTTGATAAGATCTATAAACTAAATTAAGTACAATCTACTTAAATTGGCCTTAACTTTGTATAATTTTTATATTTTCAATAAGAATTGTTGTGACAAATAAAAAGTTAAAAGTAAATATAATAATTCATATTTATTTGAAATTAAAAATATATGTATGTTTTTTATTATAATTTTATTGTTTATAAAAAATAATATATTGTAGCATGTTTATTACTTGTAATAATGTATTGTGCAAATCTATGCTATTAATTGAAAATGTCTTCTTACTTGTTTTGGTGATTTTTAAAAAAAAATTAATACAAATAACTAAAATTTTAAATTCTGATTTATTTTTTTTTATTAATTTTTGTAAAGATTTATTCTTAATTTTAAAATAATCATAAAGCTCAAAATATTTTTTATACATCAATAATAAAATAAAGTTAGTTTAAATAATATATAATTATTTCTATTAGTAATAATTATTATTAAATTCTAATATTTTCTAAAAAAATACATAAGACTATTAACATACATGAGTAATTTTTTAAATATATATGAAAAAAATAATTAAACAATCATTCATGTTTATGTCAATTTTTTGGTAATTAAAGTTTTTAAAATGAGATATAAAAGTCCTCATATACAATTGATAAAATGCAATGATGCTCTTACCACTAATACCTTACACTGTTTTTAACATTTTAGCAAAGAACAAACCATTCAATAATTGTATTAGCCATGACATATTAATAGGAATTTGTTATTGTAAAAATCCATGGTAAAAAAAAAGGTTCTATTCTATTCAATATTTTTTTATGCAATGTAAATTTTATATACAAAATCATGTGTAATTTATCTTATGTGTAATTTAATCAAATCACAAAAAGACAATCAAGTTATTATAAAAAGTATCTGTATTACTATATATATTATCATTTTATTAGTAATCAATAAAAAAAATATTTTTTTTTATTCAAAATTACATCCATAACCAGAATTTGCACAAATTGTAGATGTACATATCCAAAATTTGTAATATAATCATAGATGGAAGAATGTAAAGACCATTATTAACAAAATGAAATTATAAAAATACTTCCAATATTAGAAATAAACCAAAAAAAGAAATATAATAAAATAGTGGTAAAAGACTATATTATATTTGTAGTAGAAAATAATGTAAAACCATATTAAAAAATTTACTATTTGAATGATTTTTATAGTTTAAAAAAGTAAAATATGATAGGATCAAAATTTATAAAAAATATATATGATTCTAAGAAAATATTTATTTAAATTTCTTACTTGGTGCTTCAAATACCAATATTGAAGTTTTATATCTTATTCTATAATATGTAAATAATTAACTAAATAAAAAAACTTTAGTATACATCAAAAATATTTTATATTTTATTTATATGCATATTTTATTTTATGATAGTTTTTCTAATTTCTTCTAATATCATACCAAAAATATGAAATTTTTTACTAATAAATATCTAATTTGAAATTGGAATTATACAAGGAGTGGTTGCTTATTATTCTAAGGCAAAAGAAAAAACTAATATCTAAGATTGGTGATTTTGAATAGCCCAAAATCCTTTGTAGCTTGTTATCATCGTTATAATTTAAATACATCCTAGATTTTTTTATTGCAAAGTTTTTGTTAAGATGATCCATATTTTATTCTCTTATTATTATTTTAAAACTTATTTTATAATTTTTTAAATAAAAATTTCTTTTAAGTATATTGTTAAAATTGTATATTATTAAGAAGTATAAATTAAAATATTTTTTTTATTTTTTAGAATGATTACTTCTAGTTAAAGAGCTTTACAAAATATATTATTATTATTATTATTATTATTATTTTGTTTTCAATTTTAAGTACCTCCTAGCTTTACAATGTATGTGGTTTAAAGTTAAGATAATCTTTACAAGAAACATTAGTTATTGTAACAAATAAAATCAACATATTTTTTGTTAATGATATTATATAAAAAAATTAATAAGTTTTTTTGGAATAGAAATATTTGTCAAAGTATTTTAATATAAATATATATAGATAGATATTATTTTTAGTAGATAAGGCCGTATTAAAATAAAGTATTTACAACTAAAAACTTATTAATTATTATTATTTTAGAAAATATTATAATATTAAAAATATGGACCTAAACTAATTAAAAAATATATAATATGTGTCTTCTTTGATTTGAAATATTTTTTTAATACATTCATTATTATTTTTAAATATTATAATAGTTTCAAAAGATAGTCCTTAAAACTCAATACCAAACTTTGAACACTATTATATTTGTTTGGTACAAAAATATTAGATTGAAACAATAAAGTATTTATTTTTTTGACACAACTTATCTTTAATAACTTCTTTTAATAGCTTCTTTTAAGTTTCTTAATATAATTTTGTATGTTCTTATAATTGCTAATGTTTGTACTTAAGTTACTTGCTACTCATTAGCTCATCAAAAATTTAGAATCTTAGTAATGACCTTATGCAATAAATAGCCTTATGCAAGTAATAGTCAATGATTTTTTATTTTTTAATTTTGAAATTCAAAATATTTTTTTTGTTATAAATTTTATATTATTTGTTAAATTTCGAATCAGATCTAAATCTAAATCTTTTATTGAATAAAACATATGTATAAGAAGATATACCTTTTTATTATTGCTCTTATATTTTTATATTGTTGTCATGTTTATTTTAATTTTTAAAATATCATTGTGGAAAGTAATACATTATAAGGAAATCCATTAACATACATAAAAATTAACTATATATATACACACTATTTTAAACAAATTTATTCCTACAAAAAATTATTAATACAGATACACAAAACCCAAATCTTCATGATTATAACCACAACTCTATTGTTTTATTGTGAAGGTGTTCCATATATACATATTTGTTTCTGTTTTTTTAATTCTTGCAAATGAAGTAACCTCATAAAAAAATCAATTTTTTTTTTATGGATGATTATGTGTGTATTATTCTAAAATAATGATAACAATAACACCAAATATTACATGTAAATTAACATGATAGCTTTTTACATAGATTTGCAACATCATTATAATTTGTTTTGCAACAATTTTAAAAACACACCATTCATATAAATAAATTAATGTTTGGTAATAGTCTACTTCACAAAACATATTCTAAAAAATAAAAAAACTTACTATTTTGAATCTTAAACTTTACCAGATTCTGCCAATTGAGTCAAACAAAAAGCAATTCCAACACATATTCCATGACTAAAAAATTTCAACATACCTGGTAGGTGTTAGCATAAAAGAAATCTTCTATTTATTTCATCTTGAGGATTCATTTTCGTTGAAAAACAACAAGATAATTTTTTTGGTATATATACATACATACATACACACACATATACACATATACATACATACATACATACATACATACATACATACATACAATTTAATCAGTATTATATCAAGCTAAAAAAGATGAAAAAATTACTGAACAAAACGGAAAGTAAAGGGAACGGCATTGGGGACTAGAGGACAATGGGAACGGATGAAGGTCAAACGTTGTTCCCTTGAGTGCATGACCTCGCACAACGGGGGGAAAGGGAAACCCTAATTTCAGAAGAGAGAGAGAGACACCCCAAACAGACCTCCCGACGTCGCAGCAACTCTCTACTGCAGAGCTGTTGTGTCCACCGCAGCCTCAAACCTCGGGAGGGATTCCGGAACCCAGTCAGTCGCCTTACGAACCCTCGAACCTAGCATCCTCTTCCCAACATGGCAGACGGAAATCCTCGTGAGCATCTCTTCTCGTCGTGTTTTTACGTGTCTTGGTACATTTAGGTCTGCGTTTCAGTGGTTTAGTGGTTTTAGGGTTTAGGCTTGGTACCCTTTGTTGAGACGGTGCTGTGTCGTCGTATTTTGGTGGCGCTTTGCTCCCTCTTCTTTTTATTGAGACAAAAGTAATTGGATTTCTTCGCTGATTTTTATGGCAGCCCCGTTGCGTTCCTTCGCTCAGGCGGCCCAGGCGGAGGTAGAAGTACAGCCTCTAAGGGTGGTGCAGATTGAAGGCTTGGTATGATGCCCTTTTTGTAACTACTCGTTGTCAAAGAACTGAATTCACATGTTTTTATCATGTGTTGCAACTTTACATGGAGGGTTTGTTATTTGTCAGGATTAGGGGTGATCTTGGTTTTTATTTTATTTTCCCGTGCAGGTTGCATTGAAAATCATCAAGCACTGCAAGGAGTGCATGCCGGCATTAGTGACGGGTCAGCTGCTTGGGCTTGATATTGGAAGCATTCTTGAAGTCACCAACTGCTTTCCATTCCCGGTAAGTTTCCATCGTTCTTGCTCGTTTTGCTCGCAAGCGCCTAATGGATGTAAATTGGAGTCCGATGAGTTACTCTGGCATGTCGACCCTCGCGATCTCTATCATTTAGGACCTATGTATTCGTTGTGCCTGTGCTATCGTAGACCTAAGTAATATTTCGATGGATTTCTAAATGCTTCAATTCCTCATGCATGGCTTGGAAGGACGCTGTGCATATCCTAGTCGATTAAACACGGCATTTTCAGTGGTCGATGAAGCTTTTCCACCCAAGCTCGTGGTTCACAGCGGCATAAGCTGGAGCCCAGGCGTTGTTCCTGTTGTTGGTGTAACGGTTGTTTTCACAAATCTGTGGGCTTTGGTCGTCTCACGTCAGTAATAAATAGAAACAAGTATTTGGAACTGTCCATGCACTGGCTTTGACCATGAAAGAGGTGCTCCTTCAGTGAGAACTCGGTGTAATTTTCCGTGTCAAGAATGACCTATAATTCTGTATTGATTAGCATATGTTATTGGTGTGGCTGTAGAGCCGCGGTGGAGAAGATGAAGACGAGTTAGATACTGATGGGGCTAATTACCAACTGGAGATGATGCGCTGCCTGCGTGAAGTCAATGTTGACAACAACACTGTTGGCTGGTAGAATCAAATTTCTTCCCAAGCATTAGGTGTCTGCAGGAGTAACTTTCCTTCCCTTGTCTTTGTGATGCTGTCCCTTTTCTTTTTGTCAAGAAGTAAATCTGTCTTCGTTTCTTGGATTACAGGTACCAATCAACTTACATGGGTTCATTTCAAACTGTGGAGCTCATCGAGACCTTTTTAAATTATCAGGTGAGTTTTTCAACGGAATTCTTCGGTTCTTCAAAGTAGATTCATCAGTAATTCTATATCTTACAATGACCTCTTTGCAGGAGAACATCAAGCGATGTGTCTGCATCATTTATGACCCTGTTCGTTCAGGCCAAGGGGTGTTGGCATTGAAGGCTTTAAAGCTATCCGAGGTTTTCATGGAGCTCTATCGCTCCCAAAGCTTTACTGGAGAGAAGTGAGTGGATTTGTGTGCGCTTTTTTATTGACATCCTGACACGTTTTTGAAATTACCCAGTTTTTAGCTACTTTAGTTCTTTTAGATACTGAGTTATTGTTCTTAGTGATAGTGCGTGACGGCCCATGTTTTGTTTTATTACAGGTTAAGGGAGAAGAATCTGGCCTGGACCCATATTTTCGAGGAAATTCCTGTAAGTCGCTGGGTTCATCTGATTTATGCATGTATCTGTAGGTGCCCATATTTTATTCTAAAGATTATCTTGTATATGTTCTCTTGATGTGATTTGCAGGTGAAGATTTCAAATTCTGCTCTCGTGAGTTCCTTGATGACTGAGCTAGAACCTGAAGCCCCGGCTACTCAAGTAAGTTTGCCCATGTCGCTTTTTTCCCATTGCTAACTGGTCCCCGTTGTTGATCCATAGTTATAAGCAGAACAGATGTTAAAAGGATAGGTCATGTGCTTTTGCTTGTTGAGACTTTAGAAATAATATTAATTGTCGCTGAAATTAGCACTGACATCCTGATGAATTGGTGAACGTGTTCAGTGCGACTTCGACAGACTTGTCTTGTCCACAAACCCTTTCATGGAGAAGAATTTGGAATTCCTAATTGAGTGCATGGATGATCTTTCTATGGAGCAGCAAAAGGTATCTTTAGTTATGTCGGGTGCATCTGTCTCTACGTCTATCATACTTCTAGCCATTACTGTATCGCTAATGACAAGCATTTCGATGATTCTGAAGATCTTGAAGCATAGAGTAAGGATGTCGAAAATATTGAGGGGACTAGATTAAATTGGTACCACCATCTCTTTTCAACTAGACCATTTAAGTCACTTCCAAAGTTAGTGGTGAATTTATTCGTCAACATGGATTTGTGCAGTTTCAATATTATTATCGTAATCTGTCAAGACAGCAAGCACAGCAACAAGCCTGGCTGCAAAAGAGAAGGTATTTTCTGTTTCCAATCTGTCGGTAATTTTTTTGAGGTGTCAAGTTTGTTACCTTATGTGATTGATTTCTTATTTAGAGTCTTGGTTAGAAATTTTATGGACTTGTTAAGACAATGTGTATCGTCTTCACTTTTTGCAGAACCGAAAACGCTGCCCGAAGAGCGTCTGGTGAAGAGCCACTCCCAGAGGAAGAACCCAACAATCCTATTTTCAAGACCTTACCGGAGCCTTCACGGCTTGACAGCTATTTGATCACTAACCAGATTTCCAACTATTGCAGTCAAGTGAATGGGTATGGGCTCTATATTTCTTTCACGCATGAATACTGTCTGCATACTCTTATGGAATTTAAAATTGAAGTGCTTTTCTTTGATGTGCTTGTTATCTTAAAACAAAGTGTGCGAAACGTGCTCCTGGGGTCTGATTCGTTTGATGAATGCCTCTTCTGTGATCGCTTATATTCAGTTAAATGTCAGTGCTTAGCAGAGCGATCTGCTCTTAAATTATGGTTGGCTATCAAATCCTAACCTCGCGGTTGGTACTTTGAAACAGGTTTGCTGGACAGAGTCTCAGTAAATTGTATCTGATGGACGCCTTTCATGAAGATTAGGTTATATAGTACTATTGCCAGTTATAAATCTCTTTCATTTCTAGTCAGGCTTCATTGGGTGAAAATGAAAGTAGACATTAGAATTATAAGCTCAGAAAAATCTTCGGCAGGGTTGATTGTTCATAAATACATTATTATGCAAAAGTGAGCATCTAATCACCTCAACTTTCTGCATGATTTTTTGATAGGGAAGTGGTTCTGTATTATTAATCTATGGTTTCGACTTTCAATGAATTTCCTGAGTTCATCGTATATGTGATGAGATTCTCTAGTTTCCTGTGCTGGCACTTTGTGTCTGGAATATGACCATGTATCAAATAAACGTCGACATGTTTCCTGTGTGCTCTCCACGTATTCATGGCTATTTTGGTGGATATCTTAAATGTAACAGAACCTTTTGCAGTAAAGAATTGCAAGACATGTACATATCAGTACCTGCTGCTTGATTGTACTTATACAAATCAGTTATTGAATAAATCTCTTAATACATTGCGTTTAGAAGCCCTATTTAACTGTTTTTAGAGGATATCTTGACAATATGTTCTTTTAGATGTAACAATCTGTAAGACTTTATTGTATCAAGAGTTGAGATTAGGTGTTTTGTACAGTAATTGCTCCTCCTCCATGCGTGTTTTCAACCTTCCATTCTATTTTAACAAAGAACAGACTTTAAATCATTAACAATTTTGTGTTCTACGTGACACACAACAAGAAACCATTCATAATTGTGGAGTAACGCAATAGTACTAATTATGGTAAGTTGAAAATTGTTCCGTGGAGGATTACAGTAATTAGTGATGATCATAACGCAAGAAATTTAAAGTTGAAATGATAAAATGACATGGACAATCTAATCGCACTTTAGACAAAAACAATTATATCTTGTGAACCATCTTGAGGTGTTATCAATTCGACCACCCACTGCATGCCAGGGATCGAGCGGGCAAGCTCACTAAAGCTTCAAATCATGAGAGAAGTGGCGGATGATGGATTTGTGACCGTTGTTGAAACCCGTAAATTCACAGGAAATTAGAATGCGGGAAATCGGACACGTTCGCTGAAACAGAATGTTATCGGAAACAATGATGCACAGGGGAACTGGAGTAGTGGTGGCGGTATCGGAAGTGGTGGTCCAGGTCACGGCGGCTGTCATATCTTCATGACATAAGTATCGCAACGGTATGGATTGAATTCGTGCATCAACGGAGAGCGAGGTCCACAGAGACGTCACAAGAACATCAAAATACAAATTGTGTGGGAATTAGTGACGAAAGTATAAGAGCAATTGAAAACATGAAGTCGATTACAAGTCCAAGTGCATCAAAAGCCACCGATTACGAGGTAGAGAGAGCTAGATAGCAAGTCAGAGGCTCAATTAAACAAGGTAAAACAACACCTGTGGATTAAAACCTAATAGAAACACTTCAAAGCCATGGATCAAGTCAATTAGAAAATTCAGAGACGGGGCTCTAACCACGTAGACATACTAATCCATGAGCAACAAGAAACGAGAAGTGGGTATCAGATTAGAAGCAACGTAGTACATCTCAACTAATGCATAACTCCAAACAGATTACTCCAAACATAACTTCAATCAAGACAAATTACGGGCATTTTCAGAGTAAAGAGTGAAGACTGATTATTGGGAATTGAGGGATGAGGTCCCATGAGCGTGGCATAGAACTTGGTCTTATCTATGACCGTGTTCAGGCTATCCTAAACCCTAAACCCTGGATCATCCTAGCGGTGTGATTGAGCGAGGAAAGGGAATGAAGCTGGGGTGAGCGTGAAATCAAGCTCTGGAGTAAAGGATTCGAAGCTTTCTGGTTGGAGTTAGGGTTTTGGGGCGGAGATCGAAGCGTTTTGGCAAGCTATGCCGGCAGTTATGGAGAAGAATCGTAAGAAAAACAGCCGCTCTGGGACCGTTGTTGCTGATGAGAAGCTTGGTCCTACGAAGAAGGTTTTCAAAACACGGCCGTTGACGAAGAAGAAAGCGCAGGCGAAGGCAAAGCTGAAAGCGTCGAATGGTGGTGATAAGCAAGAGAGCGAAGTAGCTGTAGTTGACAAAAGCGGTGTGCAATGGAGGCCCCGGACAGAGCAGACTGAGTGGTTCACAGCCACTTTCCACTCTGTGTTTGGCGTTCTGCTCTCTTCAGCCGAGAAGGAGCCTATTCCAGGTTTAATTTCTAATGACTTTCTGACAGGGAGAGACCGATGATAGAATCTGGGTTAGTGAGCTTGGACTCATAAGCCTGAGCACAAGCATGCCTGCATTTGAGAAAAAAATCCAATGCCTCGTCAAGATTTGGTATTTGTTAAGAGCAGGTTTGAGCGAGGTATTGTTCAGTGAGTCTTGTGTGCCGAGTTAGACTTCAGTTATGAAATTGCGTCAATTGTAGTAGAAGTTGATCTTGCTTTGTGGAACTACGGTAAGGGTGGAGTTGGTCTCCATTAGTGGAAACTTATCCGTTCATGGAGGTTTTCCTTGGTATGGATTAGCATCTTGCGAATGCGATCCCTAGTTCTGCAGAATGTGATTTTTTATGATTGCTTTTCTTTTTATTTAAAAAAAATTCCATTCTTTATATCAAGCTAGAATTTGCATAAGGCAGTAGTTTTTCTTTTCTTTTCTTTTTTTGTCTTTTTTATTTTGTATTTTTTAGTGAGTTGAATTTTTCTCTAACTGCATTATCTGTGAGGTGAGGCAGATGACAGAATTGTGGAGCTGACCGAGGAAATAGACCGAAGCACGGAAAAATTAGGATCTCATGTAAAACGTGTAATTGGCCCTATTTGGAAGGAGTCTCTCTGTACTGTCAATAAAGATGGTGATGCTGGCAGCCCTGTTGTCCTGGTTCTCTGCAGCTCTGCTATTCGTTGTGTGGAGCTCCTTAGGTGCGAAATAGATTGTCAAAGCCCAAGTTCACCGTTACATGGGTCGCTTTTGCAGCCATGTTGCGCAGCTTGTTTCGCTTCTCAGCTGGGTTTCACGTTTTGTACGTACTATCACTCGCGTTTTACTTTTTTACTTTTCTTAAATTGATAGAAGTCCTTACTTTTGTTTTCTGGTGTGATCAGGGGAATGAAAGCTTTTATAGGAAAGGTGAAACCTGCCAAACTTTTCGCCAAACATATTAAAGTGGAGGAACAGGTATAGATTGCGTACTCTACCTCCAAGATCTGCAGATTTTGTCGGGATTTCTGCAGTTATGATGATCCCTCACAGATTAATAAAATATGATAGATTAGTCAATAACGTACAGTACAGGAAGGTGTATATAACTTGGCCAAATGATCATTGTCTCAGGTAACGCTACTAAAGGAACACGTAAACATAGCAGCTGGAACTCCTAACAGGTACGTCTGTTAACACTTACTTATCACTATACTTGATCCTTTCAGCTTCTCTCTGAGTAGTAATACTAGCTCTCATGGCAGTGTTCACATTTAATAGCCGTGAAACAGACTTTTTTATGTTTTGAGAATTCTGCACACCAAAGGGGAACTGTATGGATTATCTTTGAGACTTTTGAAGTTCTTGATCAAGTCTCTTGAGTCTATTTGAAACATTTGCCCGCAAAGAAGCTATTGACTCAAGGTTGTTTTCAGGTTGCGGAAGTTGATCGACATAGGGGCACTGGGGACTAGCTGCCTACGTCTTGTAATTTTGGACATGCATGCTGATGCAAAAGGCTTGACAATCTTAAGTGTTCCTCAAGTCATGTATGTTAAGATTTCATTGAGCTTCTACTTCATTATATTCATTTACTAAATTTACCAACTATGCGAAGCAGAAGATCTTGTTGAGGGGAAACAAATTGTTTTTGGCAACACATGTTAGAATAGAGTTCGTGATTTGCTGCAGTAATGTGATGTCTCAGAGGCCTGATATGTCTGGTTGGGTGTTTATTTCAGGGCCGAGTTTTGGGAGTTATATAGAGCACACTTGCATCAGCTTTTTCTTACCAAACAGACGCAGCTAATGTTGTATTGAAAGCACAGCATTGTTCCCATGAACCACGCACATTGGGTGACTCTCCGTGGTTCGTAGTTCTTCTCACAAGATCGAACATGCACTATTCGAGCAATCATGGGTATCAGCGAGGTGAGAGACGGCTGCACTTTAACTAGGCCTGCCGTGGAATGTGTTGTACCAGTCAGGTAGCAACATATATACACTGGAAAATTTCTCTAGGTGCTGTTCATATAAGTCAAAACTAAGCAAAAGATTCCCAGTGGTAGATATCTTGGCAACACCGCTGATATTCCTAAGTGTTTTCGTGATTAATTACATGTTTTCGACCAATTCTTTCCAGATGCAGATGTAAGTCTATTCACAGGCTTGCAAGATGCATTAAAGAGATACATAGAACAGCGGAGATTTTTATTTGATGATCCCTGAAAAAGTGTCGATTCGTTTTGTATAACATGTATCTTCAGACTTGGCCAATCCTGTATCTTGTGTCTGTTCTTGGGCAGTTTGGTATCAAGCATGATGAGCCTCGTGACGTTAATTTTGTTTTTGAAAAAGTTTGATCTTTCAGTGTGACGTTTTAGAGAATTTCTTCTTTTCATGCATTATCTAATGCACCAGACAACAGGAGTCGTAACAGGTCCTCGGAAGAAGAGATGTACTTGCTAAGTCAGAATAGGAAACGAACATACATACAATGTTGATTTGCCAGTAAATCTGCATTGTTACAAATGAAACAGTACAATTACTAGTCGGACTGATTCAGACCAGCATAATCAGCAAGTAGATCAGAAATCGCCACTGATCTCTCACGTGGTTCCCTGCACTTTCAATGCTTCAAATTTCAACATCAACTCATTTTCGAGACGCCTTAGGACGAATAGCTCCTTCGGTGATATAAAGCTCGTCACAGTCCCCAGCTCCTCGGTAATTGGTTGACGGCCTGTGCGCCCTGCGCGGTGGATGTACGAGGTTACTGAAGGCGGCCACTCAAAATTGTAGACGTGACTCACTTCCGGCAAATCAAGCCCCCTAGCAGCCAGTTCTGTGGCTACTAATAAGCATCTGCCGTCCCGGAAATCCTGTAACAAAGTAATAGAAATTTAGAGCTCGTTAAATGATCATCCATGTATCTTGGTAGAGTACAAACGATCAATTTAAGACCCCAAATTTCTTACTACCTCAGGCTCTGTCGATAGGCAAGGCATGTCACTTACAGCAAGAGTAGCAGCACGAGCATTGACATGTGATTCTTCTTCCAGAACTAGTGGTTCCCACAGGGCATCGTCAGAAGAAGAAAACTTCATTTTTGCAATATAATCTGCAACTGTTATTGTCGTTGGAGTGTTCCCTGCTCTCTTCGCTTTCTCCGACTGAAAACATAATATCCACAATTACTGAGTAAAAGTGCATGTATGTAAATTAAATGAAATTGTTAATTATAAGTCTCTCTGCGCATATCATTCTTGAAGTTCTTAACAAGGTGCAATAATAGAGGTTCACAATCTCAACACATCTGTACTCAAAAGAGTAGTTCTAGCTGTAGCCAATACATCGGAAAGCTACAAAATGCCAAGTACAAGAACGATAGCTCACCTGATCGTTTACAAAGATAATTGCTGCTCTTGGAGCATCTGATTGCAGTAATGACAACAAAGCTGGCAACCTATCGTCCTTCTCGCAAATCTGTTCTCACAAACGCTTTACAGTTAGTTATGCAATGATGTATCGAACAAATCCACCTTACAAGCGAGCCTTGCACTTGTCAATCATACATCACATTTGCATGATTTGTCATAATTTGAAGGCATTACCACATAACGGTGATGAAGATATGAGGGCATCTTATCCTCTGGGCGAACATGGATATGCATTACGTCCTCCTGTAGCACATTGCAAGCAAAGTCATCACTCTATCAACCAAAATTACATCAACTTGTATGAGTTCAAACCTTTAAATATGGCTAAAAGCAACAAACCGACGCTTATTAATGCAGCTGAACCATTTTAACTGCCACCCGCAGTGAATAATGTAGAAGAGCCACTTAACAACGGACAAAAAGAGCTACCTTGACCCACTTATTCTGGATACAGTCATTCAAGAACCGCCGATGTTGAGGAATGGTAGCGCTGGCAAGTATGGTCTGACGTTGTTGGGGACGTGTGTAGTCACTTAGCAACTTGTGCAGATGACCGCCTTCTTTTGCAGCTCCCATCATAGCATCCACCTGTTCTGCACAAACCGTACATCACTGTAAGTACAAAAATAAATAGATGATGAAATAATAAATAAATAAAAACCTAACTTCAGGGCGTAGACAAGTCATATGGTTCCATTAAGTTTCAGCTAATACAGATGGATGCATTTACAATTTTCAGGAAATGACCCTAAAACAGTGGGTGTGGAATTACTTAGAACGAGGGAAAATTACATCACACCATAACGATACAGAAGTAAGAAGAACAAGGGGAGTAGCAGATAGAAGCACGAAAAAGGGAGAGAACCTCATCAATAACAATGGTGTTGACAGCATTGGTGCGTAGATTCTTAGTTTCAATCATACGAGCGATTCGTTCCAGCGTACCAACAACAATTTGAGGTGGCTCCGCCTGTCATAGCAACGTCGCTGTTAGGAAAGAAGCAACTCTATATATAAGTAGTTGAACTTGAAAACTTGCTGAAGAGGAATGAGTACTTCTAACAAGAAACGTACAAAATCATACCTTGAGCCAGGCTTTTTGACGACTATTGGTTCCGCCTTCCAATAAGGTCATCACCATGACAGTACCTTTCTCCTTAGGCGCCTTGCCGTCCTCTTCAGAACCTCCCTTTCCGGCTAACTTGCGCGCAACTTTTGCCACCTGTGAAGAAATGGAAACCGATGAATTGTTTTGAACAATGTTGTTCCGCACTGAAAATTCAATCAAGACTGCACCAAGTGTGATATTGCAAACAAACAGTTTGCACACAACTATTCTAAAAGAAACTTTACGCTAAACAATCTTTCTAAATCACCATCCATGTCCTGCCCATATGAAGAGATTACCTGCATACCTAACTCTCGAGTAGGAACAACCACAATCGCTTGCACAGCAGCCCGTGCAGGTAGAATCTTTGCAAAAATTGGCAGGAGGTATGCCAGCGTCTTACCAGAGCCTGTCTGCAGAGGGCATACTCGACACATTCGTCAATACTTCGGGTACACTCACAAGTATCAACGTGATTGAAATTAACATAGTCAAAGGAATCTTTTTGCATCATCTTAATCAATTTTGCTACTTAAGAAACTCTCCGAAAGTGATATAGCGTATCGAATTTTACCTGTGCGTGGAGGATACAATCGCGGCCAGAAAGGAGGACTGGCAATGCCTCTTGTTGGACAACAGTGGGCACAGAATACCCCACCTCCTCTGCCCTGCATTACGATTAGGCAGATAAGAACCTGGAAAAAAATAATAACAAACAAACAGACAAACACTAAAAACTGCTCTATTTGTGTTACGAAGCTAACTGTCGGAGAATTTTAATCCAAGTAACTACTTGACAGAGCTCAAAGATAGTCCTTAACTCCTATAAGTTTGAGGGATAACAATTACTTTCGCAGCACGTATTCCGGCACCTTGCCCACGCACAACTTGCTCAATGGACTCATACCATCCTCCTGGCCGCCATTATGTTCATGTTCCAACGCCCCTACTCCACTTGTGTCTTCATCCACTTTTTCACCAGATGCAACAAGGGGGGGGATGCTAGAATCTGACGAGAGAACCCGTCCCTGTCGAGAGGAAATCCTCTCAAATTGCGCCAAAGAACTCAGCCCAGCTTTACAAAAATTGTTACAACTGATGCCAAATCTAGCAGATGTTGAGACGGTTACACATTTCCACGCTCTCTCATGCGTAGTTTTCTGAAAATGTAACAAGGGTGCAGCCACAGAACCCAACGACGTTCTTGAAGCTCTAAGCGTAGTCCAACCTATCATGTCCGCCATAACTAAAATTCTAGAGCACCCTAAACTACCTGAAACTCACAGAACCCATGGAATTCAAGGTCATAAGCAACGATTGGCCGCGCTCAACAGCATCAAGCTTGAGCATAAACTTTCAGACGGTCCACCTCAAAAACCTCAAAACCCACTCTTCAACTGAGATCATCCGCATCATGGGCTCAGCTGAGCATCGTCATCCAGAATTTGCCATCCAGCAACCGCATCTCGGAATTTCCTCCTTACATCCACAAAACTTTATGCGTGGAGCTGCCTTTCGGATTTCCAAACTCCTGCAGGATTGCCAGGACATGCTACGATCTGCCAGGGGACAAAGCCTTGTTGAGACTTCAGGTTTATGTCTCAGTTCCTTCCAAAACCCTGCAGACTTTGTAACTGTTTGAGCATTTTAGAAACTTGCTGATACGATTCCATCCACTGACACTCATTCAAAACCCCAATTCCAAAATCCAATTTTTATCAAATGACTGAACCCTAATCAGATCAAGACGATCGAGCATGGATAGAGAGTCGAGGTTTCGGATTGAGGCCTGGTTTGCTATCACAACAAACGGCTTCGGTATGCTCTCCCCCAACTATTCCCAGCTTGTTTGTTTTTTTTTTTTGTTTTTTTTGTTTTTGTTTTTTGAAAGCTATTGTTACCCCCTCCCTGACAACAGATGGCGGAAGAGGAGGAGGGTTCTCTGGATCATCAGAGTACCCAACTGTTTTCATTAGACGAAAAAGAGAACTTGTTGTGTGGGTAGTAGGAAGATAACTTTTTGGGAAATAAATATGTGGGAAAAGGGGGTGCAATTGCTGCCGAGGGTGCGTTGGAGAGGGTGGAAATTGTGTGATCAATGGCTCAAATATATGTTTTTCTTTGAAGTTAGTGATAAATTGTCACCCACTTTGCAGTGGATTTGGGAAAAGATGGGATGATAAGGAACAAATAAACCCTTGTTGCCACAATCCCCCATTTAGACTTTAAAAAAATATTGTGTTTTTGCAACCATTTTTCTGCACCCATTTGCAATGCTGAATGCAATTGTGTTGTATTGGCTTTTAAAAAATATAATGTCAAAAACAATACAAAAATCACTAAAGTCTATAATTTTGGTGACATTATGATATTGATTTGTCTGAAAAGAATAATTTGCCACTTGCCACTTCAGAAACAACAATGCCATTATAATTCTATTTGTAAATAACATAACAATATCAACAATAATATCAAATGTCTCTACAATGCCAATCCAAGATGCTTTAGCTTTATATTAACAAAATTGGTATAATACCATTGTTGATTAAAACTTAATTAAGACTTGGCATATAATACCACATGTGTCTAAGAATATTACATGGTTAAATTAATCTTCTAAATTCTATAAAGAAATTGTAAATACATTTGTAGCCTTCTAAAAGCTATTTCTCATAAAGCATTATGGATTAATTATAGAAGTAATAATGCAAATTATCATTTTCTTCTTCTAATGCCTGCAAATGCCAAAATACAGTCCAACAATCTTTTCAGTTGTCTTAATGACGTTTGAGGTTGGTTAATTATAATTTACCTTAATTTATAATCCAACAATCTTTGCAGTTGTCTTAATGACGTTTGAGATTGATTATTTATAATTTACCTAGAAAAGCTAAAGATAATACTACAATTCAAATACTTTATCAAATTTATTCTATGCAATGATAATATTTTATATGTTTTAAAAGCTCTTGCTTAGGTTAATAAGTTCCATATTAGTCAATTGTTTTACAACATGAACCTAAATATTGGTGATGTTCTATTTAATTCATAAAAAGTAATTTAATGATACAAATATAAATTTGAATTCAAAAATTTCAAACAAAAATCTGTAGTTGGAACTTTTGAAAAAGTAGCTTTTAAAATGCATTATTCAGACGGATTATGGAAATGAATAAAAATTAAAATAATCATTGGATTGCACAATTATAATGTCCACATATGCCATTGTTTATATTTAGATGAATTTTCGTTAGAACATCTTCCAAATACACATCTTAAAAATTGGTCAATATACCTTCAGAATCAAATTTATTTTCTCTCCACATATACCATAACAATCTCCAATTATTAATCCATTGGAAATTGTAATCAAACGAAGTGGTAATTGTCCTTAGATCAATAAACACAATTTAACAATTTATAGTACTTCATAACTATCATACCCAAGTCACAAATAACTTGTAATAGGTTCATCCATTCAATTCTCCTCCACATAGAAATCGAAGAACAAATTTCAATGTACACAACCAGATTTTAATCTACACTTGGACAGGTTAAATTGTAGATGTTAACTCTGTCAACATATAATGATCCAGAAACTCAATAATTTATTGGTCAGCTCATTGAATTGCAATATTTCTGTTCATATGCAGTGAAACATGCATCTTTAGGAAGGAGGATTCCCAGGGACAAAAATTTTGCCCAGCACGGAATAATCATTTACAAGCAGTAGCGCTGCAAAGGGAGGGTATTCAAACAAGCTTGAATGGGATATTATTACTAACGCAATTCTAATGAACTGAGTAGATAAATGTAGCTGCTATTTACATACAGCTTACTCCTCAACAAAATAAACTGGCATGAGAATTTATAAACCATTGTAAGAAACAAACAAATGAGTGTAAGGTAAGGACATCATGTGGGCACCAAGTAGTAATCTGTTGGTGTTTGGAGCACCGTTGCAAGGGCCATGCTGATCGGAACAGCAACAACGACGCATAGGGAGCCTTTCAGAACTACTTCAGCGATGGATATGATCCTTGAGCAACCCCTCTTGGCAGAGTTCAGCAATGAGATATTGCTCCACGACTTGGCTGAGACATCATCAACCCAGACAGCCTCCTCGCATACAGGCACGTCCACACAGGCCTCACCTGCTTGGCTGAAGATACTGGTTGAGTTGATCATTTCCTGCTCATTGCTTCGATCATCTGTTGTTCGATCCACTTCCAGTTCTAAGCCCCGCTCTCGGGGCTTAGGTGAGGACCTCTTGTGCTCAGACTCTGGGCATGATGAGCACACTTTGCCTGCCTCTGGAATTACAACCAGGGCTCCACAAGGTCTTGAGGTGTGGAGGTGTAGAGTTGCATCGTCAATTTCAAGGCTTCCTTGTTGTACCGTCTGAGAGGTATTGACAATTTCTGACTCGTGGGTCGGCGGTGAGATTTCTTTACTTGGAGGGGTAACTCCAGCGACGTTCTGGATCTTTTTAGGAAGGGCCAAGCCATCGTGGATCTCAACATGCCTTTCTATTTCCTGAGGGCTACTTTCCTCCGTTGCAGACTCGTCAGAGGCAATTGGATTGTCTCTTACACTCCAACCCGAGTCACTAGAACTTTCGACATCCATGTCTGCTTCTTCAATGAAATCGATCCTTTTTATAGTACTGTGGTCAGTTCTTCTGACTGCACCCTCGTTGATGTCAATGATTTTACCTGCCCTATTGTCGATACTTACCACATTCTCTTGACCCACTTCATCACCCGGGTTTAAGAATTGAGATTGAAGTGACAACACCAATCTCCGTGGAGTAGTGTAAGGCATGAAATCCGCTGTAGTGATCAGCACTCTTGGCTTCTGCAAAATGTCAAATAGTTTAGAATGCTGAAAAACTGCATGGTCTAGTACCGAAATTAAATCTTTATACACAACCCTACTCGCATGATGTAAGCCCTAGATAAAATTCCAAGCGCATAGCAAACAAACTGCACTACTAGGCGAAGTCACTGTATAGAAAGAAAAGAAGCATCATGAGTCAGCTACCATGGCACTGTAGCCGTCTTCTGGAGAATTGGACAAGTTTTCGAGTTTCATGTACTGTGCATGAGAGATCCAATCGTCAAGGTTACATGCATTGGGGTATCCAGCTGTCAATGCTTGTAGAGACCCCATGTAGGGCATCTGCTTGTTCTCTAAGACATCAACAACCTTTCCAGTTATGTTATTGCTGCTGCAACCCTTCTTACCAAGTACTGCGATACTATCTGCGTCGGAGTCGCCACTTTGCATGCCTATACAGGAAACCGTGTTGCTCTGTACACTGTCCTCCATAGACTCAGGGGTCTGAGAATCCAGCCTAAATGTCCCCATTGAAATTGACCACCTTGAATTGCCTCCGGAACGCATCCCGTTGTTACCACATATGCGTCCATCTAAGTCAGCTGAACCCCCGGATAAAATTTCTTCATCCTCCGCCATTAGATCTCCATCTGCCTCACAGAACGATCGGGTGATAAGTGCCTCAAAGGGACTGAATCGAGATTCAACTTTCCCTTTTGGATGATCCTGCGTTACAGTTGGAGTGAGTTCTATCTCGCCGAGAAGCTCTTCCTTATTGTGTTGCATGCCTGGTGATGCTTTGTCACCTACCAGTGGGTCGTTGAAATGTGGGGCGGGGACATGATTCGCCGACATACCAGTGCGGGAAACTGTGATATCGCCACCTATATTCGAAGGAGATACATACTCCTTGTCCGCTGCACAGAGACAACCAATGATCAAGTTTCAGACAGGGTTCTATGCAGAAATTGTTTTCATTAAATGCTGGACTTGTGATTGAATGAAGGAGAGGCACCAAAGCTTACAGATACTCTCGTGATTCTTGTAGAGTCCCACGGCGAAAGGTGGGCCTGAAAAGCAAGGAGAATGGTCTATTGTCTTTGACGAAAACATAAGAGACCACTTCATCCAGCTTGTTGAGTCGGTATTAGAAGCCGAGGAGGGATCAAAAATAGCAGAGTCGCATGATGCAGGAGGAGGCGTGTAAGAAGATAGATTGTAAGTGTCCTGTGAACTTGGGCTGTAGTTGTTTGGACTCCAGTTTCTTTGCTGGGTTGTATCCTTCTTAGAATCAAAAGATTTCAATCCTCGGTGATCCCCTCCATTTTGTTCTTTAATTGACCCACCTCTCCTTTCGGCCGTCTGGAGAGCTTCACAAGCTGCAGTGCGGACCTCAGGCATTCTGTCGTGATTACAGTTCTCTAGAACCTGTGAGCCACAACAATGAACCACTTGCTAGTCAGTTTCAAATGCAGGGAATTTGTACTGTACATTAGAGTGCCAATATCAATGTGGAACGACACAAAAACAAACAGTGAATCGTTATCATTGCTCTATTGGACGTGCTTATTGTGAGGGATCGAATCGTTTTGAACGAATACCATTGGGGGTCTGAGTTGTACTTCAGATTGGTCAAACTGCCATATTACAAAGTCGATTCGAAGAGCAACAATTGACCTGGACATATAAGCTACAATTGACGTGAGAACGCTTGAAGACCACTTCATTCAGTTGTAAAGAACACCAACCTGTGTTATTGAGTTCAGTACCAAGTCGAGAGCCTTTCTGTCCACAATTTCAAGAACGGCTTGTGCCATCTTTGCGGCACTCTTCCGTAACTGCCAAGAGTAGGTACTGTCGCTCAAGACCTCTTGTGCGACATTGAGCAGTCGAGTTCCATACATATGGCAGGATTCCGGGTTTATGATCGATAATGAGCGCGCGAGCTGCATTTGAGCAACTGTCCGGGTAGATTTGTCGCCCAAGGCAGTGGTATTCAGATTGCAAACTTCGCTGACTAGGTCCTCTGGCGAATGCTTCCACTTCTCAGATTCAACAATTGCTTGCAAGCATGTTGCTGCCCCCGCCACCACATGCTCCAAATTGCCTACACGATACAAGGCAATCTCCAATGTCACTAAAGCTAGGACTCAACTTAATGTAAAATAATCAACATTTCCACCAAACTACAACAGTGCCACTCTCCTTAGTACAAGAAAAAGCACAATGTGCTGGCGGATAATCACCTGCTAGTAGATCGACTAACGGTCGGGAGACCTCCTTGAGAATTTCTCCCGCCTCTGCTACGCTTGTGTCCGCGTCTATGGAATAACGAACCCAAGCTGTAGCCACTTTGGCACAAGCTTGGTCTATTTCTGGTGAACTCCCGCTCGAAGACAGTGAACGAGTCACGGTAGCCATAAGCTGGCCAATTTGCGGAATGATAAGCTTCCCGTGGACTCGTGCGACCTCTTCGTAAAGGACTAAAGCGTATAAGCGCGAGCCTTCAGTGTCCATTGGCTCGGATAACTGTAATGCAAACCCAAAATTTTCAGAGAATTTTCAGAGAATCCCCTCAATTCTGCTCCAAAAAATTAAGATTTCGATTCGAGTACAATCGTGCAATTTCTGAATAGTAGTGAAGAGGAGTGTCGTAAAATGGTGTTAAATCTTGACAAGAAAGAGCAGTGCAAGGTGATTTTACACCTACGCGGTGTAGAAGATGCAATGCGAGTTCAAAGGTAAAACCTTCGCAAACACTTAAGGCTCTACCTGACATGCTTACTTCAAGGGTCACGCACGCTACTTCACGGCCAACTCTCCAGCTGAGAGACTTAAGGCGAGGAAATCGGAACAGCAAAAAAGGTTGATCTTACACTCAGAACCTCAAACCTCTGTTTCTTAATGCTGTGAAAATGGTAGACAGAGTGATCGGTCGCATAGCATTGTGAAGGGGGGTGTTGAGTGCAAGATCGGTCACCTGGGCCAAGAATCGAGGGATAGAACCAAGTTCCAGCTTTTCCGCTTCTTGTTTGAGCGCATGAAAGGCCACACGACGACTCTCGCCGTCTTTTTCAAGTTTAACAATATCCTGCTTCACCAGCGGACTCATACACACTACAGCGCACTCCTCTGCCCTCATCGTGCTGGCTTGGTAGAGAATGCAGCACTCACTTGACCATTCACTAGAAACGAAAGCCGTTATAAAAGGATACTGAAACGTGAATTCCTTTGACCATTCGACACACAACCTCAAGGCTGAACATACCCACCACGGTATACGCCTCTCACGTTCTTACACATTGGATCGAAGTAGCAAGGCAACAACAGACGAAATCGATGCCAAGGAGCATGTACAGCAGCAACTTCAGCCAGTATGAGTTCCTCTAAACAGACACACTCCCAGCGACTCCGGCGACGCACCACGCATGTCGGAGAGCCGTTGGGGACTGGAAACCCAAACGTGTCGATACGAGAAAGTTGCGACGTCTGGTGCCCCGGTGGATGAAAGGAGCCGTAGGCCCCGAGCAAAGGGACAAGACTTGCCAACGAAGCGGCCACCGTATCCCCAAAGGTATTCTAAACGTCGTGTACGAATTTCGAACAGCTCGAGAAATGCGGCCGTCTCATGTCGGATGAAGTAAGTATTCACGCAGGGCAGTTAAAGTACCGTCTCAGACTTAACTTCAGACGGTGATCCACCTTCATATCAACAACACCCAACACACAAGAAGTGGTTTTGCCTTAAATGTTCGTCGACGTGAGGAGTTGAGAGCATGGGTGTTTGGTGAACGTGCCGGCGCAGGAGGGCGGGTCGAGAATCATGCCAGAATAGGGAGATGTGCAATGGTGGGGCAGCGAGATTCAGAGCTATCTTGAGCAATGCTTGCTTGCATGCATCCATCCTTCCTCATTTAGCTCCTGGAACTTGGCTGGCAAGATTTGGCCTCGTCGAGGGATCGGCGGTGGCGAGATTCATCAGACCCTCACTTGCCGATGCTGCTGCTGATGATGGCTCCAAAACAAGCTTCGAATGCGGCACCAGCCTATTGCTAAAGCTTCAAAACTCACACTCACAAATAAAAACTCCTCCGAAAACTTGTTTCACTGTGTATGTGCATCTTCGAGATGTCGAAAGAGTGTCAAGTTTATGAACTTCAGAGTCTTGTAAGATGGTGTTGCTTTTTCTCTTTTCTTTTCTTACTTTTTTTATAAGTTTAACTCGACTTGATGAATTGTATATTTGATGTTTTTACCTTCCACTCTGATATTAGCCTTCCTGCACATGGAATTAAACCGTCTCTTGTGTTCAAGTTTTGAGTATGGTTAGTAAATAGTACCTCACAAACTGAAATTTTGAGACGTGAGTATTTTTAAGACATTTGGATTGCTGTTTTTTTATAAATTTTTTTATTAGTTGTACATGTAAATTCATGTTTTTATGACGTGAGAAGATAAATATAAACAACTTTAGAATTTGATTTTTCTTGATGAAGAATAGAGTACTTTTTCTTGAAAACATCAAATAATTTTGATGTTTCAATCTGATATTGTCTTTAGAATATCATTTTTTGCATATATTTTTAGTATCTGTGTTCTTAAATGCTTAACATATAAAAAATATTAGAATTAAAGTATAACAACACAATTATAGAAAAAAATAAGAAATTTAATTCTTACAATAAATTAATTTTGTTTTTTACCACAACCAACAAAAGAATTGTTTGGTCATAAAGATTTAGAGATGGTACAAATATCTATAACTATGCCAACATTGGTAGAAACAATGTTGGCATATGTTTCTACCACAAATTAGCATAAAGAATATTATAAAAAAGCTAGAAATTTAGTAATATTTATATATAGCATAAATTTTTTTTTATAACAAATACCAATAAATAAACCATAACTTTATTAACTTTTGAAAGAATTTGAAATCTTATAGTTTCTTGTGGAACTTATTTATAAAGAATAATATAAAGTTACAAACTCTTATAGTACTTCATTAAATAAAACTAGATAAATTTAGATAAATTTAGATAAAATTAAACATGAATATATCAAGTAGAGAATATCTTATTTATAAAATATTATAAAAGCTTTTTAAATACAATTTGGATCTTTAAATATACTTAGATGCACTATGTAATTATAGAGTCTTTTCTTATAAATCTTTTAGATCTAAAAAAACCACCATAAAAGTATTCCACAACTTTGATACTTGTTATACAATCCTTGTGACTTTTAGATTGCTTCTATATAACTTTTCTAGTAGGTAGTATATAAAAGCAAGAATTAGGACATTATTAATCTTTGCAATGCCCTTCTATTATTTTAGTCTTAATTTAAGACTTTCTAATTTCTCTAAATACAACAATAGTCATCCTAATATCTTATTATTTAAAAAAAAGTACACTTTGTTTATTTTTTTATATATTTTTTATTTCTTAGTTGTATATAAATACATTATCTTTTGATAAGTTTGTATAAACTTATATTCTAAATAGTCATATAACTTGAATATTTATTCTACTAGCCTTGAGGTCTTTAATAGATTTCTACATGATCTTCTAGTTAATTATTATAAATAGATGCAAGATAATAGTTATCTTGAGACTTTTTAACATCTTTTTTATAATCCAATCTTGCTTTAAGGCTATCTAGTCTTATTTGTACTTAGAATTAATTTTTTTAGTTCAACATTATTATTTTTTAAAATAAATTATTATTATTTATATTTTTTTTCTTCAACTTTTATCTTGCAAATACACATACACACATACACACACACACACACATACACACACACACAAATACATATATATATATATATATATTTAGATTTATATCTTTGATTTTAACAAAAAAAAAAAAAAAAACCATTATAAATTAAAATTTAAATAATATTTTCATGATTTATAATTAATTCTAATATGATAAAATTAGACAATTAAATTAAAGCCCAAAATACTTATAATCTTTAGAGTTGTTGACTTGTATCACTTAAAGAAAAGTTTAAATACTAGATAAAAAAAATTTAGATAGAAGATTGTAGCAGAGATATAGACTTTTATTTTTTCTTTTTCTTTTATTTTTTTTCTTTTTAAATCTTACAATTATATATTTCTTTTAATATATTTTTTAGATTTTTTAAACCAAGAAATTGAATGGCTAAAATAAAAAAATAGAAGAAGAAGATTTTTTTATTTTTTTATATTTTTTAAATAAAACATTATCAACAACAAAAACAACAACATTAATCATTACATCAAACAATATGTTTTGTTTTTAGAAAGGATGTTGTTTAATTTATCAATAAGTTTGCATTATTAAAGAAGAATTTGATAAGTGTAATGAAGTTGTTATCAATGCCTAGTATCTTTATAGTACTAAAATAATAAAAACATCCCAAGAGATGCAATTAAAGACTTTTACCAAATCAAGTTTCAAATATAATAATAGTTCTTTAGATTTAGTAGCCAAATAAATTGTTTCTTAGGTAAAAACAATATTGTCAAGAATGCATCCACTTCAAAGATAGATAGATTCTATTAAATAAATAATTTTAGAAATAATTGATTGATTACATTTTTAGAGAAATTTAACTCAAATTTAATATATATATATATATATATATATATTTAAAAACAATTGTAAGATAGTAGTTATTTTACAAGATACAATCTCTATTTTTGAATTAAACTTCTATTAATAAATTCAAATAATATATTACAAAAATAGAAGATCTTGATTTAACAAAGCATTTAAAACTAACAAAAATTTAAACGCTTTGAAAATACTAAGGATCTACTCCATGAAACTTGGTGCATTATTTGAAAATTCTATTTCAAAACGTAATAGGGATGTAATTGAAATCCATGTGTTTGTTCCAAATTAAGTCCTTGACGACAAACCCCAAACGAAACATCCATGGCCATGACAAATTAGGGTTTCGTGGCACGTCCACCCTCGAGCGATGAGCTTGCCGCATCCCTCCACCTCGTGCCTTCTCCACTCCTGCTCGTCGGATTGCTCACTCCCAGTGCTCGTGAGCCATTCATCACGAACTGCGTGTCAATTGTTGTGCTTGAGCGTTGGTGTCTTCTTCGTTCAGTTCGCAGTCAGTGAAAAATCGTTGTTTTGTTCCTCGGACCTTTGTTTGTTGTTGGGTTTGTTTTGCGTCTCGGTCGGGGGGGGGGGACGTATTCTAGGTTTTGTGAGGAGAGGGCAGGAGAGTGGAGCCTTGTGTTTTCACTCTTAATTTTTGTTGTAGTGTTTCAAAATTGGTCGTGCTTGTGTAAGAGTTTGTCTTCTTCTCCTGAGGGAGAAAGTAGATGGCAGGCATGCCGGGTCTTGAAATCCAGAGAAGGGGCGAAGAGGATGATATTTTTGATTCTACAGTTCACCTTGAAGGTTCACACTTTGAGCAAGGGTTCCAGGATGGTTTTCGGGATGGTGTGGAACTCGGGAAGGTAGAGGGGAGGGAGGTAGGGCTGAAGACAGGATTTGAACTCGGGGAAGAGATTGGATTCTTCAGAGGCTGCGTGAATATCTGGGACGCCGTCTTGCAGAAGGATCCGTCTGCATTTTCTGCCAGAGCTCAGCGAAACATTCGTGTGTTTGATCAGCAGCTGAATAATTATCCTCTTCAAGATCCCCAGGACGAAAGGCTTCAAGATTCGCTGGACTCCTTACGGTCTAAATTTCGTCTCATTATGTCCTTATTGTCAATACAACTTGATTACAAGGGTTTAGCCAAGGTGGATCAAACAGAAGACTCACTATTTTAAATAGAGAAAGATACCTCGTTGAGTTCATTGTCTTTACTTTTGTTTAGTGCATTTCGATACACAAGTAGGAAAAGCCACTTCGCGAATTCACAGGGCTTCAGTATCCGGTTCTGAAACCAAGACCTTGTATATCAGAACCTCCACCATGCGTTCGAACAGTGACTCAATAATTAGCACCTGTAATGAAGAAATTTTACTGGAGATAGGATAACGTTGATAGTGAACACATGCAGAAGAAGTTTAGGGTTTTCTGCATCTTCAATGCAGATGATGATTGTTACAGTGATGACGGAAAAGACATAGAAGGGCAAGATGAGAAGCAAGGAACATGAACATAACCTCGAATGTGATCATGCCAGCGATGGGGCGAATGACCTCCTAACAACGGTTTGACACTGAGATCGTAGATTGGACTGCTGGATATGTCAATTAAGTATTTTTTCGGGCTTTAACGTTCAGGAAGAGAGACCCAACCTCAACTTAGCTGCATGAGAAATGAGAATCAGGTACGGGTGTTACACAGAGCCAAGGCCTTGTCCAAAGTGGTAGTTGGATAGTCGGTTGCTCGTTTTGGAGTAAACCCCTAATCTATACTGTCGGCTTGCAACCCCTGGGTCCATGATGTAATACTTTACAGTGTAAATGAACGAATTTTGGAGTTGCATCACTATGTTTCTTTTCCAAGGATTGCTGCGATCAATTCTCCTGAGATAACAGGTCTTCTTTCAGGTGGAACCTTTATGGACTCGGATGCACCTCGATGGTTCGAACATCTTTTCAATTGCCATCGTGGAAGGCAATCGGGAAGTCGCATTTCATGATACCACAGATGGCTTCGTATCTGACTGGGTTCTTTTGTTATTGGCATTATCATTAAGTTTAAATGACTTCGCTCCCGGAATGATTTCTCTCATTTGCTTCAGTTGGCGTGATTGGTCTGAAAACGTCGAGAACAATAATTTGTATTGTCTGATCACTATGCTTTTCTGTACTTGATATAAGCACGTTTGATCTGACATAGACGTTGATAGCTACCTGTCATTCCTGCTGAGCAGTATATGCACATTGCTTAGTCTATGCACTAATTAGGATCCCTAATTTTCAATTACAACCAAGCTCAAGTCAAGTACATGCATCCACATAACAGAGCACGGAGAGTCGATACGCTGAAAAATTGAGTCGCGAAGTGTGTGAATAATATAGGCGATGCCTTACATTCCTACGAAGGGACTATGTGATCATACATTTAGATTTTATTAGTGATTGAACATTGTCACTTAAAACTGTGCAGTCACTGTGAGCTTAACTGTCTTAAATCTATGCTTGGTTCTTCATATTGTGTGGGTTTCTTTTTGGACGTGGTTACTTCAGTAATGCTGTTACTTATCGATTCGCAGTGATGATATTACCTTTGTTTCTGAGATGTCACTTGGGGAATTCCATTTGGAGCGCTTGAATCAAGTATTACACCATATTGGAATCTGGATGGCCTGCTTCGTCCGAAATATAAGTGATCACTTTATGTGGCAACGAAATAATTCCAAAGACATGGGCTTCATGAGTTGTAGCTCTGACGCTGCAGAGACATCGAATTATGAAACTGATAATTCCATTGTCAATTGTAGACTTGCAACCTTTCAACAGTCTTTAACTACATGGACCACCAGTGTTGAGTTCAACGGGGTCTTAATTTCACCACTTTTGTATTGGGCCAGTGCTTTCTGCATTGAAATGGTCTCTCACAGCTTGGATGAAGATTGCCAGTCCATATGTTAAGATTCTGAATGCTTGGTTCAGAATGTTTCTGACAAAGTTACAGCCTTTTTGAGCAGATTGTAGCCAACCCTTGTATGAACAAAGATCTGCAAGTTTGATAAATTGCAAATACCTAGGTCACAAGTCGAGATGGCTCAGCCTTTTATAGGTGAAAACGGCGTCGATAATATACCCAACCTTGTTCGGCTGCTTTACCCCTAACTTGCATAGAAATGATGGGAATATTTCATGCTTGCTATTTTTTGTTATACAAGCTAACTTCACGAAGCCTTGCCGATTTTATCGATAGGTAAGTATCTGTTCCAAGACTTTTACTGTTGCGGAAAAGAAAGTATTGAATTTTGCTTGACAAATAAAAGTTTGCTATCTGTTTATGTAATCATCTCATACATGCTTTCTGATACAGGCTTGCATGAGATAGATTGAAGTTGGCCCACTCTACTTACGTGCTACAAGAAGAAAAACACTCTTCAACTAGGCATGGCATTGTAACGCGTACAATAGGGATGATGTCATGAAACATTACGCATCATTCTAGTGAGTGAGAGCCACTGATGTTTGTCGACCACTTTCCTGGTTTCCACAACTTACTTTCTTTTGCAGCATTTCAATGTCGTCCACGCTCCCCCTTCTGCCATAAAGCTCCCTTGTACTACAACTCCTACCTCACTTCGTTCCCTCTCCAACACTTCGTCAGACTGCCTGCATGCACGAATGCTTGAGCAGCTTGTCTTTGCTTCTGTGGTGCTTCGCAATAGCCTTGGCTGATCCACCTTCACAAGACCACTGCGAGCTGGAGTGCTTATGTGATCACTGTCGCCGTGAATGGACTGAGTTCTCTAGGAACCTTGCAGCACCGAATTTGTTGGCCTCACAGACTCAGCACGTTGGACAACCATGTCGAATCTAATGACGGAGGTGAGTGCAATAAAATGGTGGCACTGTTAACATGGTAACGTGGTCTGTGTGTTGAGGCGATATTGGGTCGACTGTAAAGCAGCCAGAGTACTCCTTGCAGTGTCACAGGAATTGGAGACTATCTTGAACGTTTCTGTCTGCGCTAAAGCTCTTTGCGAGCATGCCATCATCAGAATGTGCACATGACATGAGCTTTTGTCCAGAATAATTTTCACTTCAAGTTTAAGAATTCAAGAGGCTACCTTCTCTTTTTCAGGTTTCGTAGGATATAAGTTCCAGCAATAAGAAGAAAATGACGCATTTCATGTCTGTCCACAGCTGTTCTATGGCAAGCCGGAGCCTGTGTGGGTGATTAATAACCGGCGAAGGAACATGGGAGTCGCCGCAGATCCTTACTATCCCACCGGTGTGGCTTCCAGGGCGTACAGCAGTCGCGGAACATCTCAAGTGCCAGTAAAACTCCACTTCCAGTTTCAAAACTCCACATCATCCTGTCACCTTTGGTCACTCACACAGCCCCAAAGTTGCCCAACCTTTTTCTAAAACCAGAGCTTGAGCTTTGATTGATTTCTCCTCAGAATATGGGAAGAGATCTCTCAGTGTATTTATCTCTCTGAATGTTTCTCTTTTGGCTGTGCAGGATGTGACAGTGAAAACTCCTCTGTATGGCATGGCCGACGTTGCCAGAATAAAAAATGTCTTGTACGTTGAAGGTGAGTGAAGATCCTCTCATCACTTTTCAATCCTGTTTCTCTTCTTTTATATTTCATAACAGTGACTTGAATCTTTCTAAATCAACATGTTGGATGGGTGTGGCAGGTGTCTACAACGTGGTCTGCGATGTTACCCAGCAAACGGTGACTGTGTCGTCCAGCCTGTCTCCACGAGTAATTGTGGCGCTTATCCGTCAAGGGATGGGGAGTGCGCACATCATCAACTACGTCGACCCTCTACAGCCCACTTTCAAAGCCCCACCCAACAGAACCCGATACTTGTCATACGACGATTTATACTCCTACGATGGCCGCACCGGTTACACTCCAGCATACACTGCTCCTTACAACGGCAGATCTTATGACAATGAGTTCCGTCCTAGTGACTATGGCGGCCGTCGCGGCAGTTATGGCAGAGGCTACTACTGAGCAACGTTAGTATTGACGAGGGTCATTAACTATGTTCAGGTGAAGCACAGGCTTCTGTAGGAAATGGACACAAATTGGCATCTTATGGGTAGTACCATTCACCTCAAATGGTCAAATTTTGAAAATAAGGCACAAGCATTTTGTGAATGATTCCTCAACATTTTGATGTAGGGCAGTATCTGTATTGAAGGTTAGGTCTTGAAGGCAGCTATGCTGATCATTAACTGATCAATAAATACTATTGGTCAGGTACAGCTTAAGATTTGAAGTCTTGATTCATTGCACTTAAAATATAGAACACAGGAGAATTCTCCTGCCGTTGAGTACAAAATAGGTCTATGTGGTAATAACAGGAGTTTCCTCCGGTACAGAAGTATAAGTAGCTGCCTGTAAACAGTCAAGTATGTCTTAGAATAGAGAACAAGTAGCAGTATTAATGTGCGTCGACAGCATCACACCTGTGCACAAAGAAGCCTTCGCATGTCAAATGACAATAAAATTCAATCCCAAGACGAGCTGCAGTGGAAGTGGAAGCATTATGTAATTTTTAAACTATATTGATGGTACTACTGCAATATTGAAGGAGATATGACACGAGTTTCCAAGGGATTACATGAAGTTTCGCATGATTGTCATCGATAATCAGAGTAAGACTTTAATCAGAAAAGACTCTCCAAAGGATCCTGGCTTAAACTCTAAGTGATAAGTGGATCGTTTGAGCATCCCAAGTAATCCAGAAGCGAAGAGTGCTACTTGAAATGTCGTTATGCTACCACAGCACTCTGCCCAAGTCGAGAAAAGTAGAGAACTCACAGATATGGACACATTGCAGTCATTGTGGTACAGAAGTGGCACATGTTACCTTTCATTATTGAGAATCACGCACCAATATCACCATACAGCAACTAGAGCATTGACTCGACGAAGATAATCTTCAGAATCAACCCAAACACAAGATGCACTGGAATGAGCCCAGACGGGCAAATCGTGAAGGGTGGGTTCACAAGGAGAGCATCAGCCAGTTCGTCCTGTTGAGGAAAACGTTGAATGTAGGTTCAACGCTCTTGGAAACCTTATGCAAACTCACTCTATCATGCAGAAAATAAAGTGGTACATGAAACAACAGCGAAATCCACAATTAAAAATATAAATGAACAAATAAAATGATCTTGTGCATATTAACCACCTACAATGAAAAACTACACGCATTGGTGATCAGACCTCTTGCTATAATGCACATTCTCTGCAATCTCTTTGGCATTCAAGTGCTTTCAGGGGACAACAAGCTCTTTGGAGCAGCTAGGGCATCCCAGTATGGCTATTTGGTGTTAACCCGCAAACTACTCTCACGAAAGAGGATCGAATGTAAAAGATGAACCAAGCCACATGAAATGAAATCACCTAAAAGTGCTTGCATCCCCCCCAAATAAGTCTACCACTGATTGTATGTAAATTATCCAAATGCAAAAATGTCAATCAAAATATAAACAAAAGGTAAAAAATCCCACCCCAGCAGCTACACCTAATATCTGACCATGAAGTTCAGCCCCAGTATGTAGTAGGTGAAGAATCAGCCCAGTTGTGAAGCGTTTGAAAGAATCAGTGATGGATCAGACTGTATACCAACACCCAAGCGAGCAAAAAGAGTGATACCGATGCGAACAAGCCCTCTTGCAGGAGAGCACCATCGCCACCAAATTCTTCAGCATTCACCCTCAAATAAAGCGCGTAAACACCGTAAATGATCGCAGATGATAACGTGAGAAATACAATGATCCAACCCACTCCCGTCAAGGGTATTAACCCCCACACGATGCCACAAATGACTGCAATTGCTTGCCTGAGCCAGTGCAACACATCACCAACTTGATCCCGATCCCAGGACGAGTTTCGATTCATCAGCTGCTTAAATGCGGTAGCGCTCGTGTCGCTATCCTGATGCTGCCTCTCGCCTTTGACGCCATCCCACGACTGCACCATCTCCAACTGATTCCTGGAGCTGGGTTCGCTCAAGCTGGATGCCGCACGATGACTGATAACCCTAAATGCTGTTCTCGCGGAACTTAGTTTTCACCCAAACGAGGAATGAAGAAATGAAGAATCAAGAAGCTACCCACATTTATCACTTACGAGCTGAGTCTAATGGTATGTAAATTTAAAAATCGGAAAACAAAGATCTCAGAAGATAAATTAGGCCTCTGCGGAAGTGACAGAGTTGGAATAATAGTTATGCTTTCAGTATTCTGGTAATGTCCTGGTGGCAGTGCGTGCTCTGCGCTTTTCGGGCACGGATTGCAGGTTCTGAGTATTTCTTCAGCTTTTGGTGCGCTGGAGATTCGTTTGTGAAAGCTTTCTTCGCATTAAATGTGAGGTGCGTAGAATTCTGTCAGAGTATCCCCACATGAATCATGATAGCTCTCTCATTCTACAGATAGCAGCAGTCAATTACAGAAAAGTCTCTACAGAAACCTGTGAGCGTATCTGCGTACAGGGAATCGCTCTGCCGAAGGCAATGCGACACGCTCGAATTAAAATTAAAGTGTGTAGATGTTGAAGAATACGTTATTTAAAATGGATCAATCTTGTTGTCCATGTGTGGATAACCTCGTTTCTCATTCTAAAACCCGATTTATCGCAGAATACTCTCGTTGGTAACCACAGAATGACAGTCATGTTTCCCCACACTGAACATATTTTTGTCTAGAATGCACAAGTAGAAACAGAAGGTGCTTAAGAATCCAATTCCAATGAGGATGGCAGCTTATAGGGCTAATCAGGATGACAAGTTTACTCCCTTTCAAATCATCTTGTTGTTTACCCAAGCATGTGATGTTCTAATGGTGTACTATCCTGCTTGTCACAGAGAGATAATATTCCATGCCTAAATGAAGAATCCGTAGCATTCAGTATGTATTTTGTCTAGGGGTGGTTGACACAGGTTTCCCAAACAGCTAAAGTGGTATCGAGGCTGAAGTTTTGCTGCTTACTTTAGTGAGGGTCTTATTTCCACGACGCTCTTCACAGACTTTGAATTTTGACTTGACCGGGATTGGCCGCAGCATCATGAAAGTGACAACTGTAAGTGGCTAGCCAAATTCTGAAGGTATTGGGCTTTACACTAGGGGGCTCAGTTTAGCTTCGATTCTCGGTGTCCGCCCAGTATATTCCTAGCGTTTCTTCTTCTGAGTAGGATCGTTGAGTAGCTGTCATCATAGTATTCTTACTTCGCATGTAAGAGCTCTTCATAAGTGGACATGTCTGCGAGTTAGTGGAGTTGTTGACCTTTTCAAGGAAAAATAGTTCAACATACTTTCTTTTGAGTTGAGTGAAAGCATCTTACAATGGAGCATTTTGGTTCTTTTCGAATAAAGTGCATAGATGTTGAACCTTCACTTTACGCGTGTTTTACGCGTGGCTGGTGTGCATCAAGGCTATGAGTTGCTGGAAGTTGTTGGCAACAAAGTCATGCGTAAGACAACCTTTGAGGCGGCATCTCTTATCCAAGCCTCAAAGGGCACTAAGAAGTTCTATCAAGGTTGGCTTGGATTCCATCACGACGCTGATGGGATAATAAAACTTACCGAAGGTTCGATGGGACCGTTCTTACCTTTGAAAGCTTGCGTCTCTGTCACTTTTGATGTCCAATACACTTTGTACTGGTGTTAGGCATCACGTGATACGTCTTTTGAGCAATTGGGGTCCTTTCACTCTGTCATAAGGGCGTCAGAAGAATGGAACTGGTTGTTCCATAGCTTGCAAGCTTCGACAAGGTCAGTGAGGCATTCCAAAATCTTTTAAAGTTGAGCACTAATACAATGTGCGAACATCCGTGATTGCAACGTGTTTTGGAAACGACAGTACTGTCCGGACACATCCGTTTGTAAGAACTTTGTGATCGTACCAAGCGTGACATCGTGTCTGCTTCGGTAGCGTCAGTATTACTTCTAAGCTTATCCTTGACAAAAATGACGTGTGAATGCTTTCTCATCAATATGCTGCTTCACTACTTCAATTATCTTCGGTCTTACCCATGACTGTCTCCTCTCTCGAAAGTTTAACGACTGAATAACTTAATTTCGAGGATATTTTGCTAGCTTTGCAGCAATGAAAGGAATGCAAGATGTTGGTGCTTCATTTTTTGTGTCATACTTAAGAGACATTCCAGGAAGTCCTAAGCAGCATTTCGCATTTTCTATTTGTTTTTGTTGTTTGGATCTGAATCCACATGTTTATCCACGGCTAAATCTAATTTTGTGACCACCACAGGCAGCTGTCTACAAACACTAAGCAAGATGTGGTCGTTACATATTTACTTGTGTGTTGAAAGTATTGTAATATATGTTTTGCCTAGAGTTCTTTTGGGTGAGTCATTTAGGGGTAGCTTGCAGCAACTTTGCAAGATAATTGCAAGGCAATGCTTGTTTATATACTAAAATTTGGCAAAGTCGGTGTCTAGATTTTATAATCTTCATGGAAAGCCTGCAGTTTTGCAATTGTCGAGCATTTTCATATTGGATACGGTATGGAGTTTCCTATCAGAAAGCCCTGATGAGGTGGTAGTGTAAAGTGGAAGCATGTGCAGAAGTAAATGCAAGCCTATTAAATATGCTTGTGTCAAGAGCTCTTCAAGTTTACTTCCAGTATGTTCTGAATTTAAGTACGATAATTGCAGGTGCCGAATGGGACCAGGACAATTTTATGCAGTGCCGATTGTCGAAGGCCTCAAATGATTCTTCGAGAAATTAAAGTATCCTGAGCCACTGAGAAGCCCTTGAAGCAAGGCTGGCTCCTGACTTCAATGAAATACCTGCACAGAAGATGCATGCAGAATGAACTTCTTAGTACAAGTGTGTTTGCTTTACACCTTTTCTTTCATATTTTTGGGCTTTGAGACGATAATGTAAAACCTTTTTGGACACCAAAAATGAGAAGGCAAACTCTCTAATCATTCTCGTATCGTCTCTTCTTTCTTTTCTCTTTTTCTGTATTTTTTTTTTTTTTTTTTTTCCCCCTCTTCCAACGTGAATTCTGAGGGTGTGTGTGTTTGTTGTCATCTGACTTGTCACTGTCTCTTCGTCTCCTCTTGATTTAGATTTCTTTTTAATAAAAAATTACCTCCGTACTTGTCCCAGTCTAAGATCTAAGAAATACAGCCGACTCAACTTACTTGTTCTTTGTGATTAACAGGAATGTTTATCCAAAATCCCAATTTCGCAGCAAAGATTGAATGCCATTCATCATCCAATTTTTCCTCACTTCCGATTTTATCTCTCTTGTGTTTTAATCTTGTCAAGGTTTAAAAAATACTGAGTTACTGAAATTATGGAGAATGCTCACCATCTTGCACCAGAAGCGATACTAATTACTTTCCCAAAAGAAGAAGAAGACTAATAACAATGTAACCTTAAATTCTCAGTTAGATGCTGATTCAATGTATTGTTGAACTGCCCGAACAAAACATATTTCTACTGCAAACCACCAACCCCAACTCTATTCCCTTCGGAAATACATTACATCGGAGTGCATAGTTTCGCATCAACTTCAGAGACCATCAGCACAGAAGAACAGCCTGTTCAGAATGTCCGAGATGTGTGTTTGTAAAGTTGCTCTATTTTATGAAACATATACCTCATGGTGGAGAAGCCCTGGTGTCACATACTTGTGTGCAAGATAAGGTACTCACACCGAGTAAACTTGATTTTTATACAAGTATGTCTTGGACAGGAGGAACCACATGACCTGCCAAGATAATCATGAGCCAGACAGAGAAGGTACAACGTTCTTTTATATTTATTTGTTTAAATATACATCCGGGAGAAAAAAGAAAAAAGAATGTAGAATAGTCGTTGGGATATTATATTAGGTATATGCATCCGCTATTGGCGTTGTTTAATATTATTCCTTGTTTGTGTTCAGAAATAAATCGTGATCCTTTGGAAACTTAAAAAGCTTTCTTACTTCAAGACTCATTACATTACTGACTGTTAGTGTAGCAATTCTCTGCTATGTAAACTTGTTGATTGAAGAACTAACTTATTTATTTTTAAAAGAAAAAACCAAAATCAAAATCAAAACCAAAATCAAAATATGCAAAGAGTCTCGGGATCGTTATAACTTTAGCGTTTCCAAGAGGCTACACTTCCGGCATTACACATGCCCTACAGTTCTCTTTCCAGAAGTGCAGTTGACTTTCTATTCTTTCACAATGAATTTCGTGTAGACAGTGCAACCGGCCATATACGACACGAAGTTCAAACACTTGAGCTTTCAGTTGTGGGTGCACCCGAAATGACTCCAAGCAAGTGGAACATTACTCCCTACCACGGCTACGGGAGTGGTTCCTAGTGTGTGCGTGATCAGCAAGGGAACAACACAAAGGTAAAATGAACGTGAGAAATTTCTGACATGGTGACGCAATGTGGCGACGAAGGGTAGATGACGCAAGCAGCGAAAGCCGGACAGAAATGTTGTCAGTTCCTGAAGGCACGGAACACCCAAACGCGAAAACACCTGGGGCAAGTGGACATGAACACAGGGCTAGGCTGGAAGAAGGTGCCATTGTGCTCAAATACCCTGATTTTCTAGACACCCGCTTGGGCCACCATTGACGGGGTCCTATGATCCTAGTCAACCTTTTTCAATTCCTTGAAACGCTCAAAATGACCTCGTTGTGTTGCAATCACTGCGTAGGCTGCAAGAAACTGCAAGCCAGCGTCGTGTGTCAATGGAACTCGCATGTTTCCAATCAATGAGGAAGGGTGAAAAATTGAACAAAAAAAAAAAAAAAAAAAAAAAAAAAAGAGGAAAAATCCTTTGGCATTTTTTATGTTTTTTGTTGCAAAGTTTTAATCACTGCAGAAACTCCAAAGTAGCTTCTGGACAGAAAACATTATAGACCATTCTGTGGGTGCCCGAAGAATTTGTTCCCTTTTTGTAGCCAGTGGTTAGAATAGAATTGATAAACATAACAATTGTATATAGGATATAATATGTATGTTTAGCTATGTTATTGGTCAGCGAAGTATGGCCAATCTCGAAGGCCCACACACCCGGTGCCTCCATTATGTTGGAGCCATATAAAGGCACGCTGCAAGTGGGGTACGGGATTTCAGCTCACTGTTATCAAGGCCGGCACCAAATCCAGATTCGGTCAATCAGTGCAAGCGCCAGCAACCATGCCACTGGAGCCTCTAGGTCCCTCTTGGATGGATCCGTCGTTCCAGATCGATCCGGGACTGTTGCAGCACAACTGACTCATCTCATTGTGGCAGGACATTCTGGGCTATTGGGGAATTCTGGAGGTTCAATGCGGGGGAGCCGCAATGGTTTGGGAGGCTTTATTTTCCCCTCCTCCTAGAGCTGCGCGTGCCGAAAGATAATTGGTTCCAGTGCAGTCAAATCTGGACCAAGAGGAATTAGGTACGGCTTACCATGCCTAGTCGAAGCGGGATGTGCTGATTTTTAAAAGGGTTGTGATCGATGTACCGTCCTACTTTCCTTCACGACCTCTTTCCAGCGCTATATATTCCAGTAAGGCCAACACAGTTCTCCACTGAACCAGAAGCTCAGGCCACAGTAAAACCAGCATTGCATGCATTCAACTAGCACGGTGTCGCTTTTTAAAGCTAGGAGAGAGTCCAGTCCAATCCTGTAGTGCCTGAACCAGTTGCAGTTGTGGAGCAAGGACAGCTCTCAAGCTTTCAGTCTGTTACCAGTGAACACCGTGCTGCGAGGAATCGCCGTTTTCGGAGCTAAAGATTGAGGAATGATTCCCAAGCCGATCAACCTTACAACAAGTTGATGTCGTTGGGTCCCCACCCAATCAGTGGAATCGACGATCAGACGACGAGGTCTGAATCGAGGGTTGCAGATTTTCCTGCTTTTCAGAACTGGTTTTTTCAAACGGGCATGTGAAGAAATGAACCATCCGAAGCTCAACAGTGAACCCATTCAAACCGCCGGAAAAAGGTTGTGTTCTGGTTGGAAGCCTTAGGGCTTTTATCACAACAGTTCCACGTGTGCATTCTCTTTATTTGTATTCTAATAACATGGTTGCTTTCACGCCATTTGACTTTTGCTGAAAGTTTGTTGACGACTTCTCTATTTCCATGGTGGGTTGGAGGATTACCATCACTACCCATGAGATGAAAATTTTACCAAAAGAACTGTCATGTGCATCCACAATTGTAAAAAAGTGGTCTTGGTGCAATGCATGATTTGTGAGTTTGTTCTATCTTATTTTGTTTTTGTTTTTCCATTGTCATGTGTTACCAAATCTAATTAAGTTACACATGAATAAAATTAATTCATAGTAAATACTTCAATTAAATTGTTTATCAACCAATATATGAAAGTTATTAACTTGACAATGTTATTAGCTAGTATGTTCAATATTTGATAAATAATTCCTATTGTGTTCAATGTTTTGAATTGATCTTATCTTATTTTAGGACTTTATTGCAGATGGTGATGTTATTGTTCTAACATTTAATATCTTTCACAACTTTCCTTATTCATTTTTATTATAGTGTTAGCTATATAGAAACATTCCTTTATTTATGTTAATTATTGTTAATTGAGATCAAGGTACTTTTATATGAATATGATCACTCTATCTAATTACAAGTATATAAAAATACTTAATAATGAGATTTTAGTACTATTGATATTGTTTTGTAGGTTATTGGTTATGGCAAAGATATTAGACTATTATCTTTGTAGTAATTTCTAGAAATTTGATATATATATATATATATATATATATATGGTATTATTTTTTTTTAAAGAAAATAAATATGTTTTCTTTCATTAAAAGACTACTAGATATTTGTTGATATTTTTTAATTAAAAAAAATTCTACATATTTTAAAAAAATACCTTAAATGGCACAAGTGTGATATTGTTTATTTATTATTCAAGTGACAATGGTGAATTTATTTATTTCATTCCAACAAGTTTTGAAAATTCATATTTTTAGATAGATATAGTATATTTAAAATGATCATGTCACCTCTAGTTGTGACCATCTTGGATAATGTAACACTTGACATTGGGTATTTGTGCAGTTATAAATCATGCTTATTATTTATTTATATTTATTGTTAAATAGTTTTTAAAGATGTCAATAGTTTGAAGCAAATTACACAATTTAACTTATTAAGTATACTATTTAAGAAGATACATATTTAAAAAAACTAAAATCTTTTAATCTAAATTATTCTCTTACTTCAAAAAATAAATAAGTATAAATTCTTATAAAAATTTCTAAATAGTCTTTAGATTCTAAATGGTAAATTTTATACTTTTAGCATTAATTTTTATTTAAAGTTTTTTATTTTACTATTTTGGATTTAAAATAGTATAAAAACATTTTTAAAATAAAAAATAAACAATTCAAATTTACAAACTTATAATTTCCATTTTAGAATCCTTGAATTAATTTTCAAACAACCAAACAATATATTTGGAGTTATTGAACACTAATTGTAATCCCATCACTATTTTGAGAGACATAGCTCAAGGTAACATGGAATTATATAGCATATATATAGAAGAATACTAAATCAACCCACCTTATTCCTATAGTTCAATCTTTGTGACTGCTTCTTGGAATTTGTGAACTTGATAGACAACAAGACCCAAATCTTCTTCCTCACAGATTGTTGGTTCAACACACATCAATATGATATAGAGCTCATCTCTCAAATCATGGTCTTATGAGATACAAGTGCTGCACCAAGGATCCTAACCTCGTTGGCTAGAGAATCAATCTTCTTGGATTGTTTAGGCGGCCAGGAGGAGCCTTGGTTCAATTTAATATTTCCCTATATATATATATATATATATATACACACACACACACACACACACACACATATGAGATAGAATCGGGATTGGATAGAAACCCTTGGTGGTGGTGAAGGCAGTAGCTGTAATATAGCAATGCAGTTGCCATACTGTGTGACGTGGACCCAACTTGAGCCGGGGTGTGTTTTTTCAGCAAGGTGTGGCCCCAAGACACCCACTAGATCTGGGCCTGCCACCACAACCTCCAACCCCAACTCAAATTCTTGACACAGGACAAACTTCGCTGGACGAGCCTTCATCCATCCATACATCCACCCCATCTATTGATTCATTCATCCACCCAAGAGCGCAAGATGCCAAGAGCGGTCAAAGCCATGGCCACACGAAGCTTCTGCTGCTCATCTTCCCTCCTCGTCCTAGTCCTGACTGCTGCTGGTGCTCCTCTGAGCGGGGCGGGGCTAGTCGATGCTCGCCAACCACCAATTGCTGCCGATGGAAATCGCTCTGCGTCACCTCATGATCGCACCCACCCACTGAATAATGCATCGTAAATTTCCTTCGTTAGTTCGTGAAGGAGGAGGATATTGAAACCCCAAAGTGCTGCAAGGCTCTCCCTCTGTTTTCCAGCCATCCTTCCAAAGTGAAAGCGAGGAGTAACTTCTCCTGGGCATTGGGTATTGGGCACCGAGGGTTCTGGAAGACGCAGAGGTGCGGGCTTATGAGAAATGGCAAGTGGCAAAGCTAATGATGGCAAAAGCCTGCCATCATGATGGATTCAATGCTAGCGTACAAAGAGTACCGCCACTGCGGACACAGGTAGGGAGGGGGTTGGGTGCGGTAATAATTGAGGGGGAGAGAGAGCGAGCGAGAACGAGAGAGAGAAAGGAGAAGATGAAGGCCATGGGACTTGCTCGCTTGCGCAGGGATGAAAGGGCGCCAGATGTAGCAGCAGGTCAGACTCATGGTGGGGCTATTTACCGCGGCTGTGGGGTCGGGAACAGTGACCGTGAATAGCCTGTGCCAGGCAAGGGCAGTTGCCGAGGTACTGTAGGTTGTGGGAGGCTGGAATCTGGTGCAGGGAGCTGGTGCGGTGAAGCTTGTCTCTTGACGTGAGCTAGGTGCTGCTGCTGTGTTTGCTGCGGTGGGTATTTGCCAGTTGTAGCAGTAGCGTAGTGTCGAGCCTGAGGACCTATTGGCCGCCTCGATGTCATACAACAACCTCTTTGCCAGTGCACCCCTTGTCACCCCGCTGCACGCCTGTTATTGCCACTTCTGTGCGGTATGCTCATCTCGCATCATCGTCGCTCTCCTGCACGGTGGCGAGTTTGCACTCGTCGGGCTCGTCTCTTGACCATGGCGTGGGCACTGTAGTTGTGTGTGGCGAAATGGAGAATCGTAAAGATTGTTGCTGGTGTGGGCGCTGTGACAAGGTAGAGAATGTTTTGTCTTTGGTGGGGTTTTGCATTCCGCAGGGGTGGAGTTGGCCAGGAGAATCCTCTGTTTTGGTGGACTTATGGTCTTCTTTTTTGGAGAGAGAGGGGTAGTGGAACGTTTACGGAGTTTTGAAGAAATGCGAGGTGATAGGGGATGTTGGAGTAATTTTTGGCCAGTTTTGAGGTTCGGGACAAGGGACGGACAGTCGTTATGATCGCATGAGTTTGGAAGTGTCGCGTCTTTGATAATGAAGGGCTGTCGACTGATGTCCGGTTATAATTAGAAGGGTTGGAGCGTTTATTATGTTGGGAGTTCAGCGTTGCCCCCATTTCGGTAGTTGGTGGAATACTAGTATGGCTTTCAATCGCTCGTTTGCTGTCGATTCCCTGCGTGTTCTTGGTGCTATGTGTCGTGATGGATTTTTTTCGAAGTCAATTGGACATTGTCGGATGCGTTCTGGAGGACCCTCTTGCTGCTTTCTTGACCATCTTCTAAGAACTTGTCCAGCACAGAATATTCCCACTGGCATTGGAGAGCATGCCGTGTTTTTTTCTTTTTGCATGTGAGGTTGTATTACTTGAAGTTCTCCGAGCATGAAATCCGAGGCAGGGGCTCATCGATCCCTCCCCAGATGGATCTGCAGACATGAGATTTTGGTGCAGAACTCTGTTGCAGAGTGTCCGTTTCTTAGGTTTTGAGTCTCATCATTTGTGTCGTTGCCGCTGTGTCCAGGGTCTGGGTCTCCATCAGGAGCGTAGGATCAATCACAAGGGGAGGAGGCCCGTGCCTGAGGTGTTTGGACCGTGCGTTTAAGGATTGGCGCGATGTGGAGTTTGAATAAGGGTGATTTAGCTAGGAAGCAGGTAGGATTGTTCATTTCTCACAAGGAGGTAACGGTGAGGGGTTGGGCGGCCCTAAGTATCCTGGTAGCATAATGGTAGAAAATGGTTCAGGATGCCTGTGACTTAGCTCACCGAACACAGAATTTAGTAGTCCAGACTACAATGCTGGAATCTCAGCCGAATATTGACCAAGTAAATCCAGAGGGAAAAAGATTGGGAAGGCTTGTATGTCCCTCGAGAAAGGATGTTGGTGGTAGTGATTCCAGTGCAATGGACGACCCAGTTACAGATGGTGTCGATGGATGTACCAGGGACGTGTCGGGTATGTCAGGTACCTCACCTCGGTCTTGGAAAGAGACTCGGGAAAGATTTAGCACCGAGACGATCAGGTGTTGTGCTGATTTGGGCAGCGAATTGTTTGTGCAAACATGGAGAGAACGCCCTAGGGACGCCTCGAGCTTTTTTGGACTTCTTCATCACAACGTGGTAGCATTCACCCTGGTATTGTTGAGTGGAATCATAACGTGGGAAAGCTCTGTGGATGATCTACGTAGTAGAATCGACCGAACTATCGTGTTCCCGCTGTATCTCCCACATTCAGTGGCGCTTGCGGTGGCATGCATTTGGACAACGGCTGCTGCTCCTGGGAATCTGGTGGGTTTGTACCTGGTTAGGATGTACATGATTTGGAGGGGTCACCTGGGATTTACTAGTTTGAATACCACGATCATGTTTCTGGCGGCGTTTTTAGCGACACTTCAAAGCCACATAGGTGCACATTTTCTGCGGAAGTTTCTGTGTGGGGTTAGCACAAAGAGATTTCCCACGATCGACTCTGCGAAAGAAGCAGTGTGGTACTTGATCATAGTCTTCTTTCTTTCCCTAGTGTTTAGCACGGTCATCTCTTTGTGCATTGCGATCACCCCTCTCTTGCAATGGTCCAGCTTCTGGACATACTGGGGAACCTGGTGGCTTGGGGTTCTGGCAACTATGATCACTGTCACACCACTTCTCACGCATCTCTTAGCTTGGGAATATGAATCGAGCTTAAGGAGCCCTGGAAAACTACTCGAGTGCTTATTGTGTGTTGTGGCCACATCAGCCATCATGGTGATTGTGTTCTTCGTCAACTTTGAACACTTCAGGGTTCTGCCCTATCTGTGTTTCCCTCTCATCACGTGGACTGCTTTTCGATTTAATAGAGTGGGCTGGGCAATCACCGTCAGCATTGTTGCTTACTGCTGTGCTTTAGGAACCGTTCGCAGGATGGGCGCTCTTTATAACCTAAGTGCGCAAGCTTCACCTTCTTCCCCCGAGGTCATTGTTCAGGTGAGAATTTTTTTTGAGGAAAGTTGGACTTTGTTCCCGTGTCTTTTGTGTTATACAGGTGACTTGATTTAGTCACGAAGAAGCAACAATTTTGCATAGCGAAAATTCTGTTTTGACTGATGTTCTTCTTGTTTATGCATGTATCGATTAAGTGATTGTGCTTTTATTTTTCAGGTTGAAATTTTCAGCTGTGTGATGGGAATAATCAGCATAATATTGGCCGCAGCGGTAAAAGAGAAAAAAGTCCTCACTCAAAAACTACATCAATTGAACATTGAGCTGGAACAAACAGTGGACTTAAGAACATTGGAGCTTCGTAAAGCGAATGAGGAACTTCAAATTTCGCAGAGGAAAGCTGTACAAGCTAGCCATGCGAAATCAGATTTTCTCGCAAACATGAGTCACGAAATCAGGTATTAACGAATCCTTCGTTCGATCAAAGTCCTCTGAATTGATACCCTTCAAACTATCATCTGTTAACCTTCAAAGAATGACCATGTAAGAAATTATACACCTGTAATGCCTTTGAATGTCCCTCTTGTGACTGGTGACTCTGGTCCTTACTCAAGTGGCACAACTTCGTCTCCAGCACCTAGAGCTTATTGGTTGCCTGTTCTGTGTCGCAACCTCCCGCCTCTTTGTTTGTTGGTTTGTTTGTTGTAGTTGTTTATTTTTAATTTTTAATCATATAATTTAAAAAATAAAAAACCCCCTCGTGTAATGGGGATTAATCGAGAGTGAGCTATGATGTTTGTCAAAAATACATGTATAATTTTAACATTCATCTTATTTTGAAGAAATAATAGAATGATCTAGGCTGTAGCTTATGTAGTTTCATTGATGAAATCAATGTCATTTGACTTGATACAAGGATGATTAGGTTACTGATCAGTTTCATATGGGTTTGATTAGGACACCAATCCATGGGATCTTGGGCTTGACTGCATTGCTCTTGGAGTCCGAGCTCACTCCTGACCAGACGGAGAGTTTAGAGTCCGTTAAGGAATGTGCGGATCTTCTTTTGCATATTATCAACAGCGTTCTAGATCTTGCCAAGATTGAGGCAGGACGCTTGGAGGTAGAGAAAGTTCCATTCAACATTCGGAAAATGGTATCCAGTACTTTTCGCATGCTGCAAGGACGGGCACAACAGCGTGGCTTGAAGCTGTTGTGGGAGGTTGATAAATGCGTGCCTCAGACCTTGGTGGGCGATGTTGGAAAGCTACAGCAATGTTTATTGAACTTAGGTGTGTCTAGACTGTTCATGCCCATTTTATGCTTATTTACCTTGAATCTACGAACTATATGTTACGCTTCAGTGTTTTGCATTTTCACAAATTTGTTGAGTACCGAGGATAATGTTGCTATGTTGACTACGGGTCGAATTTTCAAAGAAACTAAACAAACATTTCATCATCATGTGGAGATTTGCAAGTATTTGTTATTTATGTTTTCGTTACTGGGTGTGATTTTGCAGTTGGCAATTCGCTGAAATTTACGCACAAAGGATCGGTAACTGTGAGTGTAAGATTAGCAGCCGATCAAACGACCATGCCCCTTGACATAGACAATGGTAACTACGAGGATGTTTTGCTGGATTATGCAGCTGTTTACAATCAGTTACGTACGATTGTGTGATGCTATGTAGTATCTTCTGCTAATTATCTGGTGATGTGGGCACCTCAGAATCTGCAAACAATGTGGTTGGAGCATCTGGTGATAAGTCTTCAGAGGACCATTTAAACCAGGAAGCTCCAGACAGGATGAACGTTGAATTTGAGGTTCGGGATACTGGAATTGGAATCAGCCAAGAGAAATTACTGGACATGTTCAAGCCATTCACACAGGCTGAGGCATCCACTTCGCGTTTGTATGGTGGAACTGGGCTTGGCCTTTGCATAGTTCAGAGGTATGAACTTTAGACTTGTTTTGGCCTACTTAAAGCTTCAAGTAGTGGTCTAATTTTGTTTGACCCTTAACGATTGGGTTACAGACTTGATACTCTTGTTAGAATTATAAATGATGGGTACAATGTGTTCTTTTCTACATCTGCATACTCGAACCTTGAATTGATCTTGTTTTGTATGCTATTATATCGGTGTGTTATACCCGTCTCAATCACGCCAGACTTATGTTTTCCTAGTGAGGCAATGACATGAAACATAGCACTACTTCGTGTTTATTTTTGCAGATTTGTTGAGCTTTTAGGAGGCACAATATGGGCTGAAAGCGAACTTGGCAAAGGGAGCGCCTTCTACATTCGTTTGCCCTTTTACCCGAACAAACCAGCAGAGAGTTCATCAGTATCGTCTCCAAAAGTGTTTTCAGGTTCTTATATTAATCCTGCTTACGACTCTATGGATTTAGGACTGACAGGGATGAAGGGATAAGTCATTACGTCAGAACAGCTCTCGTTAAAGAGTGGTGTTAAGTTGACCCAACCTTGGAGCTTGCGTTTGATGCACATACTGACAGATTTCTTCATGCAGATAAAATTCATGGTCGTCAATCCTGGAGTCTTATGGGAGGTTTGATCTTCAATCCACCTGGCAAGTACCAGGATGAATCAAATCAGCTAGAATCCGGAGCACATACTTGGAATTTGAATTTAGCTGCAAGGGTTCGATCAGCCAATGATCTTTTAGGACTGTTCAAGGACAACAAAGACGCTGGTTTGGGTAATTCTGACGGCATCGATTCGTCTGCTGTGAATGGATACTCACAAGTTTTTCAAGGCTCCAAATATAGACTTGGAGCAGTGCGGCAAGGTAGTCATGGTCCAGAACATTATGCGTGGGCTGCACCTGAACTTGTGCAGGGTGGATCTAATCCAGTCGTTGAAGATCAGCGTATAGAGAAGACACTGCCAGATCCAGCCAGTGCATTAAATGAATGCAACGTGCCTCTGAAGTGGGATTCTGTCCGTAGTGATCGAAGCGCAAGCAGTGAAGTCACGCAGTTGTTACAACCGGAGTCTCTCTTGAATCGAGCTAATAGTGGTAACCCAGAATCGTGGGAGCTAGTCCAGTCACAGAACTTCGTGTCGGTTTCTTCACAAACATCTTCTACTTTCTCAGATTGGGGAGTAGGAACTGCTTTCTTAATGCCACATGGAGGTCCTATGGATTCCGACACTCCAGAAGGAGAAGAAGCCCTGCAGAGGGCCATGGAACGTGAAAGAGGAAATGTGATAGGATTAGCGGGCAGTTTGCAAGTAGCAGTAGGGGCACATTATCCACATGGGGAGTCGGCCTCGGTAAGGTCAGATCTTAGTAGGGAATCATCTGCAGAGTTGGAGAAGTTGTTAGATAGCAAGGTTAGTCTAAATATACTTTTGGCGGAAGACAATGCCATTAATCAAAAGGTGGCCAGCCGACAACTCGAGAAACATGGACATGCTGTCACCATTGTAGGCGATGGTCAGCAAGCCTTGGAGGTCATTACTAGTCGGCACAACGAGTTTGACCTCGTGCTGATGGATGTCCAGGTACTGAACACTCCCATTCTCGGTGAACTCGTTAATCGTTTGTCCAGTGCAGCAAGGTGGTGGTCTTGGTAAGCTGATGTGATGAAGAAAGTTCAGAGTTATTATGGATCAGTAGGGGAAACACATTATAGGCTTTCGATGATTTCAAAGAAACTTGTAATGTTGTGGTATGGTGGGTGTAGCTGCGGGGCTTAGGGAGGGGCATTAATTTCATTTAAGGTTTTTTTGAGAGTTTTTTTTGAGAGACATACGAGTTGAGTGCTAAGGTATACACAAAATGTTCTTAATCCAGGTTCTGGACATTTCTTGTCTTAGAAAGTGGTAATATACTCATGATAGTTATGTTTTGTTTTGCAGATGCCAACAATGGATGGATTAAGGGCTACAGACCTCATACGAAAAGCTGAACGTGAGAACAGCTGGACGCGGGTTCCTGTATTGGGGCTTACCGCACATGCTATTCAGGGTTACCAAGAAACATGCCTACAACATGGAATGGATGGCTACCTTGGCAAACCTTTCGATATTCACCAGCTTCTAAAAACTATTGGTCATTTGTTGCCACCTGATAGGCTTGGTCAGCGGCTGTGACCTGTTGTTTGTACATTGTTTCTATGCTGGTTAGAGGAAATCACTACATTGAACAATTTTTGCTGGAATTGACCCTCGCCTTGGTTTCCATGATCTCAGCCACGACGAGGCATTCATCCTGTATCATGTTCCTGTCACATTGATTGCCGCATATTTAGGGCTTGTATATTTCATGGTACATTATTTTGTTGCAAATTTTTGTAAAGCATGCAACTTTTCCTCACTCAATTCTTTGCAGTCTCTAGGTTTGCAGTTCTGATAGATTCTGTCTAAATAATTTTTTCAGGGTCGTCGAAAATTGTTGTCTTTAAATTCTGCCTCTAATTACCCTCCTAACACTTGACACGTCCGTAAACCATGATATTTTTATCCCAGTCACTATAGAAAGTGTACAAATCCCAAGGTCCCTGAGGCTTTCCAGATCATATAAATTTTATCTTATAAGGAAAGTTTATTCGGCAACATTGCGATGAAATAAAGCACAATTTTCAGCGGACTTTCCTGGTTACCGAGCTGCAAGATGAACCAAGAGCCCTTGTTATCCAGAATAGATTCTTGAACAATTATTGACTGATTGGAACAGCGATATGCTGGTGAGTGAAAGAAAGCCACACTGATAAATGCCAGGTCTCTTGGAAAATGGTTTGGGTAAAGCTCTTCAACTCCTACTTGTTTCGGTCCTTCTATCTGTGTATCAATCGACTTCTCTTAAACCTCTACCTCACACATGCTCACAACCTCCCACAAATTAAACTCACAAGGTAACAATGTCCCGAACACATGCTCCGGGGAGACACAACAACACATCTAACACAATGACACCAGTTCAAGAGGGGACCGTGGGAGGGGAACAATACTAGAGTGACTTTACTGCAGTCCATCATGTCGTGGTGCGCAAAATGGCACCGCATTCAATTGTGGACTCTCACGTCCAAGTTGAGTTCACATATGAATTTTAGGATTCACCAACTACTTTTGGTATAGATTTTGATTTATTTAAAGGAGACACCTTTTTCTAACTAAGAAGTGGCTTCTTAGGCGTTAAATGGTTTAACATTGTACCATTTCATTTTTCCAAGAGGTTTCTACCATTTCATTTACCTGCATAGTTGCTAGTAAGAAATTATATTTTTTTTTTGTTTTATTAAATATTATAAAAGCAGTCTCTTAAATTTAAATATTGGATACAACCGTGATATAGTAGACAAACAAAGATGGTTGGATCCTTTGTTCTTCAAAAAGCTTCATTAAAAATCATAATACATGAGACAAATATGATCATTATTAAAAATTAAAAATTTAAATGATTTTCTTTTTTGATATATATATATATATATATATATATAAAATATACAAAAGCAATAATAATAATTTGAATCAATTTAAATAAAAATTATTTAATAAAAAAATAATATATTATATTTTTTAAATTTACATATATTAATTTTATCTTATACCCATAATTATATTTGATATAAATTTATGGTAAAGAAATAGAAGATTAATTAAATAAATAAAGATTTTTTATTAACAATATCAATAAAAGGCCATAAATAATATTTTAATAACGGTTGGAAAATATTTAAATATTAAAAATATTTTTTAATTTTATATAATATATCTTAGAATAAAACAATTTTTATTACCACATTCTAATACATTGGAGTATCAATTAGTTTATAAATATTAGATACTATAAATTATATACAAAGTTTAATTTGATAAAATTTGTTGAACTAAATTCACTCTGTTATTGTGTTTAAGATCTATTAGTATAACTTTGAATGCTTATATAATATATAATAGTTATAATTTTTGATAATTAAAAGGATTCAAAATTAGTCTCTTGAACTACGTCTATAAAATTTAATCATGCCTCCTATAACAATGTCTCTTGCAAAGTAATTGTATTTCTATAGTAAGTTGAAAGAAAAACTAATTATTACTTCAATTACTGTAACTTCAAATTTTTCAATATAGAAGAGTGGCAATTTTTGTGCCACATTCTTTCTTTTAGTATTGTTTCATTAAATCAATCTAACTTAAGAACTAGAGAAGTTATAATCCTACAAAAAAAAAAAAAAAAAAGACTATTGTATGGTTAAATTATTATTCCTCTTCTAAAAAGCTATGTATCAAGTGGAAGGTGTTTAATAAATCAAATTTTCTTCGTAATGCTTTCTAAGTTATGATCTTTATTTAATTTGTTTTTTTAAAGATTTTCTCTTTTAAAATCAAACTTCAACCGTTATTTGTTTTAATTATTTTCTTACTCATCAAAATTATGTTTGATAAGAAAACTTTATTTAAATTTTTTAAAAATTAATTTTATAACTTGTTTTTAAATATATTTGATTTTAAATATGTATACTCTTTAAAATCCAATTCCAATTACATGTATCAAATTGATCTACATATACTAAATTAACATATAAAATATATATATTTAATATCTTATAAATATTAAATAAAAAACCACAAAAGTTAAAATTGTTTGATATGAAATTATTTATAAGTGGTAATAGATTTAGATTCAAGGATTAGAGGATTTGCCAAATAAAACTCTACTTTGTATCTATTTATGGATAATATTAATAAATAAAAAGATGAAATATATGATTTACAGATATAAAGAATTTTATTTCTATTTTTTTACTATAATCTATTTTAATATAAAATTTTAAGTATAATTTAAAATTAGAATATATTGTATATAGAAGCTAATAAATTAGAATTTATTATAATTCTGTTTAAATTATATTAAAATATAATGATATATATTTCAAGCATAATAAAATAAATTATAAATATACTTAGTTTTAATGAGATTTGATATAAATTCAAAAAAATACCTTGCAATATATTAAAATTATATTTAAAAAATAGTGTAACTATAATCAAAATTATAAAAATACTTTCTATGATGAAATAATCACCTTAAAAAAATTACAAACTTTAAAAGTATATTCAAATACTTTGAAAATATCCTAAAATACCTTATACTTGAACTTGTTAAAACAAGAATATAATTTTAGATGTAAGAAAAAAAAAATATTGAATTTCTATGAAAGAGAATAAAATATGCAAAGAGTTACAATAATATGACAACATTGAATAATAAAAGATGCATCCATGTTAATTCAGAGTGTTGTACAATAGTTGTTGTCTATAATAGAATTTGAAATGTATCTATAATTTGAATCATATACAAGATTTTTTCTTTATAGAATAGATGCCAAATTTAAATTTAGCCTTGAAAAATCTTCTAACTCTCATAAACTTCAAGAATTGCGTACACCAAAATTTAACTTTCTATCTTTGCTATCTTTATATTTGGTCTCACTATTCTCCTCTCATTCATCTACATGTAGCATATTTGCACTTAATTGATTGTATCTACAAAGAGGGCTTACCAACTTGTAATATTTTTGTTGAAATTGACTAATTTTTTAAAATATTAATTATTAAGAATTGACATCCTTATACAAATAAAGAATCTTTTTTTATAAAGAAATCTTCTATTTTTCAACAAAAGCTAAAATGGTCTTAATAAATGATAATTCTTCTCTCATCTTGACAAAGATAGTCTTCATTTTAACTTCATTGGTGGCATATCAATATAATTAATTATTAGTATTTGAACATCTTTGTATTGGTGGCTTATCAATATAAAGATTGAAATTGAAAGAATTCTCTCTTTTTGGTATTTTTTTGATCTTATTAAAATCTTACGTCCCATTCAAATTGTTTATTGTAAACTTCACTTCATACTATTTTTTTTCTTCTCTTGCTTTTGTACTAATTAAAGTGGTTATTTTGATCCAACTTGTAATTATAGTCAATGTAGAATTCTCTACAGTTAAGATTTTGTTTCAATTTATTTATTTTTATAGAAATTAATTGTGTTGAATATATTATAAAATAATGATAATTTAAATTTAAATAGTCTAAGAACTTTTTAGAGTTGACCACCAAGTTTGATCAAATTATCCAAAAAAATCTACTAACTTTGAACTATCAGACTTAGGACTATCAAATGTATATAATGCCAAAGTCCAAATTAGTGGCCCTATAAAAAGTACACATTCTAGATTAAGAAAATTATATTTTTTTATCCTACTTTTTCTAATTTTATATCTTCTAACTTTGGTGGTTATTTTTGGATAAAATATCTTTTTGACCAATACAAAAATCAATTTTAATAGGCATCAATTCCTAATTGTCAAAATTATAATCACATATTAATGCAAATCAATTTTATTGCTACAAAATTTAAATATTACTGGTTGTTGTAGAAGTTGTATCATGTTCTTTATATATAGATCAAAATTTTGCTAAAAATGCATCCAAGTTATCTAATATATGATCTTATTTTTCTAAAAGTATTAAGAATTAATAAAAGAGTAGTTCTATTAAATAAAATTCTAATAAATTTTATTTGAGATGCTTAAATTAAATAAGTATGAGATTGGAGTTGAATTAAAAATTACACTTGATTAATAAATCCTCAAAACTTGGATCTAGTACTATCAAACTTCTTTAGAAAAACAACATGTGGTCTTCTAGCTAGTGTACTTGTATGAGTTACTTGAGGTGGTGCAATTGTTGAAGAAACTATTGTCATCTCTATATCTTTATGATTAACCACTCTTAATATTGGTTAAAGTGGTAGACAAAGTTGATGCATAACAAGCATCAAATTTCTCATATATTCTTATATTTGTAGAATGGCATTCTTCATCTCTTCTAAATCTGCCAAATTTATGAAGACTTCAAAATTTCTACACAAAAAAGAAAAATAAAAAGAAAGCAATATTGAAAAATAAAATATCAGTTTAAAAGAAGATAATTTACAACTTCTAAAATATTTTAATACTTTTAAGAAAAAAGAATAATCTAAACTTTATTAAAAAAAGATCAAGCTTTGATATTATAAATATTAATTTTGTCAAATTATCAAAGACATGAATCTAGACAAATTATAAAAGACAATATATTCATATATTATTAAAGAAAGAAAGTAGAAAGAAAGAAAATATATAGATATAAGATAAAAAATAATTAGAATGGCTATTTTTAAATACAAAGAAGCTAAAGAGTTTTTAACAAAGACTAGAATATAAAAAAAGAACTGAAAAGATTGAATGTAAAGATAAAATTTATCCTTCAATCCAAATTATAAAATAGCTTCAATTAGAAATTACTAGTAATTAGTGGTGTGAAGTAAGAAGAATAATCAACAAGAATAAAAGAAAGAAGGAAGATAGGAAAAATGAGTGAAAAAAAAAAAAATCAAAGAAATTCATACTTTAAAAGTAGGCATTGTCTATTTATAAAATTTTCACTTGATAAATAATAAAAATTAAAAATTAAAAATTAATATTTATATAGAATTTTTTTTTTTCTTTTTAATATCATAAAAATTAAGTAAATTTGACTTAATATAAACATATTATGATAATTTGAAGATAGAAAGTAAATAATAAAAAAATTAAATAAATAGAATTTACCTCAAAGATAACTTGATTATGTAGTTAAAAGTTTGAATCTCACCAAAGCTCACAAGTGGTGTATAGAGTATCCTCAAGGGGCCACAAGGCTTTAGTCTTACCTTCCTAACTACCTATAAAGTGCTACAACCTATATGAGACATATGTATCCTATATCCTATTCTTATTACTATAATTATTGATAACTCTAGTTTTTCTTAGTAGAACTTTTTTTTTCTGTAATTTTGACTGTATAGTGGTGTTTAAAAATATCCAATTATCCTAAGAATCTTTCGAGGCTTTCAAATCTTATTATAATTTCTCATAATGGCTTCCAAAAGTTATAAAATATTTTATACCAAAATTTTTAAAATATATTTATAAAATTAAAAAATATATTTGAAGTAAATTCTAAAATATCTTCTAATATTTTGAAGATGGTAATATTAAATTAATTCTATTTTATTATACCTTAGAAATTTTATAGCAATAAAATTGAATAAAATTAACTATATATCTTATTTTTTTTACATAAATTGCTACAAAATTATGATATTTTTTTATACTTCTTCTATCTCTTAATTATTATTTATAAGTTTTTAATAAAAAATACATATGAGTAGAAGACCATTTTAAACATTGGTTTTAAGAACTAAATATAAATTAGTACAAATAAAAAAAATATACCAAATCAATTAGGATAATTGCAAATAAGACTTACTAAGATTCCATTTTTATAATTTTTTACTTAAGAAGACTCTTATAACTTATAGAACCTTCTAAATACTAATTAGTACTTAAAAAAAATTCCACCAATGCATCTTAATTGGTGGACTTATTAAATCAAAGTTTTAAAATTATTTAAATATAAAATATTAAGATTAAAGAGTTTTAATTATCTAAGTATTTATTAGGATTTAGAAGGTCTTATAAATTACAAGAGTCTTGTTAGGAAAAAAATCATAAAAATAAAGTCTTAGTAAGTCTTAGAAGCAATTATCTTAGTTGATTTAGTATTTACTTTTAATTATAATAATTGATATTTACTTATTGAGACCAATGTTTAAATTGGTCTTCTACTCACATGTAATATTTTAAAGCTAATTGGGTATTTTTGAACACTATGGTGAAGTTAGAATTGCATAAAAAAACATGTTTTACTAATAGAAATCATAATGACCAGCAACTAATATAGTAGTCATAATAAAAGAGGTGCATATATTTTATATAGGTCATAGCACCATAGACATAGGTAGGAGGATAAGACTAAAGCCTTGTGGCCCCTCTAAGACACTCTACACACCACTTTATGAACCTTGGTGATGCTTGAATCCTTGATTTTTTGAACAAGTTATAAAATCTATTTATTTATTTATTTATTTATTTAATTTCTATTCTTTGAACCTTTATATTATTTAAAAATATTTTTTTTATTTTTATCTTTTATTTTTTATCAAATAAAAATCCAATAAACAAATTATAATGAGTTTTTGGAATATATTTATTTGATTGTTTTTTTTATTTTTATTTTTATTTTTATTCTTTTTTTGTTCTTTTTAATTATATTTTTCACTTCACACCACCAATTACAAACTCTTAATTAAGTCCATCTTATAATTTGAATTGAAGGGTGAATTTTATCTTCACATTTAGATAATTAAACAAATTCTATAATTTAATATTTTTTTATTTAAATAATATTAAAATATATTTTTTAACAAATACATCAATTAAGATGTATTAATGGACTCACACTAAAGATGGCTTGTCTCCATATATACTAGCTATTAAAAAAGCCTTGTGAAAGATTCTTAAAGACCATGAAACTTATAGCATGAATGTTAAGTTATAGGTTGCTACTTAGGTAACTTTTAAAAAGTACAAAACTTATGGAACAAGTTTCAATAGCCACATGGCATATCTATTGAAATCTAAAGATCTAAGCTGTATTTAAGAAACTTCCTCAAAGTTTTTTTAAAAAGATATTTTCTACTTAACATATTCTATTTATATATACTTATTTCTATTACTTAAGCAATATAGGCATTTATTACATCTTATAGATTTATCTTAAATTTATTTATGTTTGAAATAATTTATCTTAAATTTATTTATATTTGAAATAATTTATAATTTAATTTTTATATTATTGAGAATCTAAATCTTATTTCTAATATGCAATATGATTTTAAATTAATGATATTTTGTATAATTTATTTTTATTATGTATATATTTTTTTATCTTAGTTGTATCTTTATTTTATGATGTATTCAACATTTTTTATTCTAGTAGTTATTTGTAGAAATTTTTAAAATATTATTTATTTTTTTACTTTTTTTTCTTTTTATAAAAATAATAATTTCTAATATTATTAATTATTACAATAGTGAGTAAAGATAGATATTAATATACAAAAATAATTATTAAAACTTCTATATACAAGTCTTTGTATTAGTTTTTTTTATATTACCAATCAAAATCTTGTCTTTAATACCTTATTTTTTAATTATGGCAATCTTGTTTTTATATTATGTTTTCATCTCTACTTAGTAGTGCTTCACAAATCACCAACTTTTATAACTCTAAAAAACTTCTTTCTTATATTCTTTTACTTCCTTATTATTATATGTAAAATTATATATCTTTTGTATACCTCAATATTAATACAATTAGTTGGACTCTAATTCTCTATATTATTCTTCTATATATTTTATATGTATTATAAATAAATATATGTTTGAAAAAAATCTACAAGCCTTCTATTTAAATAATAGATTTTTCTAAATTATTTTATTATACTTTATTTTATTATATTATTTGATAATATAATTATGATTACTAAATGAATAGCTATAGCTCCAATCAATTCAATACAAATTAATAATTAATATGTAATAAAGATTGTTCTTCATACAACTATTCATTATTGCATGAAATCTAATTGTATTTCTACATAGAAAAAGTTATTAGTTTCAATATAAAAGAATAAGATAATATGTAAGTATAAAGTACTCAAAAATAAATAAATCAAAAGATTGGTTGTTAAAATACAAGTTCTTTTAAGCAACTTCATGCAATAATGTCTTTGTGGAATACACCAAATGGAAATAGGATAGTTGATACTAATAATTGGTGGAACATTTTAATTGATTGGATACATTCCACACCAACAATTTGTAAAAGGTGATTTTATTGAGTTGAGATGAGAGATGGATTGAACAAATTGGCATGTACTAGAAGTAGCCATACTCTTATACTTGCTCAGACATTTATTGTTTTGCTCCTGTAAGTTGATCCACCATCGTTAACTAATTCATTGCGATCAACGTCTTCTCGAAAGCTTCACAGTTGAAAGGGCACAAAGACTGTCGTGTAAGGAGAAGACACAAGAACTCAATGCATATGGAGTTCAAATTTCTGAAGGCTAAAAGTTACACGTGCACCTCCGTCATACAAAGGTCAATAAAGATTGAATAGTCATCCGGAGCAACCATGCCACTACTCTCATCACCTGGTCTCAGTGGTGCTATACTACAAATTCTCAACAATATACAACTACAATGCAATTGCATGATTGTTCTTTCTTCGACAGGCTACTCCCTCCTAATCAAAATCTGGCAACTCCATTGAATGAGGATACAAAAAAACTACACGACCCATTTTTAAGCTCCATTGCACGCCGTCACTGTTCTAAGTGTACCAGAGTTGGACGGCGCCGCTGTTTGATACATAAGCCAGATAGATTGCAAGCCCACCTCGTCATTTGCTCCCCATATCAAAAGGAGACGATTCGATTACTGGGCCCTTCCTCCTGTTCCTAATAAAAGTACCTAACCTCAGAGCACTTAATTAAAGAGCCCACATCCTCTACTCTTCAAATACTAGTAGGGATTTGAATGTGCGGCACCATTCACTGGTGGATAACGGACAATATCATCTGGAATTGCATTCAATTCAAGGCCTTTTGCGGCAGCATCAAAGTGGTGGAAAAAAGATGGATTAGTGTCCCAATTATTATTTAGCTCCCCTGGCCGTGCAATCTTCTGCCTGCGTCACAGTAGGAAACAACGGCAGTGTCAAAATCAAATGCGTACAGTGGAATATACAAATACATGCCAAACTTGAAAGGAATCTCTAGCATAGAATGGGCATGAGAAGATATATTAATTTTTCCTTCACACCGTTTCACAGAAGAATTACCATTCTTGGTCCTCAATCATGTTATCAGTCATGCCAAAAGCTCTCAGCTCGTCTGCTGAGTGATGCATTGTCAGGCTGTACCTGAATTTGCAAAAGTTCATGATGATAAATACAACGGTCATGCAAAATAATGGTCAATCATTCAAGTGCCAGCAGACGAGAATCAGGAAGAACAATGAATTTGCATTAACTAGATACTAGAATCATCCGTACTCTAAACCACTTGGTATGTGTGAAAGTCATCTGATGTATGCTTTCTAGCATTATTTGCAAACTGGCGTTTTAGTATGTGAGAACAGTTGCATAGACATGATCGATTCGAAAGAAGTATACCAGATACAGAAGTAGTCCTCTGACTATGGATGGAACAAGCTTATTTAGAGTATTAACTCACCTGCCCCCGGGTCCAAGCTCCATGACTAGCATCTCTGTATTTCCAAAATTGTATAGGCTCTCAAATTGCTGCACGGTCCACTTGTACCAACGCATCAAAAATACTCGAAGTGTAAGACCATGAGACACAAGAACTAGGTTCATGTTCTTGGAGCGTGACTCTGGCCGCTGAAAGCGACCTACATCAATGTCTGCTCTCAAGGTTTCTCTAAAACCTGCAAATTGTTCCATGAAAATCCAGTAGCATATCCGTTGAGCTCAGATTCTCAGAAAGACAAGGGCAGTCAAACTACACCATGAATAGTTTTGAATGCAGAACAATGAATTATCACTTCACAGTAGTACTGGTTAGGATGCTAGGAGTTGCCTGTGATGCGGTCATAGACATCTGCAGCCGATTCACCATTGGGAAAGCGGTAGAAAAATCGGCCGTAACGAAGACGAATAGCTTTTTCCACCCTCATTCGCTCCCTATCCTGGAAGTTACCTGCGCAACGACAGTTCTTATTAGTCAATGCGTTTCAAACAAAGTGGGAAGTGCAACAAGTGACTGTGAGAACGTAGCACATTAAAAGCCCAGGCAAGACGAAACTGTAGACAAGATGATAGCCGGAGGCACCCACCAAAGTCCTGCTCCCGTAAACGAGGCTCTTCCCTGACTCCTGCTATGCGCTCTCGATCAAAGGCAATCCCAATTCCACGCAAGGTCTGCAACGTCCGCTTGTACGGTGACACATAGAAGTAAACTTTCCAATCGTCACTATGGTCACCCTCAATCAGCTCGCGAATGTCTTGCCCACACTTCAGTGCTTGTTTCCACCCCTTTTCCGTCAGGCAAATTTTCGAGTCAGGAATTCGTGTGTAAGCACTTTCGTCAACATTCCCTAAACTTTCCCCATGGCGAACGAGAATGATTCTCCGGGGTCGAGGCGGCATACCTATACCAAAACACCAATTTGTAAGCTGCTTGAGAGAAGGCTGAACTTAGTGTGAACTAACCGACACTCTCCCAACCCCTAAAATTATCCTCTACCAGAGATCACTTTGAGTTGCGAAATTGCTAAAGAAAATCCACAAGCACAAGTACCTGCATCGAATCGGGTCCATGTATAGCAAGATGGAGGCAATATACCGTACTATCACCTCAAAAAGAAAACCGACTCCCTCTTCCCAGCTTAATTGTGGTACTGGCGATTAACATATTACACTATACACTTACTTCAAGAACATCAACTACGCCATAGATTTCAAAGTTAGACTCGATTTCCCTCTGCTACTCAACAAATTAGCAGTTACCAGCACTCCGGGACACATACACCATCCAATCTAAGTAATCAACATGGATGCAATCTCCTGATATTAGGACGAAAGATAGAAACAATCGAGCGAGATGAAGCGAACCAGTTGAAGCGGACTGTGTATTGCATATACCAGCATGCTCAGAGAAAAGAGAAGCAATCGTCGATTCTGAGAACTCCACTGGCCTGCCCCTCTGTACGGCTTCCTGTGTTTTATATCCTTCGATTAGCCTCTTAACACCCTTGTTGCGCCAATTTAACGAAGGAATTGAGTATGATTGATACTGCAAAGGATTAAAAGGTGCTTGGCTAGATGCTCGGGATATCAAGGAAGACGAATCAAATGACTTCTTCATCAAATTGAAATTTTCAGTTCTGCGAAGACACCATCCGTTAACTGAATGGTGCACCGACACATTCCGAAATTGGTTTGCTTCCATAAACCCCGCGCATTGGTCTTTAATGCCTGAACCCGTGACTATCATTAGGGCGCACATCTTTTTGTCAGCTGATGCTGGCAGCATCACCTGCCCAAGTACCATCTTCAGATTATCGTTTGGACCAAAGAAGGAAGTTTGCTACACAGAATGTAAACACCTTCCGCTGCTCTACAATTCGCAACGCATAAATTCATCCCTCTGCTCCTTCTCGCTCCCCCCATGACCATCTCCGACAACACCACTATCTCTCCAACCAAGACCGTGACAGTTACTCTTCAACCCAGTGCGAGCGCGGCTGGTTGAAACCCTCACCACTAATCCAGTCACATTTTCTTAATTAAGAACTCCTCAAGTTCAAACCTCAACCTCCACACCATAGCCTATTCAATTCGCAAAACCTCAACCCCCCTTCACAACACACACGCTCACTCTCACTTTCCCAGCTCCGCACAAAATCCTTCTCGCCGCCTCAAAACTTCCAAATAATCAACAGCCCTCAGAAAACGCGTCCGTCATCACGCCCATCCTCCAACTTCCGTCTCCTCCTTCAAAATCCATGCAAATCCTCTTCAAACTCGAATTCTACAACATCGTTACCATTTACCAACCGCCCACACTGGCCACGCGTCAAACCCAGGCCCCATGGGTGCAGCTTTTGAGTCGACGAAATCTGGGCAAGACCCAAACTCAATCACGCCAGCAACGATCCATACAAAAAAATCCCATCAAACTCAAATGTGTGCTCCGGTGTGGTGAGTCCGTCGCGATCAAGCCAACAAAGCTCTAAAATGACACAAATACTATACAAAAAGTCCAAAAAAAATAAGATGAAAGTAAAAAAACAACAACAACCACAACAACAGCAACAACATCGTCAAGGCGACCCAAGACAACGAAGACCACCACAGCCAACGGTGGCCCCACATTCTTCTCTGACGCTGGCCACCGTCCGTCTCTCGACGAATATTCTAGATTCGTTCGTCGTCGTCCGACGCCGCTTTCGGAGCCGATTCTGCACCGTCACTTTTGGGACTTGGTTTGTGGCTGCGATGCGTCGAGGGCTGCCTGTGGTTCATTGGCTTCTTCATGAGGGAATGGGTTCAATGCACTTGTACTCGTTACAATTTTCCAAACTTGCACTGAATTTCTCATTAAGCTCTTTTTGATGTGATATGAAATGATTTGTATTATATTTCACTTTTTTTGGGAAAAACTTGAATTATGAAACAATGTATGCATCCCTTTAAAAATTTTGAACCCATCGGTGTTCATGTCTTAAAAAATTGTATCACCATTTGTGAAGCACGTTTGTTTCTACCGTGTAATCTCCTTCACCTTTGAACGTTACATTTTTTAAAATAAATTGTTTATTATAAAGATTATAAATAATGCTATCATAGTCTAAATATCATAGCAAGTGTGTGGATATTTGTGTCTTTTTGTGTATAGAGCATGTTTACAATTTTATATTATGGAGATAGGTTTTAATGGTGACGACATGTATGGTTAGTCCATCGATGGCTTAATATTTTAACACCTGTTTGTGAGACGATAAAATTATTTTAAAAATGAATATCATAATTATTTTAGAGATGATAAGTTTGTCCACGTCATTTGAAAATCTAAGTTATTGCATTCAAATGGACGTGTAAGTTTAATTGGGAATAATGTTGAATGTGATTGGTTTATTAATCAAAATGTAGGTTTTGCAAGTGTATTATTAGAGTTTTGGGCATATAAATAGGTGGATTTTAGACTGATTTTTGTGTTACTCAGATACTACTTAATGTTTGATTGAGAATTAGTGCACTGATTGAAATCCTACAAAATAAGAAGTGTAACATGAAGATTATGGCAAATTGGAGTAGATAAAGGCAAGTTGCCACATAAGTTTCCTTGTGACTTTACTCCATTTGTTTTTTTATTAGTCAAAGTTTTGAATTCTTTAGCAAGGGGTCAAGGAAGTTGAGGCATGCGTATTTGGTATTTCATTGGCATTAGACTTGTGATTGTGAAGAAAGTGTGGTAGACGACCTTCTAAAGTTTAAAGTTGAAGGGTATTTTAGTGACTTTGAAGGTAAACATTTATTTTTTTAAATATAGAAAAAATACCATAATTCAATATATATATATATATATAGAGAGAGAGAGAGAGAGAGAGAGAAATTTGAATACAAAATATAGAAAAAAAAACTTCAACTGTAATACACGATTAGAAAAGCTACTGTTACACGATTTTGAAGATATTTTTTCAATGAGGTACATTACTTGTGTGCAAAGACATTAAACACTTGAGCTATATTAGAGATGTAGCTAGTAAGTACTTAAACAAAACAATAGAATGTATAAACAATAATATTAATAATCATAATCATCATAATAACTCCAAATATTATTATTATAACAATTATCGTCAGATAAAAGTGAAATTGACAGCATTGTCAATCTCATGATTTTTTAATCTCCTCAAGTCTTGTTCAGTGTGCCTAGTCGCTGTTGTTGAATGTCTTTACAGCTCCTTGTTCTATGTCAATATATTAAACTTGATCATAGTATCACAGTATGCTGTTGACAATGCAAACCGACAACTACGTTGTTGATAACATAAGCTCTTTCAGAAACAAAAAGAACCCAAAAAAACCAAACAAACAAAACAAAAATACAACAACAACAATATTTTGTTAATGATGTTGCAAAACTGAACAACAAGTGCTACTTCACAACGTCAATAAAGAATGCAGCAGATGATCGGAATCGGGGCTTGGCCGTGGTTTCCAACACAGTGGCATCGTTGACAAGAGGATCAACTGGTGGTGGTTGCCGACCGACTAGAGATGGCTGCTCTCCGAGGTTGGAGCTGAATCTAGTTTGCAACCGGTGTGCTTTGTGCCACATGGATCTGTCCAACTTAATTGCAACCCCTAGTTTACGTTCGTGCATTTGCGCTATCTGTTTGGTTATCTGCTGGGTGGCTATGTCTGCGGAGGTCAGCACGGGGATTGAACCAGACAAGTGATCTGTCCCTCCCACAATGCGGATCACGGCCATCCCTCAAATCTTTCCGGAAGCTCATCGCGACGAAAATGGAACCAAAGGGCGGAAGCGAGTTCCAGGGCCATGTGGCTTCCACTCCTAGCACGCTACGCCTGCTGCTGCAACTGTTTGCCGACAATACCGTTGATCCACTCCACTACAACCCCAGGGGTTACATCAATCTGTCACGGGATCTCACCACCTGGCATGATAAAGGACATGCAGAGCGATCGCGACGGGACCGGCACGACCGCCACGAGCGAGTTCCAGCAAGCGCTCCCTCAGCTTCATCTGCTTGAATTTCGATCCGATGAGAGAGTCGTGCGCAGGCGCGGGCGCGGGGTGAGTAAGCAACTCCAGGTCAACTGGGCGGCGATTCCAAGCAACCGTCAACCCACAACTTGGAGATGCTTTCCTCTCCAGATTGTGAAACATGAGCTTTTGAAATAGTACAGTATGTATGTATTTTTTTTTTAAATTTTAAAATATTGGTAAAAATTAATTAAGTTATAAAATTAGTAATATTCCAAAAAAGGTTGATTATTATTTTAGATGACTACTCTAAATTAAGATATTGTATTTTTTTTTATTGGTTTTGACTTTTATCAATGTATATATTTTTTTTCTTAATAACTTTCAAAATGGGAGTAATATACTTACTCATAGCTAAATAAAAATTATTAATTTTTTGTTAATTAATAATTTAATAAAAATTAACAAAAATTAATATTTTTACTATTTTTATTATTTTTACTATTTTTTTTATTTTTTTTATTTACCTTTATTTTTCTATGCCTTTGTAAATTTTACTCAATATAATATATTCTATTTTTAATTTTAATTTTATAAAACTCTCCTTTAAGTATTTCTCTAGCAATATATTTGTATATATAAAATAATTTTATAATTTCTTTATAGGTGTTACTTTTCTAATTAAAATAATAATAATTAAAATGATATATTTTAAAAGCTATTTAATTTCATAAATTTTTAAATTTTTTTAGATTTATATTAATATTTTTTTAAGTAAATAAATAATTTGTGGAAATTTTATATCATATATATACTAATATATTGTTCACCAATCATATATATATATATATATATATATATATAGAAATATTAAATCTCATATTTCTAAAACGATTTTATTTTCAAAAATATTTTCTAACCTTAATTGTTATTTTTTCTCAATGATTTATATCTTATGCTTATATTTGTGATTTCAATAATTTATTGACAATATATATTTAAATTGGTTTAGAAATTATATATATATTTTTTAAAAATTTAATATGATTTTTTTATATTATCTCTATTATTAATTTTTGAAAGTTTAGAAATTTCAATGCATGCTATATCATTTTTTAAAATTAAAATGTAATACATTATATTTTATGATTTTTTAATATTAAAGATGTTAAAACTATGTCATTTATTAATTATTACAAAATAATAATCTAAAATTATTTATTTTTTATATCATCTAATTTTATTTTATTTATATATATATGTCATGGACATACTTTAAGTCACCACATTCCAGAACCTTTTATAGTCTTTTAGAATCTTCCATAGTTTTGATATCATATCAAAACTTTGATCTCTTGATAGAAAGCAAATTATTCCTCTTCTTAGAGATACTATTGTGTTCTAGAGGAGTGTGGATTATTCTCCTTTAGATTGATATGCTTACTTATTGCAGTTTAATCTTCTTTTGAAAAGAGTGGATTACTCCTTTCTTAAGATATATCACTATATTTTAGAGGTTGCGGATTATCCTCTTCTAAATTAACATTGTTTAAAAATATTATTTTTCAGTATAAAAAATACTACACTAACGGCTTATTGATTTTTTCTTTATTAATATGAAAGTAGATTAGATTAATGGAAGTGCATCTTCACAAATAGAAAATAGAATGGCGACTCTTACAAATCTTCAAGCTCTTTTAAATACTGTACAAGAAGAAATGACATTCCTTCACAATCTTAAAAAAAACTATAAATAGAGCAAGTATCCGAAGAAGCTAAACAAGAGATTTATAATTTGCAACCAACAATTATTCAATTGAAGAAAGCAGGCAATAGACAAGCTATGCACATAATCCCTCTAGAAGTTCCAAGGGTTGTGATAAAGGAGCCAAAGGCTAGTATGCCTAATAAATTTGATGGAACAAGATCCAACTTTTGAGGGTTTGTGCAACAAATACAACTTTATTTACAACTATATCCTTCTTGTTATCTAGATGGGTTCACTCAAGTCGCTTTTATAGACATTTTTTTATCAAAAAGTGCTTGATTATGGTTTATTCCATTGTTAGAAAAGAATTCTCCGATCCTATATAATTTGGAGGCTTTTATAGAAAGATTCAATGCTGCATTTGGAGATAGTGATTGGAAGAGGGTGGCAGAAAGAAAGATTCAAAACATACAACAAGGACAATATTCACTTGTGATTTATGCCATAGAATTTTAACAACTTACTTGTGATTTTGATTGGAATGATAAGGCTTTTATAATTCAATTTTGTTATGGCTTAAAAGACAATGTGAAGAATTTATTGATCAGAATGCCAAAAGTTGAAAACTTAGAAGAATTCATATCTTAAGCTATTACTTGTGACAATTACTTATTTAAGTTACAACATGAGAGGCAATTAATTTTCAACAATACCTATCAAGGTACATCTACTACATCTTCAAGAATATTGGAGAAACCATTAACATATCTTGAATCCATATAGATTGACACAATCTAATTCAAGTCATTAATGCCAACAGAAATGACTAGACGTTGGCTAGAAAATTTATGTCTATATTATGGAAGATCTATTTATAAGGCAGCAAATTATCCAAATAAGTCTAGAGAATTCAAGGCACAATGTATAATATCTAAATTGGAGAAGTTGGAAAATGGAGACGTCTAACCACAGTAAGGACCTTGTGGTTGGATATCCTCAAATCTAAAGTACTAGAAAAATGTCTCTTCCTACCTCCAAATCCAATGTCATGTTTTACACTTCATGTATATATAAGAACCTTAAGACAAAAGATTTTTGCTAAAATCCTTTTAAATACTAAAGCCTTGGTATGTTTTATGGATAAAGATTTTGCAACTAAGTACAACTTAATACTTATAAAGAAGACCCATCCTACACCTATTGAGATCATTGATAGACAAAATCTTGCATCAGAGGTTGTTATTGAAGAAATCCAAGCATTGGAAGTGGTACTTGAAGATCAAGTATCACACATTACCTTCAACACTATTCAATATCCAACAAATCCTATTATCATTGGACTCTCTTGATTTGAATTATATAATCATAATATTGATTGAAATTTGTGAAAGATTTTTTCAAGATCCAAATATCAAAAGAAAAAATGAGGTACTATTTTATTTCTTGGAGCTAAAGCATTTATACAAGCAACAAAGAAATGAGCTGCATTTGTATTGTATGCTATCCCAATGAAAGATCCAATGGAGCGACTGAAATAAGAGATTCATAGTCAATATGGTGACCTTAAAGATGTATTTGAAAAAAACAAAAAATAAAAAAAATAAAAAATATATATTATCAAAACACTATCCTTATGATTATGCAATTGAATTACAAGATGGGATTCAACCTCCATTTGGTCCAATTTAAAATCTCTCACAAATGGAGCTTACAACCTTGCAAGAATATATTGATGAAAATCTAGCTAAGAATTTCATTAGACATTTGGAATCACTTATAGGAACTCCTATCTTGTTTGTGAAGAAGAAAGATGGTTCTTTATATATATATGTATGTGGACTATCAAGGACTGAACAAGGTAACTATAAAAAATTGCTATTTATTATCATTAATCTCAAGATTATTGAAATAATTAGGACAAACAAATATTTTTATGAAGATTGATTTGAGAGGCACTTATAACCTAGTTAGGATCAAAGAAAGAGATCAATGGAAGATAGCATTTTGTACAAGGTATGAACATTTTGAGTATAATATTATGCCTTTCAGACTTACAAATGCATCTGCAATCTTTTAATATATGATGAATGATATCTTATAGAAATATTTAGATGACTTTGTAGTCATCTATTTGGACGATATCTTAATCTTCTCTAAGAATAAACAAGAACATGAATATCATGTATGTATGGTTTTAGAAAAATTACAAAAAAATGGATTATATGCCAAATTGGAGAAGTGTCCCTTCCATCAACCATTAATCAAGTTTTTGAAATATATTGCCTCTAAAAATGAGATTTCTATGGATCCAAAGAAGATACAAATTGTTATAAAGTGGAAACAACTGTCATCAATCAGAGATGTATAATGTTTCTTGGGATTCATAAATTTTTATAGAATCTTCATCAATAATTATTTTAAGATTGCGGCCCCATATTAATATGAATTATAAGCAAAGAAAAATTTATTTTAAATAATAAGGCTGAAGAAACATTTAAGAAGGTAAAAGAATCTTTTTTTTTAGCTCTTATATTTGTTCATGCAGATCCAATAAAACCATTCATTCTAAAACAAATGCCTCAGATTTTGTACTTCGATCTATACTCTCTTAAACTAGTGATGATGGTCAATCACATCTAATAGTATTTTGTTTTCAAAAAAATTCAGCTGTAGAGATCAATTATGAAATCCTCAACAAAAAACTATTGACAAATATTGATGCTTTTGAAGAATGGCGCCATTTACTAGAGCGGATTCAATACAAGATCATGATATATACTGATCACAACAAATTAGAGTATTTTAAAAGTGCCCAAGTTTTAAATCACCGTCAAGTGCAATGGAACATGTCATTATCTTAGTTTGATTTTGTGATTACATATTGTCTGGAAAAACTTCAAAGAAAATCAGATGCCTTTTCTTGACAGTCATACCTTGCACCAAGAATAGGAGATATGGTATTGGATCAACAAAAATCAATCATGTTGAAGCTATCTAATTTGCAGTTGAAGACATTGATACTATTTACCTATGTAGATACAACTCTCAAGACAGAATTCTAAAGAGCAATAAAAACATATCTATTTATAGATAGCATTCAAGGACGTTTAAAAAATATACAAGTAGAAGAAAATAATAATTTCAAGTTTGAAGATGTATTATTATATTTCAAGGATCTTTTGTATATTCTTCTAAATTCTAAAAGACTTTAGATTCTTCAAGCATGACATGACCTTCCAGTAACTAGACATTTTGGCTTTAATAAGACATTAGAATTAATATCAAGAAATTATTGGTGGCCTCAAATATAGAAATTGGTGAAGAAATTCATCCAATCATGCAAAATTTGTGCATGAGCAAAGGCCCCAAGACACCAACTATATAGACTTTTCCAGCTACTTTCAATTCATAAGGGCCTATAGCAATTGTTATCTATAGACTTCATTATAGATCTCTTGATTTCTAATAGAAAATATTCAATTTTTGTGGTGGTAGACTGTCTTTCCAAAATGACACATTTTATTATATATAATAAGACTATTTTTAGAAAAAAATGGCCAAGCTTTTTATTGATAATATTTATTAAATATGTGGCCTTCACAATAATATTATTTTGGACCAAAGACCACAATTTATATAAATTTTTTGGAGAGGACTATTTCAACTCTTGAAGGTCAAGATCAACCTTTCATCAGCTTATCATTCTCAAATCAATGGTCAAATATAACGAATGAATGAAATCTTGAAACAATATCTCTGATGTAGTATAAATTATCAACAAGATGGTTAAATGGACCTCCTACCATTGGCTGAGTTTGTATATAATAACACCAAACATTCTTTGACGAAGCAAGTTCCATTCTTCTCAAACTATGGATACCACCTTAGAGCAGATCCATTCCAAATTAAAGATATAGGAAGTCCTGCTATAAAAAATCAAGCTACCTACTTAAAAGCCATCCATGAATAATTAAAATTCCAAGTGCAAATGGCTCAAGATCGATGTCGAGTGGCGTGAACTTCTATCTGGGAATACACTGGGTACCTAGTTGTGGAGAATTTATTTAAAAATTATTAACAAGAGTCTAGTAAGTAATTTGTCTTTAATAAAATAATAATAATAATAATAATAATAATATAATGTTATTATAAAAGAAAAATTATATTGATAAATCCTTGTGTATTTAAGTAGGTTTGTACAAAAAGATTCAAATTGTCACAAAACCCTTCAATACCTTATTCACTTGCAAAGACTTATTTCTTTCTAAACTTTAGAGTTTAATAACTCTTGATCCAATCATTCAATTTCTATAAAATTTTCTTCAAAGTGTACATAATTTTTTAAAGTTTCATCACTAAAAAATGATCAATCATAAATTTTCTTCTAATCATCCGATATCTTAAAAATCCTAGCTTAAAGACATTGGAATACTATTTTTCTCATATCTTACAAATCTAAAATCCTAATGCCACAAATTTTTTGTAAATAGTCTCGTAATATAAACATATACATTCCTAAAAATTTTGAAGCAAAATTTTATCAAATTGCCTAAGATATAGCTCAAAATATAACCACTAGTTAAGTGGGATCACTTATTATCCTTAGCTTATAAGCACGGACTTCAACTTCCAATATCTCTTTCATTCCAACTTGGATTTTATTAAGCCACACATAAAAAATATAGCCAAAAAAGTGCTCTTTCAAATCCTAATTGCCGATCCTCTATTGCTCTCTGTACATACAAGTTATATTCAAAAGAGTGACAATAGATATAATTTTCACACCTTAACTTTGAGTGCCTATATCTCCTTCATATAAAGTCCAAATCACACAAAATTTTTACCAAAACCATATCCAAAAAATCAAACTTGCTGATCCTAGCATTTGATGTTCAATTTCCCTCAAAAAATAAACCCTAATTCCTAATAAACCCTCGGGCAGCCTCCTAGAAGTCCATTAGGCATAATTTTTGGCCAATAAGAATAGAAACTTCTATCATCCATCTGATATGGCTCTTATTTAGTTATGTAGTAAATTATATATTAAATGTACATGTACAATATTTTCATATGGTAGCCAAACCACAACATGATACTGATATAAAGACTATGTAGATATTCTTTGTAAGAACCAACCAAAGTTCAAGATAAGAGATTATATCTGGTTACTTTGGTGAAATATATAAACAAAACAACCATCATGGAAATTAGACTATCAAAGACTTAGACCATTTATGATTCTACACCAAATAAATCTAATAAGTTTTTGTCTTGAACTACCAAGTAGCATGCGCATTTATCTAGTCTTTTATGTCTCACTTTTAGAAACCTATTAAAAATTAACTATTGATGGAAGAACTCTTCCACCACCAACCTCAATTGAAATCAATCAAGAGCTTGAATACAAAGTAGATGAATTATTAGATTCAAGTATAAAATATAGACAATTAGAATATTTTATCCATTGGAAGAGCTATGGAATTAGCGAAAGAACATGAGAATCTTCAAATAACTTTAAGAATGCACTTGAAAAAGTTTGTAAATTCCATCAACAATATTCTAAAAAACCTAGATTCAATTGCCATGGAAGATTTTGTGGACACCAATATCTCTTACCTTCTAAATGATGTTTTTTTACCAACATCAAAAGACCAATATAAAAAAGAAAGAACCATGTTAAGACCTTCCCTTATATATAGTCATTTTTTCTAAGATAGAATGGATCCTACTAGAAGCTTATTAGTTACCATATCAAATCTTTGTGTTTCAAGGAAATTGCAGGACCAAGAACCAGAAGACTCTTCTGCCACATAAGCGGCTGGAGAACCATTGCAACTTTCACAATCTGCTGGGTTTGAAGAATATGAACAAGATGAAGAAGGAGTATTCCAACATCAAATAAGGGCACATTTGGAATCTTTGGAGATACAGCCTTATTACAAAAATCTTGATTCAAATGCTTGAGCTTTGATAATTCTCTTTGAAGTTGGAAAGATGACTCCAAGTGGACCATAAATTATGTTTGGAGGATGTTTTGAAGGTCACAATAAAGAATAGATTCTTGGATGGGATGATGGTACAATAGAGGTTATATTTGGAGGTCATTGACGTTGTCTCAAAGATCTTATTGAAATGATAACCAACAAACAAAAAATAGAATATGTTGCTTCTTTATTCTGACAAATTCTAGATTTCTTGCATATGTGATTTGATCATCAAGTCACTTCGGCTCTTTGTGGAATTCTTTGCTAAAAAAAGAAGTGATGTTATGGATATATTTTAAGTCACTACATTCCAAAATCTTCCGTAGTCTTGTAAAATCTTCTATAGTTTTTTAAAATCTTCCAAAATCTTCCGTAGTCTTGTAAAATCTTCTATAGTTTTTTAAAATCTTCCAAAATCTTCTAGAATTTTCTTTAGTCTTTTAGAATCTTTTAAAGTCTTCTAAAACCTTTTAGAACCTTCTTCAATCTCTTAAAATCTCCCATAGCCTTTTAGAATCTTCTTTAGTCTTCTAAAATTTGCCTTAGTCTTCTAGAATCTTTCTCAATCTTTTAAAATTTTCTAAGATACTCTTAGAAGGTTCAATAGGACATAGGCCTGGTAATATAAATAAGATGCAAGACTAAGGTACACCTCAGTCTTACTAATACAAGTCTTGGAGCAATCCAATGTATTGCCTTATTTTGTGATATCAATCTAGTCCCTTATTCTTTTCAATCATCTAATTCTTTGTTCTTGTCAATCTAGTTCTTTGTTCTTGAAATCATTCTAATTCTATAACATTTTTTTTTTTTATTTCTTTGCTAATCTATTATCTTGTATCTCTGACAATATATATATATATATATATATATATATATTAAATTTTAATTTAAGTATAAATGATTTAAGTTTAATTTAATTTTATATTTATATTATTATTTAATATTTAATTATTTTATTTAGATTACAAATCATAATTTGGTTTTGGAATAACAAATAATAATTCAAGGAGAATATTAAATTGGCCCAAGTAAATCTTAAATTGATCTATCTTTGCTCTTATTGTCTTATATCAAATCATATATTCCTCATTAATTTGAAGAAGGTCATTTTTTTCACCAATGTGATAAATCAATAAAAAATTATATTACTTAAAGATAGAAGTAAAAATATGTGAATACAAGGTGCTTACTACCTAATTAACAAGAACACAAGAAAACTAAACCATAAATAAATAATGTTTGGATTTGAATTCTTATACTATTAGTTTAAAAGCAAATGAATACATGTATTACAAAAAAAGCTTAATTGAAGATTAAATTATAAAATTATTTTAAAAAATATAAATAAATTAATTAATATTTAAAATAGAAATATAATAAAAATATTTAATATTAATATTGTTTTTTTATAAAAATAATTTTTGTTTATTTTATAAGGCCATAAATAAGATAAAATAAGATAAAATAAGATAGATTAATAAAAATACTACTATAGGTATTTTAAAATCAAAGCAAATGATAGTTTCTAATAAAAATTACTTAAGAAAATCTTAGATTGATATCCGAAGAGGGCCGGTTGTGAATCGGGTTGAAACCAAATCCTAAGGCACATAATTATGTGTCTACGGCAGATAAGAAGTTTTTCTATTGACCAAAAAGTAAAATTGAAGAGTAGACTTAATAGGATTTTTTTGAGCATTAATTTCAAGTTTTTTGAGTTTGTAATGATTTTGTGAGAGCTATGCAAAATTATGGTTCTATTTGGGTGACTCCAATTATTGAAAAATAAAATAGATTCACATTTTAGAATATATTGAGAGTTTTGTAGGAGATCTGTAAGTGAAATTTTTTAGATTTGTGAATATAGTTGTCTTGAATGTCTATTGTAAATTTGAGCTTAATTCAATAGTTAGACTAAAGATTATTGGAATTTAAGTGAACTAGGATTTCAAAAATTGGATTTTGAAGGTTAGTGAGGATTTCTGTGATTTTGAGCAATTTGCTAATTAGATTAGAATGGCTCTTTTTCAACTTAGTAGTTAATTTAGTTTTTGCCATTTTTATAGAACTTTAGAATATATGAATAATGAAAAAATATATATATATTAATACTAGAAGATCAACATCAAGATTAGAGAAGGAGAATGGCCAATACTTAAGAAGATTAGTAGTTTTTATTCCCAATCGATATTTGACTAAGATTTTATTAGGATTTGATTAGAATTAATTATGATTTGATTAAGAATTTATTATAATTTATTTAGAATTTGGTTAAAATTCAATTAGGATTTATCTAGGATTTCATTAGAGTTGGCTAAGATTTCTTTAAGATTTCTTTATGATTTCATTATAATTTCTTTAAAATTCTTTTATTATGTTTTAAAATTTTCATTAAGATTGTTAATGATTCAATTGGGATTTATTTAGGATTTTAAAATTATTAAATTCTTAATTAGTTGCAATATACAAGTTTAGTTTCTACAGCCAAGTAATTGGTGTATTCTCAAATAAGATGACACGTAATATGACAATGGCTTCATAGACTAGGATGGTTAAATGGTAATATTACAAAAATATAGTAGTTGCAGCTTGACAACCAATAATGTGTCACGTACATAAGATTTACTCCAATAAATTATCTAAGTAATAATAGACCAATAGAAGTAGGTAAAATAAATTGATTTGATAATAACTGATAGAGTAGCTTCTTAGAAGCTTCATAGACGCGAAATCACCTTTTTACATGTCTATAGGTGATTGATAGGTTAGAAACTTGATCAACAAGGTAGCCACATGGCGCACATGTTGGTAGCTTGTAGAACAAGCTAGCCATGTGTCACTTATGTTGGTAGCTTGCGGAACAAGCCAAGTACGTGGCGCACATGTGAGAAACTTGTTGTGCAAGTTTGACACGTGTCTTACAAATTAGACACGTATATGAGGTCCTATAGAATACCGCCATGTAGCTCTTAGTTAGACAGTATTTATAGAGGCAAGAGTGAAGCCCTCTTCACTCTTGTCAACTCTTTTCCTGATTCTAGTCTAGTTTCAAGAGTCTTCATGTTTCTAGTCTTTGGCAATAGCCATTCCAATTTTCTTTGAATATACATACTTTCTTAATTCCATTTTGTGACTTTTACTTTGATACAGTTTCCATTAGATTATGCATCTCTTTCTAGTTCATGTCCTTGACAAAATGTGGTGTCAATTGTCCATATTACATTATGTCTAATTGGAGTGACCTACTCTTTTAACAATTAATCCATAAAAGATAATTTTCTCTCATTGATCTTTCAATTTTATATCTTTGGAGTTCTTTTTTTCATTCACAAATGTTGACAAGCAATTGAGGACTTTGTAGGTATTTCAATTGATTATGAGAGTAGAGTGGAATGATTCCAACTCTCCAATGTAAGGTTGGCTTCAAAATCCATTATGATCCAAGAATGGCCTTCTTCAGATTGGTGAGTAATATATGATGTGATACAAGATGGTACAAGTAAGGGTGGATTGATTTAATATTCTCCTAATTTAATTGCATGGAAGTATTATTTTTTCTGTATAACTTAAATTATTTTTAATTATTCTAAATACAACTTTTATGATATTTATATATTAAATTTTATTATTTTTTATGCAATATATTTTGCAAGTATACACAAGTAACTTGCCATTATTTAAATATATGTATCCTAAAAAGATTTTATAGAATAATCCATTCAACGTTTAAGTCATCTCTTATAATTATTTTGTCAACTTGATTTTGATTTTGATTTTAAAATTAATAAGTATATTTGGTCTTTAAAAAAATATATTTTTAAAACTAAAATTATTATTATTATTTTAAATTATCTCTAAAAATATAAATATAATATTAAAATTATTTTTAATAAATATTTATGTTTGTATAGTCATAATAATAATAATAATAATAATAATGTATTTCTATAAATCTTTTTATTGCTTCTAGGTGGAGTCTTCTTTTTTTTTTTTTTTTTTTTTTTTTTAAATAGTTTGTAATTATTTCTGATAATTTCTATACTCTGAATTAAATAGAAAGTTAAAATTTTGTTTTACAGCACCTTCCTCAATTTAATAAATAATTTAATTTAAATGATAATGATAATAATAATAATTATTATCTCTTCATATTCCTATAAGTTGTAATGGTGGGTAAATAATTTTCTAAAGGAATAGTCACAAATTTTTATTATTGACTAATTTAGAAAATGAAACATAGAATGTTAGATGTAATTAAAAGTTGAGACAAATATTCCAACTTGTTTGAATCCTTAAACGTGTTTTTAACTATTTAAAAATACCCTTTAATCATTGATAAAAATGCTGGTGTGAAGCTTCGAACAATGAAAAAATACTTCACAATTATCAACTTACTTTACCCCTCAAAGTTATACAATATAAACCCTACTTTACACAAACTCCGCTCATCAAACAACTCAAGCCTATGAACTCGACAAGTGGATGTGACTTATTCATCCACACCGGAAATCCTCATTTATTCATTCATCCACGCATTCATCTTTGTCTCGTTTGCGACCCTTCGGAGACAGAGTACTTTGATCCATTGTTTTTTTCCAATTTGAGAGCTGTCAAGATCATGAAGTGGGTTGTGTAGATTACATTCATTACCAGCATTGTGCGAGGCGCTGTGAGGAGAATCCTTCATTTCAAGCTTAGTTTGGGGATCAATTAGTAATGGCTGGAGTTGCTGCGCAAGCGAGTTCGCGGGGTTCGTCGCTCATCGCTATCATCGCCGATGAGGTGTGCGGCACTCGTCTGCTTGACTCCATTTGATTGCCCCAATCCCTACTATCTGCTGATTTTTTTTGGTGTTAGTTGGAGCTTTCGTTGGAATTAGGGTTTCGTCCGGTGGCTCTGTGCAGAGGGGTTGGAATAGCCAGGATGGAGGTGTATGTGTTAGAGGCTGTCAGTTCCTGGTGTTGCTTTGCATGCTGTGACGTAGGTTCAGAGGCTTTTTTCGCCTGTTTTTCTGCACCTGCTGGGATTGGAAGAAGAATTAGGGTTTCATGAGTCTGGATGTATCTTAATCTCTCCAGTTTTGCCTTAGTTTCAGCTTTGATCAGGGCTGTAACAAAATTTAGCGTTCCTCTTCGTTTGGGACAAGTCTTTCTATTTTTGTCTTAGGGGATGAATTTGTAGAGAGTTAATAAGTGTAGTTGGTGGGGCTCAGGGTGTCAGTTATCATTGGTATTGTACTTCTTGCATAGGGAAGAAAGATATATTCTGACTGTTTAGAAGAGAACAGTTCATAATTTTTTTGAGTGTATAGGTGTCAGGTGTCAATCCATTGTTTTGATAGATCTGGCGAGGTCAGAATTTGAGGGGTGTTGGGATGAATTGCTTTGACAGGATACAGTGACTGGATTTTTGCTAGCTGGAGTTGGCAATGTGGATCTACGACGGAAAACCAACTATCTAGTTGTGGACAATAGTAAGTGTTACCTTTTCACACATTTTCATTTTAGCGTGTTCTTCTCTTTTACACGAGACATGCTTATTGTCTGTTTACGCTGATTATACTCCCATCATCACAATTCCAAGTTGTCTAATTTAGAGAACAGCTTCAGTTGAGATTTTTATTAAGAGGATTGGTGTAGTATAGGATATTTGTAACGACACTGTGCGGTTCGTTTCACAGAGACCACGGTTAAGCAAATCGAGGACTCGTTTAAGGAATTCACAACTCGTGAAGATGTTGCGATTGTTCTCATAAGTCAATATGTGAGTTTCTCTTATGCCTTCCCTTCATCTACAGCTGCATTCAGTCAGTTTTTCGCTCGTATTTTCTTGTACGTCTGATTTTATCTGGCACTGAAAATTTATCATTTCTCACCTTCTACTGTTTGCTAATACTCACGCTCTGCTCTTGTTTAGATTGCCAACATGATTCGCTTCATGATTGATAGTTATTCAAAACCACTTCCAGCGATCCTTGAGATCCCATCCAAAGACCATCCTTATGACCCAAGTCAAGATTCAATCTTGTCACGAGTGAAGCACATGTTTTCAAGCGATCCTGCTGGTCCTAGTGACCGGAAATGAGTTTCAGTTTTAGAAGGTTTGCATATTCTGTCGGTTTGTATAGTATTCCCTTTTGGTAGGCAGACTGTGGTGATTTAACCAATAGAATAACAAGAGAAACGTTATGTTCTAGAATGATTTGGTTCATCTTCAGAACTGCTTTCTTCAGCTTGGACAGTTGTTCCTTCTTACGCATATTTCTTGCTTCTGTGCTTATGTTTGACGTTTTCACCATTATCCAGTTGACTTTTTGGGTCTTGGATGAAAGGTGGAAGAAGAAACAGCTTCCAAAGACCATATTTTATAATCAACATCTTGGTTCTTAACTCTTGCAATTGGATTTATGGGAGGTCTATTAATTTCTCTTTCTCAACCGTTAAAAATCCGAATTTCCTTTTCTCGACTGTTTTGTTTCCTTTTATAGCTTTCTTTACGTTTTGAAGTCAATACGCTTCGCAGTTTGTGATAGCAAGTTACCTCACTCGAGAATGTGATGTTAAATAAAAAGGTGTCGATGTGTGGATTGAAGATGTTTCAACGGTGAGAATTACTTGATAAACTAAGCTGTTCTCAGGGGCAGCTAAGTTGCTACTGTTCTATCATACCAATTGGTGCCAAGTTGGTATTTGCAAATACCAACGCTTTTGCATATTTGTGCTCTCTATACCAATCAGGGCACCATCAACCTCTTAGTAGCCGACTGTTTGGTCATCATACGGGTCATATTTTGAATCACTGTGTGACCTAGAACCTCACGTCTATTGCCCCATCTGCACGGAGTTCGTGGTCTAGCTCCGATGAAGGCTCTGGCAGCATGCGGTTTTGACACTCTCAAAGCGCGAAGCCTATTTTTATACTGTTGGATTTTGACAGTCAAGTCATAATGGAGATTATTTAGATCTTCGAAATTCTTTTCTTCTTCTTCGAGATTCTCTCTTACGTTGTCCATGTCGTCCATTATTATTGGGGATTTGATGTATACAATGTTTTTCTGCACAGTAATGAAATTCTCAATTGGCAGGTACTGAAAGTCTACAGCACAGAACCCAAACAGCCTCTAAACATGGGCGATGAACATTTCTATTTGAAACAAGTTTTCATGAATCATCTAGTTGTGAAATGACCTGCACAGCCTCCCCTTTGCGATTTTCAGCCAAAATAGAAGACTCTATAAATGATAGCTTCATTCGTCCTCCATGCAAAGCATTTTCATTCCTAGCTAATTGTTCTCTTTTTTCCTGAAAAACACACAAAAAAGAAAACAAAAAAAACACAAAAAAAAAGAGATTCAAAGTATTCTTGAAAGAATTACGGTTAATTTTTGTCTGCTGTTTTGAGAAACATATGTCAGATGACCTACCATAACAATGAATTTGGTATTGAGTTTGGTACCTTGCATTCAGTAGCAAGGAAATGAAGCTTTTCTCTTATATGTTGGAGTAAGTGCACAGACTGGGTTCTTTTCTTCCTCAAGGCCGACAAAGCCTTATTTTTCAAATGAAACTGCGTCAAAGAGCACCCTTAATTCACGAGCTAAAATTATTTCAGGATGTTCTCACACCAAATTACAACAGGCGCCTCCCTCAGAGCGTAGCCAATTTTTTCCGTGTATACCATGGCCAAGTGTGCAATTTGAGTCGCATGTCAGAAAAGTTGATTTGGATGACTTTTGACAAAAACTTGGTCCACTTCAATTGAAATATATGGCAACAAAACTAGTGACACTTGCCAAGAACAGATTGTAAACTAACCTTCTCATTGAGTAACTCGATTTCTATTTTCAGTTGCTCATAGTCCACCAAGTGGAGGTTTCCACTGTCCAGTTGGAGTTGGTCCTTGAGTGCCAGTGTGCTCTGGAGTTTCTCTAGCTGGCATTTTAGCTGACGTCCCCGGGTTCGAACGATTTGCATTTCCATGAGAGTGTCCCGCTCCTCATGTTCCAACTGGTCACACAACAAACCAGGTTGCAGGTCAAATGGTCTCTAAGTATCACCATGCATTTGTGCAACGTCGGCTTGGGTTAAACAAAAATGTGCATGGCATGGACATGCATATTTTGTAAATTTGATAACCCTCTATGAATAAGATGACTGCTATCCTAAGTGTTCCAGTGTAAACCAACAGGCAATATATCCTTGTGTCTCGTGCAGCTCTTCTTCACATAAATGAAAACTACTGCTCTGATTGGGTGCGGCCAGAATGAGGGTCAATATCATTAACTTCACTTAAAGCTGCGTCTCATAGGTATTGTTCGAAATTATGAACTTCAAATTTACCTCTAGGAGCACATGTCTTTGTATACCCTTCCTGGAGATGATATCCGCAGAGCATCTGGCTATCTGCGACCAAGCAGGAACTCCACAAATCATGGTACTTGTTACAGTTCAAAGGTACTAATCCTTTGACATTTAGGTGATCCAATGACCTTGTGCTACTATAGAGAAAAGTACTAACCGACAAAGAAAATAGGACGAGTCTCGTAGGGTAGTCGCAGAGATATCTGCAGCAATTTACAACCTACCTTGTATATGTAATTAATCATTTCCTCGAGCCTAGTATTCGCTTCATACTGCTTTTTTTGAAGCCTCCCACGCAGACTGTCAATCTTCTTGTCATATATATGTTTGATCTTGTTGAATTCATATCTCGTCTCTGCCCAGTCGGTCAGGCACTATTATAGGAACAAAAGCGCGCAAAGCAAGAACATTTTGAGACAACGTGATGAGTACTAGCACGCCGGTTTCGACCAAGAGTTGTTTGAATTTCAACTATTTAGTGCTATCTTCTTTGAAGACTGGCTATCATCCTCTGAGCGTGAATTACCTGTCTTCAATTCCTAAATGCTTCTTACCCTAATGAAAAAGAAGCTCAAGACGAAACCTTGGGTTTATGAGATAGAAGGTAGGAAAAACAGGGACAGGTCGACGGAGAATTTACAGATTTGTAAAACGTGTCTTGGCCTTCCAGTATAAACTGGTCCGCATGGACAGACTTTCTCCTCTTTTGCAGATTGACTACCCGCCTTTGAACCTCCGCATTCTCGTGCTTCAGTCCCACCACCTCTTCAATTGTCGCCTGTGTTAAAATGCGCAGCAATTTCGTAGAGCCAAAAGAAAAAAAACATATGAATCATTGAACATGCCTACGCACCAAATTATGGAGAATGAGAGGCACACATCATTTTAGTTGATTAACGAGTTAGCTATGAGAAGGTAGCGACGAAGAACTTGATAAGATCCATCTTTGTTCACAATTCATGGGGTCATTCCTGGAGTTATTAACGAGATAGAATTAAAGAACTGATAGGACAAAAAAAAAAGGCAAGTACATTGCGGTGGTAGTAATCAGAAAGTGCTCCTCACCTCAATTATCACACGCAAGCGAGATGCTTCCATCCTCGCCTGCTCCTCTTGTTCCAACCTCCTCTGGCATGTTTCTAAGCCAATTCGCTCGAGTTCTGCCTCTTCATCTAAGCGAGTTCGTTTTTCCTCTAACCGGATTCGTTCTTCTTCTAATTGAATCCGCTCGAACTCTACCTTTTCTTCCAATCGAATTCGTTCGTCTTCTAATCGAAGCCGCTTTAATTCTGCCTCTTCTTCTAATCGAATCCGCTCCTTCTCTGCTTCTTTTTCTAATCGAAACCGCTCCTTTCTTAATTTCCCCTTCTCCTCTAGAGTTAACTCCTTCAGTGGTGCTGGTTGCTCCGCTGACGCTGCTGCAGGCAGTCCGACAGCTTCTGCTGAATTCACAGCTCCTGGGTCTCCCTGCGCACATTTCCTTCACAGGGACATTGCTGGGTTTAAGTGAAAAATCCCAGTTCTCATGAGAGTTTCCTTCAGCTGTTTGTTACAGAAAATTGTTCAGTCCAAATCAAGTTTCATAAGCTAATCTTGGCCCCCAAAAGTTCTCCATAAAATAATCTACCCCTTCCAAATGTGACCTGCAGACCCGCTACTTCGCTCAACACTACATTTAGAAGCAAATGCCAAAGTCGTCTTCAGCGCTACTTATCAGGTAAAGGCGTAGTTCAATTTGATTTAGAGGAGAAAACATGGCTTTCTAGGGTTTATGCAAGGACGAGCAAAGTTTCTGCTATTATCCCAAATACAGAAACGGGTCTAGTCCATGCATATTCATTTATTGGCATGTCAGGGGCTCCCGACAAGCGGGAAATGCAGTGAATTGTGGAAAAATAAAATCACAGCCCCAAGAGCCACTTCATTTCGGCGACGTTGTATAGTACCTCTGATGCTGGGTTGTCTGGAGCAGGATCCGGAAGAGGAGGAGGAGGAGGAGGAGGTGTAGCAGCAGCAGTGTCGTCAGCCGGCACCGCTTCTGGATTTTCCGCCATGGCTGCAACTTGAGGTTTGATGATTATTTGCTCGGTAACAAGCAAAGATACCCAAAATTGAAAAACACGGCTATCTGATCAATTCAAAAACACCCTACAACTCAATCATTCTCCGTAACCCGAGTTCCAATCAAAGCTACAAGCTCTGTCCTGCTTTCGATCATGATTCAAATCTCGTAATTGAGATTGAGATGAGTCCAACTCGTGACTAGAGTAAAAATTGTATGGAATGAATCAAGAAGTGATTGGTGATCTGTGGAGCAGCTCCAAGGCAGTTCTGGTGGACATGAAGGAAAGGATAGGATCAGTCCAGTCCAGTCCAGTTGAAAGGAATTCCACGGCAGTTGAAGAGCAGCAGTCTTTTCAGAACTCCGCTAACCCCTTCGTCACTTGTCAACTGCCATCTCTCTCATCCCCCTGTGGATGGCAATCCTCAGACATCCTTTCACTTGGCCTGAGGTGTAAACGGTCAGGCTCTGTTGTTGCCAATGAACATTCGTCAGAGCAATCAAACCTTTCATTGAGGATGTGGCTACTTGAATTCCCGTTCTCACTCTCGCCTCACACTCTCGATTTCGACTGTGCACATTGGTGTCATCTTCCTCTTGCTCTCGTTAGGATATTGTTATTTTGAGTGTCGGCTTGATTGCGGTATTGGCGTCTGTGGTGCACTTTTCTGTTGGGAGCCATTCAAGGTGCAATTAGAGGCGGTCGTATTGTTGCCTTCTTGTTCTCTTTTTGTGTTGTGGTGCTCAGCTGAAGATTGATGTTGGTTTAAAATTTACTGCAGTGGTTTCATCTTGTGCGCCATTGTAGAACTCATGGTCCTAATTGCCGCGTCATGGTTGCTGCATGGGCTCCATTTGCAGGACTTCGTAGCCCGTATCTGTCAATATTGATCTTTCTTGCAGTGGCTCTTGGTTGTGTTCATTCTCTTGACATTATTGTGGTTGTAGGATGTAGGATGCCGGCGGCGGAGCAGAGGCTGGTGCTTTGGATTCTCCTGGTTTTGTTTATTTTGTCGTGCTGATCATATTGATCGCATTAGTCTTTAATAGAAAGATCGTGTGTCGGTTACCTTGCTTGTGGTGATGTTCCAGATGAGTTTGCTTTATTTACGCCTCCTGTCATGTTTTTGACAACAAGAGTAACCTAGTCCCCTAATCAACATCCTTCGAAAGATAGAAAGAAACACGAGTCAGGCACGGATCTTAAATCACAACATACAATTTGAGATACCTCAACGTGCATTTCCGTTGAAACAGCTGAGCACCTTTATCTGTAAAATGCATTTACAATGTTCAGCGATTGATGCAGAAATGTTACAGCAGGAGTACACAATGACAATGTAGTTCGACCGAATAAAAATCCTTACGGTAATGCAAAGAATTGCATGCTTTTTCACATTATCCATCCCGTGTTTCTGAGTTGGAGCATGGGACAAAGTTTCTTTTGGTAGAGTATGTTGTATCTGGATTGGTAGCATCCATTTTGGAAAGGAAAGGTGGTTGTCATCTGGCTGGAAAACTGAAGCAATAATGAAAATATTACAAGCAGCTTGATCAACCTGATCATCAACCTGTCAATGAGAATGAGGCCTGGTTATATTCTTGGAGTTTAAGCGTCAGAATTCTATGCTGTTCCTGAAACCTAGAGAATGTAAATAATATTGCAAACCTTCAGGACAGCATGTTATGTGTCTGCGTCAATCACTTCATGCTTGTGTGAGTGTTGACTTTTCACAAATGAACAGATTCTGTGCCAACTGCTTGAAGCTCTAAGTTGTGTTTGGAATTCATGGAGAAGTTGAGGATATTTACATGTAGGCAAATTGGGGGGGGGGGGGGATTTTACCTTGCACTCAGACATCTGCACAGTACTCTATGTGATCAATTGAAGGTGTCTACTTTCGTATGTATCTAGCAATTTTATGCTTGAGCTAAATTTGAGTGCATGTGCACCAGACTTAAATATATTCTGTGTACAGTACACATGGACAAAATCAATGCATACACCATAACGAAAAATGTATCAATATTTGTACAATTATTCTTTAACCAATCATCACCCCTCACACAGAACACTCACAGCTCCCATAAGATAGAGTGGGATTGTACTCATTGAGAATCTTAAATTTGTGAGACGCTACCGCTCTAGCCAAGTTTTATGACTGCAAGTGGTGCAACATTAGCAGTAAGACAGCACGGTCCAGTGCAAAGGGTGAGGACACACTAACATACGTGAAACTTAACTAGCAAGGCAACATTGTGTGTGTATGTATGAATGTATGTATACACAACTCATTCCTACAGCAGGTATCGCCGTACTGTACTACCCGAAAAGTTGGTGCACCGTGGTCTATCCATTTGCGAAGTCTACAGCGACTTTATCCTCGAAAGTGGAGAGATGGGACGCAACTGACCAATGACTACTGAAGCTGATTAATTTCAGTCCAATCTCTGAACACCCATTGGATAGACAGTGTCCAGATTAGAAATAAAACCTGCTTAATGTAAACTCGGAATCTATTCATTAATATGTTGCAGTTTTGACGCGTTATTACTCCATTTTATGAAATGGTAAGTGTATGGTGAAAACGAAGGATACATAGCATAACATTCAACAAAAAGCTTAAAAGCAATGGCTAAACTGACTATGGAATCAAAGATCGATCTAGGTTTCGATGGCGTTTAGCTGAAAGCCTCCAGGCAGTCGAATGAGGAGTAGAAGATGACCACCTGAATATTTTAGGTTACATAAATTGGATAAAATTCGGCAGAACACATGAAATGCAGAGGTCAGGGTCACCAAAACACATCAGTGCACTATATTGTTTGTCAAAAGAATAAACCCCATCATTGGATGCCAACTTGAGATAGAGGGTTGTATTTACAGTGTTGTAGTGTACAAAAACATGGTACAATACACAGAAAAAGTACACTAATCACAATTTATCAAGGCTACTTCCTTGACCACCTTAAGGTCAGCAATAGCAGATATTCCTTCAAGAAACTAGATTCCTACCGTGATAAATACTCCAGATATATTACAACAAGAATGGAATGTCACAAGATCAGCAAATATACATAAGATTTACAAGAAGTGCCACTGCTTGTAAGTTTTTTCTACAATTCCTCCACCTGACCTGATGGCGTAGTTCAGAGTATCGACAGCGGGAGGCACCCCCCACAGTAGTGGCATGACCACCATCATCGTCAGCTTTTCATGTAAACCTTCAGTAGTGGCTTTTTCTGCTATCACCACCTGCAAGTGGCATCCACAGCTCCAGTTAGAAATCTGGCTAATGTCTGAAGGTGCAGTTAAGAAAAACATTATATCACGAAGTTGAAGGCGTGCCGGTAAGTCATCGTTTCCTCAGACAACTCATTACTTGACAGTTTAAAAGTATACTTGTGTTATGGATCAAATTATACAGGGCAAAGAAAAGGCACCTCGCCCCCTAAATCTAGAACAGTGTCTTCCACTACGTCGTTCAGCATCTCAATAGATCGGCAGAAGCCAACCACACAAAGCTTCCGCCCCCTGTCCAAGCCCTGCCACAATCTTTGTTATTCATAGTGTAAACAGTGCTACGAAATGTGACTCACATACGGGCCGGAGAATGAAGCACAAGCACTTCCATGGAATAAGCAAATCTAGAGCAAAACTTAGCCAAGACAGTATTTTTTTTCAGAGAAGAGAACTTCAGGTTATTTTTGGATTCAGTCCACATTGCCTGTGTACGTATTTTTTAAATAATCTGAAGTTCTCTTCTCTGAAAAAAAATAATTTTTTTTCAGAGAAGACAAATATTATCACTCACATTGGTTGCTGCAATATCGAAAATGGCACCCAGACAGAGGCCTTGTTTCGGATCCATGTAGTCCTCTTCCCTGTAACGCCGTCTTCTAAGCCGATGTTTTTTCTGCCAATCACTCTCTCAACTTCAGTGTAATATTGAGCAAGCAAGTCATACCACGGAGCACATGAAACATATTGTTATATACCATTAAACAACACCATCAGATGAATAGAAGACAAACCTCAAATGATGGCCGAATTGAACCCCCGATCTGCACCAGCCCATCTGTGGTGAAGAAAGTAAATGTATCCTCTCGAACCCAATCCACATCTGTAACAAAATCCCACTCCCAGTTTCATCACCAAGTTGAACCAAGCCAACGATCGGAATTGGCAATTATCAAACATGAAACCCTCAAAAATCTTTGATTGTTTTATGGTATTTTGAGATCTGTAGCATTTTGTCGAAATACATCCTGTCTTTTGAGGTACAAAAACTCTACAATGCTTCACACATGACACCGCTACAACACACCTACACATTGGATGAAAACTGGAGTTATAAGAGATACTCGTATCTACAACATTAGGTGAAACCCTAAGATTAGCCTTACCATCCCGTTCTGGGGAATCCCAAGATGGATCCCAAGGATACAGCCCGAATTCATCACGAGGGCTCCACCCTGACCTGCCATCTGAATCACTCTCACCACCATCGCTATTGCCAGAGTATCTTGATTGCGGAGACAACATTTTCATGGGACTAAGCCTCGTCTGGTTCGTAACTCTGAAACGGCTTGAAAGGCCTGAGGTCCTTGACAGTGCCGGCCTAAACCGTACTACTCTGAGGCTTGCAACAGGCGCAGAGACTAAAACACACGCAAAGTTGGGCTGTACGCAAGGAACCCAATTTCTCTGCACAATTAAGCCATCCCCCATCCTTGCCTGTTCACGGATCAAATTCGCAACTCGAGACTCTGACCCAAAACTCCTCGCAGAATATTGAACTCAAATCAAAAGTGGATCAAAAGGTGCGACAATAAAAGAACGATCACGCCCATCCACTGATTTGACAATATCACGCGATCTGTACGCCTGTACACATTTTTCCAATTTCTGCTCCTGGAGCTGCAAAACCCTAATCATCAATCGATGCAAGTCAAAAAGACTGCAAACTCAAGCTCCGAGCAATTCAGGTCACAGAAATATTGCCTTCAAGCAACTAATCAACACCAACAAGTTCCCCGACAGAAATCAAACACTCCAGCCTTCTCAATTGCACCCACCAACTTCCACTCCTGGGCACACAAGAACCAGAGGACTAAAATGCACAATTGCTCTGAGCTAATAGGCTACACGAAAAGCCCCCCGCTACATAATCTTGCTGTTTACGCAAAGAGCTGGAATGCTAACATCGGCGAGTGGCATTAGCACAGGGATCGAACAGCCTGAAAGGAGAAGATGATTGAAACTTGGAGTCTAGCGGATCTGAGGCGGAAAGGCCGCCTCGGCAGGTGGAACAGTCGCCTCCACGATTTGGTGGTTGGTTCGCAATTGTCCCTTCGCCAGGACCATTGAGGTGGGGTTCTACCATGTGGTGGGTTTCACGCTGAACCAGGTCCCACTTGTGAGTGGACTACATTTTGGTGATGGATTTCCGATCACGTGGAGCCGCGTGAGCCTGGTACTTTAATGCGACCGACGGCTTCGATTCGTTGAATTTTTATCGACCTTACCACGGTTGTGGATCTATATTGCAGGTCCTACAGATTCCATGTATATGTCTCACGAGATGACTGTAAAAACACTGTGTTCTCCAAAATTCGCAGAATATTTCGATGGAGAAAGTAGGTTCGTTTTACCACAGCATTTGCATGTTATGCATTTCGTGGAGGTGTATGCACATACAATGTGTACAGCCAAATGCTGAGTAGATTATAGAGAACAATTCAATTGCATTTCACGAAACATTTCATTTCCGAAATGAAGGGAGCTGCAACAACACCCTGCATCTCGGGAGCTATGGCGCTTTGGTGAAATCTTTCATGCACCATCTTTTCAAAATTCCAGGCTCAACTCTGCCCCGGCGCAGCTAATGGCTAAACCGAACAGTAAGGTTCACCCTCGTCTTCCATGACTCTGGCCTTTCACATCGTGCACTAAAATAAGATCCAGAGCAAATAAGCACAACACGTCGAGAAAAGATCCACCGAATCCTTGTTGCCAGTAAACAAGTGGATTTTTTAAGCGTAGCAGATTTGGAGCTCCACATTCCAACTCACACACTCCAGTTTCAGACCGAATTCAAACCAGACACGAGGGTAATACTAGGAGGTTTCATAATGCCGACACTGCTGCTAAGTCGCTGGGGGAGTGGCATGGTTGTTCAAAAAGGAGCTGATTGATTATTTGGCTAGAAAACAGCATCTGAAAGAATAGCGAGCAGGAGGAGAGAGAAGGCCCGTTTCGCGAATCAACTCAGCCCGCTCGGCAGTTTTGGCAGCTTGCTCGGCTCGCACCGCCTGGGCAGCTGCTCTCATCTCCGCAGCCTTCTTCGCTGCAAAAGCCAGTTTGCCTTTCATCTTCTGATTGGCTTCTGCCAGAATCTTCTCAACCTTCGCCTACATGGAGTATGATTTCATCAGTTAGGTCTTACTCAAGCTTCTTTTTTCCACTTTTATCAAAACCATCCAACTTCATTGATGGATGGAAGCTAAAATTATTCATAGCTGGCTTCTCCCACATAATGAAAAAGCGAGACACATACCTCGATCTTCTTCATGTCTATTTCAGACTGGGCTTTTTGGAGCTCTTCCCATTCCTTAATCTTTGCCTCTTTGTTCTTATACCTGTACATTCAACACCATGAATTGAGCCGCAATTGGAATACTAAAGAAGATGCTTCTGAGACTAGCATCCAAATATTCATCGTTACCACAAATTTTGAAAAGCATCACGATGTGAGTTGCACTGAACTTCAGAATAAAAAGAAAAAGAACGATAGAAACCTGGCTGTTGATTTTGCATGCTCAGCCTCTACCCACGCTGAAACCTTCGCAGCTATTCGGCATTTCTCCTGATCTTCTGAATGCTCTTCCCGCAGACTTGCAGAGCTCTCCATCTCTTCCTCCTCACGCGTGGTCCAGACAATGTTTCGGTCCAGAGTGGGCTGGTCATCTCCTGCCACTTTACGAAGCCCCAGTTTAGCCAAGTGGCAGCTTTGAAGTTCAAGTGCTTCCATCCTTCCGGGAATGGCCCCAAGTGAAGCAGCCCGACGAGTTCCCGAGCGTGCAGGAGTGTTATGCCTAGTGGGCGAAATAGCAAGCCCTGGTGTTGTACAAGTTGAATTCTTCAGACTCTCAACTGGAGTCATCTGAGTTCCCATATCCCTACAGCTTGCTGCTGCAGATTGGAAAGAGACAGGCTCCGCAGGCAACGGATCCACCACGCTTATCTCCTTCATCGACACGGAACGTCCATGCTTCATAACTCCACTATCCTTGCAGCTACCTGCGCAACGCTAAATGTATCAATTTATACCACCACTTGATACTAATAAATTCGGCCAGAAACTTTGTCCGTTATCATTCCGTTTAGAACAATGAGCCATACCTAAGAGCTTCATCTCTGAGATGCCAACTGGAGGTTGTGCTTGCTGCCCTGCTTCCCTCGCTAACGGCTCTGCAGTCAGCTCTCTAGCTTCATCACCAACAGCGGAAATAGTTAGAGCATCCGTAGATAATGAGACAAAAGCTCCTGCCCTCTGAGCATCGTTGTCTTCCGTGAACAGTCTGTCGTGTGGCTGGGCTGCTGGTGGCTTACCAGCTGCACGAGAAAGGTCAAACCTTCGTGAAAGATCACCGAATGAAAGGGCTTTAGAGCGTTTCTTCAGAGTATTGCCTTCAATTTTTCCTTCAATTTTACTAGCAATTGCAGATACATTCTCTAAGTTAGGAGACATGGGCTTCTCTCCTGCAGCGGTTAAGTAATCTGGACTGCCGGCTTCATGAAGTGAACGTAAACTCTGGGCACCTGCAATTGAATGCCTTCGACCTGCTATCATTCCGGACATGTTTGTCAACAAAATTGATCAAGTACCAGCCATTTCAAGAATTGTGAAAACACTGCAACAGAGAATCCTTTGAGAGGTTTGGTTTCACGAACGGATGGACCCACCTGGTGCATGAGCCTGCAATGGTCGAATAGGAGGTTGCACTGGAGACGCCTCGTTATGGCCGGGACTAACGATCCATTTCTCAGCATCGTCCCATTTCGACGGAGGCGGTTTCGGAATCATGCTGCCCAGGATTGGACCAGACAAAAACCGATGCTGGTAGCGAAGGGGTGTAGGCAGACCTGTAAAGCCAAAGTCGACTGTGACACATTGAATTTTGCACTTGGACTTGCACTGATCAACGATAATGTATCATCGGCTGAATACTACCGACGAGTTTAACGATCATTCGAGACGATAGGAGTGTGTACCTGTTGCACTAGCAGGACTGGAAGATCCAATACCTTTTTCAATTCGCGGGCTTGCGGAATACAAGGCAGGAGGGTTATTTACTTGAGGTGTCCCTGAGTGTCCATGCCAGACTGGGAAGAAACGCATGGGAGTTCCAGGAATGTAGCCAAAATTGCTCGCCGCACCTGGAGCAACTAGCCTCCTCTTGGTATCTTCTAGCTCTCTCTCTAGTGGATTCGAACCACTCGTTGAGAGCTCTGATGAAAGTGTTTTAGACTGGGAGATATGGATTTCTCTACGCCGAGTTCCATTGTCGGATTCTGCGTATTGCACGGTTGAGGAGCTAGAGGACTCCTTCCCTTCCTGGTCCGAGGCGCTATCAGATGAAGTTGAGGTTTGATACCACTCACTAAGTTGATAAATCTGATCCTCGTCCTCACCAGCAGCTTGTGATGCAGGTATTTCCGATCCTCTGCTAGTCGGAAGTCTATCGCTTTCAGATTTTTGGGCGAATAATGAGGTTGTTTCGACATCTGCTGTACATCAATGCGAATCAAGAGCTGATTGAATTTCAGGTCTACGTCAAGGTGAATAAATGAGTGAAAACTCCTAACTGTGCTAACACAGAAGCGATAGGTAGAAGCATTTCCGTAAATACTCTTGTCGACTTTGGCACTCCATAAATGTAGCTGAAGGATGTGGGAAAGATTCTTGCTCACCCCTTCCAAAATCACTGGTTCGTTCAACTAATGCGGAAAGAACTGTCGTCGCTGAAGTTTCCAGACCACTCAAAGACAATGGTAAAGAGAGTGGACAGTTAGACTCGTCAACCCTTGACTCGCTCGTAGTAGAAGCTCTGGACATCTCTACTGCCGACGAGATAGTAGAATTTGTAGCATCCAACGCCAAAGAATGGGTTTCTGGCAGAGACTCTAACGGCCCTGAGTTTCCAACCTGCCAAGCAGATATGCAATGTTTTTAATGTGAACACTACCCGTCACTGGCGACGAAATATCAAGTAACATGTTCCTCAGAGTTAGAAATCCTTCAAAACAGAAGACCAAAAAACTTGAAACAGTAAAAACTTCATCCTCGTGCACATACATTGCGCGTTGCTGGACAACCCTCACAGGATCGATTACTCTTACGCAGGCTAGGCGCGGACACACCTTTCCAAGTTCTCGAGAAGTTCCGGAATAATCTACAAAAGACTCAGAATCGCTGAATTCTCCGTCTGAGATTGAGTAGCCGCGGTCATGGCGAGGCTGACACTTGTGCAGGTTAGTTTCTGATAACGTGCGACGGTCAATGCTGCTTGACGAAGACGATGCCGGACTTACGAAGCGCCTGTCCACAATAACAGACTTGGGACTCAAGCCATCGTCCTCTTTGTTCGTCACTGGGCGCTGTGTCATCGAATGCCGAAACGCGAACCCTGGGGTGGTCAGAACGCCCTCTGCGGGAGCGGGGAAAGCCATGTTGAGGTTCTGTCCCTACTGCCCCAATCTCAGACTCCTTCAGAAATGAACCACTCCCATGCCAACCATCACGCTCCACGCTCAGCCTAAAACCTCTGCAGCATTTCAGCTGTGGACATCACAAAGCATGCAATTTCTCCACCTCTCATCTGCAACCCAGCACCAACAATTATGTTTGAAACCTTTCAGCCAGCACCTTCCCACGTTTTAACGTAGTATAACTCTTCTTTGTCACGTCACAGTCGCTAAAACGTCGTAAGGCCGCGCTACGGACTCCCATTGAATGCAACGCCCGCATACAATGCGTTACAACACAAAGCCTCGAGCTCAGAGATCCTAGTCAAGCAAATTTTACTACTCCCTCAGATGAGTGGTATGGACTGAGAGCCACACCTGGAGCTGGCAAACTATCCTATTCAAATGCAGCAGCAGTTCGTCTCCTGAATCCGACAAATAAACATCATCCGTACCAACGCTATTCACACAGGCTGTCATTCACGTCTATTCCAACACGAGCGATTAATTCCATAGTCACTTTTCCACTGATGCTCCGCCAGCTCTCGTGCTGAAGCTACATCGATCCTTAGTGTCCCTGGTGTAATGTGTACGTCCACTTCAACGAGGTTAGCAATCCAGCGGAAGGGGGGGCAGCCATTGCAAGTCCTCCCTCAAGATCACCTCCTCACATAGTCGACTCGTCACCTTCAGAGCCCGACTTAGAATCTAACAGACTCTGAGCAACAAAGAGAATGGGATGGAATAAATGCGGACGACAGAGAAAGGTGGAGGAATTGAACATGATAGCAGTGCAGTTAAGGAGGCTCTGATCCTACGATAAAGAGGCTCCTTTACTCATTGTGCTTGGCAGCTAGTCTCCAGCTGACCACCCTGTGCCCCCTGCCATCTCACCCCTTCCGCGTACGACATGAGCTACCTGCTACTGCCAAGTCTGAGCAACCACTACTTCTACGGTGCACACAACCCACAGTACTATCGTGGATTTCTACAACAATGCCTGGTCTACAACGTCGATCGCCTCTGACGTGTCGATCACCCCTGCGCGCTCCATGCCACTTCTCCCGCTGAGGTTCCAGCTCTCTTAATGGCTGAATGAGCAATGCGGTACACTGCAAGTCCAAGCTTGCGACGACGACGACGACAAAGAATTTGGGATCCTTCCTTTGTTTGCTCGTACGGGAGACTCCCCCACCCACAATGAATTTCACTCCATATCACCCTCCAGAATTAGTGGGCACCACGTACATGCTCGACAACCTCCTCCTGCGAGAGTCAATCGAACATCCCCATCCGTATCCTCTCCAGACACGGCCTTGTGTTGGTAAACCAGAGCCGGGAAACCAGCGACCATTGCTGGATTCCTCAATGAATTCTACCACTAAAGACGCTGCAACTGATGCAGCTGCTGCACCGACCCAACTCCTACACCTTCAGCAACTCACCCCCCAATTTGCAACACTTGGTACTCAGAGATCCTTTGGTACGTCGGCACCAACTCTCCGTAACTTCGAGCGATGCGAGTCAATTGGCATTGGATTCCGTTTCTTGTGTAACGTCGCCACGCAGTGGACTCTTCGTGGTTAGTGGCTGTATTCGCTCAGGTCTTTCTCTCTCTGAATCTGCCCATTGATTCCTCCCAGTAATTGTTCCACCGTAAATGATCCATGTGGTTAGGTCTTTTCGAATCCGTAGAGTCCACAAGTATCAATGCAAAAAGTTGAGGAATCTACCACTCCTGCAAAAATTGTGTAGAAATACTTACGTTTCACTCCAGGTGAAAACAAAAGGTGCCGCATCTCCGAGACTGAAATAATGGAAAACTGTATTCACTAGGTTTGTCTTTTCAAGGCATTCTGCTCACATAAATGAAGTCTTAACTTCGCTGCACCGCCCAGAAATTCCATCAGAGCATTAAGCGATTGATGCCATGAAAGGATCTATCAACCATATGGTTTTGATAGTTAATGTTGTTCTGTTTCATATGCTGTTCGATCCAAAAGCTCCCCCTTCAGTTAAGAGCGTGACGACCATCGGCGTTGTGTCAGCCCTTGCGTTTCGTGGATGAATGTCTCGTCCATCCCAGGCTCCGGCATTCATCCGCATCCACGTCACGGTGGATGAGAAAACAGGTACCTTGATTGAAGGCGAAGTTGGTGAAATGCCAAAGCCTTCACTCCAACGAAGTAATTTTTCTGAAAGAATTTGTTGTTACTGGTATTATTACTTTTCAATATTATTATAGTTCTTTTTGTTCAGTATAAAGCCTGCCTGTGGCTAGACTTTTTTTTATTGGTTCGTATGCTATTTTTCTTACAGAAATGAATTACGTCTTTAGTGGCTATTGTATTGAATTTTTAATGCATCCCGTGCATTTCTATTCCAAAACCATGATACTCATTTTCAATTGTTTAATTATGCAGTTTTCCACAACTCCTGTGGGTAGTCAAAGAAAACTTCCAGAGGATTAAACTAAACTAGTTAGAATGACATCTTATTACATCTTCAAGTCCATCTTACTTGAGGATGTGATAACTTAAAATTTCAAAAAATAAAATAAAATAAAAGAATGAAACGAAAATAAAACGAAAATAATCTCCTATTACAATATCATGGACATTTATTTCTAAATTTTACAAAAGTGTTTTCATCTAATTGCTTTAGTGTAATTTAAAATTTAGTGCTTTAGTGCAATATAAATTTTTTAATCATGTAAACACATAAATTACATCTAGTACTTTAGATATAATTTTTTTAAATATGAAGTTACAATTTAAAAATGTAATATTACAATGATGATATATTATGTTGTTTAAATCAAGTTTCAAAAAAGAAATCCAAAATTCATAAAGCAAAAATATCATTAGAAAATACTACATATGGATCTTAACAATGCCAAAACTGATGCCTCTATTCAAAAAGCTATATACAAGCTGTAATGATAAATATAATAATGTTTAGAACCTTGTTGTTTTTTAATCTGAGAAATTTATAAAATTGAAATTTATTTCTACATTTTTATATATATATATATATATATCTATATATGAATGAAATGATGACTGATCAGATTTAATATAAACTTTGAAAATCTAATAAAGGCATATTCACGGCTAAAATATATGTTTAAGTTTTGTTTTTTTATAATTCCAATCCTTGAAATTTAACACAGATATGGATTCAAGTCAATTTGTAGTTTTTCATGTTGATATTGTTGTTTCAAATCCTTTGTTCAAATATTTGGTTTATGGTATGTTTGATATTATATTCCTTCATTGCTTTAAATCCCAATGTTAATAGTTTACATTAATAACATGTAAGTTTAATTGGCAGTTATTTTATTTTATTCTTAAGTTATTTTTACAGCAACACTAATTTTTCTTCCAAATAGATAAGAAATTAAGCATGAACCAAAATTTAATTATATGATTTATGTAGGATTTGCATTTAAGAAGATATATTTACTAATTTGGACATTTGACAAAGTGATGTTTGTTGAAAGTTGTTACCTGGTACAAGTTGGTAGTAATATTATGTAGATATATCAACATCTAACATGTATATGTACATGTGAATATATATACATACATATATTTATATTAATAAAATAATTTAAAAATTTGACTGTAAGACTTGGATATAACATCTAACATTGCTATCTATACTTATGCAAATATTGAATATCCTACATGCAACAATGCTTAAGGTTTAGGGTTTCTACTAATAAGTTTAGGGTCAAGAGTTTAACTGATAACTCCTTGCAACTTGTGACCAACTTTTTTGTTTTCAGGTAGAGTACTCTAATATTTACTTCCACTGCCTGGTACAGCCTTCAGTTACCTGCAACATATATTTGAGTAAATTTGGGCTTTTTCAACAATTTTTTCACCAAGGTAATTGCAGTGATAGCTGTACCTGTGGGATGCTCCAGACAGGCTTCCCTCTCAAAGCATTACTGATTTGTAAGGTTCCAGCAAACCTCATTCTGGACAGCTAAAAACCTTTGCATGATGGATTGGGCAGACCATGGTATTTTTATGGTAGCATTCTCAAAAATATCCAACAATGAAACATGGGTACCTAATTCATAAGAAGGTCCAAGACATTTATTGACACAAAAGTACACTCATAATTGGGAGGAAGCTAAGTGGCCATTGCGTAGATGAGGAACAAGTTTCTGGTCTCTTTATAACCAAAACCATGTTCCCCACACAGGCATCTTTCATTGGATTTGTGATGTTAGAGTATTGGAGGGAGAGAGGAGCTCTGTAGAACCATTCATGCAGCTTTCAGTACATATAAAAAAGTTCCTTGTGCTGAGAACCAAGTGCAGGGTGAAGGCTACAGCTTGTGGCTCTTTGGGCCATCATCTCGTGGTAAGTCCCTTTCACGAGCTCCCTGGTGGGGTTATAATAGTACCAGAGTAGGCATGTGAACTGAAGGCACCCTTTGTGGTAGCTCTTCTTAGTCAGAAACCCTACCTTTGATATAGATGTATGGATGATATATGGATGGACAGATACTTGCATGGATGGTCTATGTACTGTTTTTTTTTGGGTTCATTTCCAAGCACGTGCCTTGCAAACATGGATGAAATGGGGGGTGCCCTTGTACAGTACAAGTGCCATATGTTGGTACAGGATGTTGGTATTAATTCAAACACATTGGTGGCCACATCTTTCCCACTCATTTCATCAACATAATTGGTATTTAATAATCACTATTATTAGTAGAGGAAGAATCAATGTCAAAATCCTGCAAGTTTAGCCAAAATCTTGAATTGATGCCTAGAGAGGTTTTGAAAAAGATGAATTTGAAGGTGACCACAGTTTAAATATTAAATAAATCATTTTTCAGGTATATTCATGTATATATATATATATATATATATACTTGCTTGAGAATCCTCTTCCAATGGTTGTAATGAATCATTTGGATGATCATTTGTATGATCGAAATGAGTCAAGAACCCACAATTAAAGATAAACAATTGATATTAAAATGACACTGAAATGACAAGCAACATTATTCTGAATATCCAATAAAGAAAGAAATGAAAGCAGAATGAAGGAGATTGCCTAGGCATGAACCTGTCTGTTGAAACACAGAGAATGACAAGAGGCAGTAAATGAGGCACAAAAACAATATCCTTTCAAGTCTGCAGTTGCTTGTGTAGAGATGGTAAGCCTCAGAAGGGGCAGCCCCCACTGTGGCTATGGAATTGCATAGCACATCTCCCAAAAGAAACCAGAATAGCCGGCTGACACTCACAACTGACACTCTCTGGGTAACTCTACTTTCAAGGCCTGGAAGTTTCCCAAATCTTCAGATTCCTGGGTTCTCAGGTGCCCATCAGACTGGACTGGGGTCAGGCTGGGTCTGGGTCTGAACAGGCTGGCTATGCAAATCAGATGAGCTGAGCTCAGATGCAGCCACAATGTCTCCCACCTCCACCTCCAGGGCTGGTGCTCCTGCTCCCTGCTGCCATCATGGGCTCTCGCGTATGCCAACGCAAACTGCACTGCTACTACTCCTACCACCATCACCAAACTTCAACAGCAAGAGGAGGAGAAGGAAGTCGAGGTGGTGGTGGTGATAGAGGAGGGGGCTCTTCCTCCTCCTCCGCTGCTAGCATCCACAATTCATGCTGTCACAGCAGGAGCACCACAGGAAGAAGGCAGAAGAATGGCAAACAGTTTTGCTGCTGCTAGAGCACAAATCATGTCTAGGTTGGCACAACTGGAATTGAGAAACCTCAGGATGAACTCTAAAAGTAGTAGTAGTAGAAGAAGATTCTGGATCAATACATGAGGAGAAGGGTTGATTAGTTGGTTGATTTCTTCCTTCTTGACTGATGGCCTCCGTTGGAATTTGTTCAAAGACATTTCATCCACATGCGAATGATACATATACAAATCTTGTGTTTTATCCTTTTAATATTTTCAAATCTTTACCTGCAAATTTAAGTCTTGTACTTATATTATTCATGTTGTAGAATGATGGATAAGTTTTTTTTAGAATGAGATCATAACTGAATTTTTTATTATAAAAAACCATATATATATATATATATATATATCCATAACTTTATATGAGGAATTTTAGTATCATTTTGATTTATGAAAAGAATCTATCTGACCAAACAAAATTAACCTGTATGTATGTGTATATATACACAATCACTATTTTATTTCATTTTATTTAGGAAAGACATTAAAATTCATGGATTATATATATATATATATATATATATATATATAATATTTTTAGAATTTTTTCTAGGATATTTTGTTTTTACAAACAATAATAAGTGGTGGGAGAGGGTATGGGCATGAAAATTATTTGCCAAAAGGAACAAGTGGCATGATGGCTATTTAATGAATTGTAAATGTACCAACATCAAAGTGTGTGACATCAGTCTCAAAAATTCTCTCCGAAGTTGAATGGAAGATGATGGTGGGTGTTTATGGCAGCTTTACTCTGCCACAGTGACATTTGGAAATTAAAAAATTACAACCTGGTTCAAGGACCATAATTCTAACACAATTTTGAGAATGTGTGGGGGAAATTACTATTATTTTGATTTCTCTGTATAGACATCAAATTCTCTATTTGATGAAAAAATATCCACTTATTGTATTCTATCTAAATTTTGATTCTTTGAAGTCTTTTGTTTGGTCAGTCATATCTTTCTAGTGTCCACAAGTATCTAACTCAAATATATTACATTAGAGTTGGAGTTTGCTTTTGAACAACATGAGATCAATGTAATGATAAGGTTGTTAGAAAATGAATATTGTCTAACGTGAGAGTAGAAGGGAGTAAAAGGATCCATCTTGTAGAATATAACAAAACACTTAGGCACAAATTTTTACAGTTGATCAGAAAACACCCTAGTAAACAGCAAAAATATTTTAAGAAGTTTTACTTTCATCCAATAAACTAAGAACAATAGACAAAGATATGTCTACAAGAAGGAAATAGATTACTCCTAAAAAATTTATCGCTTATCCTAATTTTGAGCTTTAAAACAAAACCTCCAACCACCTTGTAAAAAAATCATTAATATGTAAAACAATAGCAAAGAGATGTACGCCTTATGTTGTATAATACTAAAAATAAAAATAAAAGTCAAGTTTATTATCCGAAATAGCTGCTCCTTCTTCTTCATCCTCCTCCTCCTCTTCGTTGTAGAATTAGGTCAACTCTCGGTAGGCGCACCATCTCCACCGTGACGTGACGCCATAGCCTTGGGCAGGTCAGACTCTGGTGATGCAGGTACTGCTTTCTGGCCTTCACGGAGGCACACATCGCTTGCACCTAGAAATACAGCCCTTTCTCGCCGATCCTCTCCATGTGTCTCCTTTTCCACTGGTTGCTGCTTTCGGCGCCACAGTACATGTACTACACCTGGCATCCTGACCGAGGAGAGGATCACTGGAACGCCATGTAAGATGGTCTGCCAAGATTGTGAGGTGAACTACAATCTCTAAGCTCCGGCAACTTGTTCCTGGTTCGTAGGGAGAGCCTTACAGCCCTACAGACGATGTCGCAGTTGAGGAAATGATTTCCAATATGTGGAGAGCTTTAAATGTTGTGCTGAAAGTGTGAGTACGATGGCATGTATTTTGTAAATAGCGGTTGGATGAGAATTTTAGGTGTGTAAGTTCGGCCACGCTGCGTTATTTGAAAGACTGCTAAGAATGAGTTGACAATACTGGTGGATGTTGGCCTTGTGGATGGACAGTGTGTGTTCAAGGGTTTACACAGTTTGTATCATGTTATCAGTGTTAATAAACTTGTGTCAGGAGTAATCTGTGGTAGAGTACAGTGTCCAATCGCCATGAAATTGTAGTTCTCCGAGATTTCTAACCAGAGTTGAGTGAATCATGATGTAGTATAGAGGTTTACATCATAGAGATTTCCAATGACATTCAACTCGGCATGGGATTTTGTCTTCATGATTGAATCTTGAATTCACAGGAAATGATCAAGATAGGACCGGAATTGCTCGCGTAGACATGCAGTTGTCTCCAATTTCTCACTTCCTTTGACAGCAACGTTTAATCATTAAGTTGATTCGTGCTTCAAAAATCAACGATGTCTTTATCTACACACACAACAATGGGCACGTCATAATTGAATCAGAGCAAAATTGAATCGCAAATAGAGCCAGGTCCTAAGATAATCAGCATCATAGCTTCGCGAGAGTCTTGGTCTTCAATTTTTGGTAATAACAATACAACATTATTTACTAACTATCTCAAATAAATAAATAAAACCTACAAAAAAATGACAATAATAATTTTTATCAAGTTATTTTACTGCCTTCTACGCGTTCTGCGCCATTAGATACGTGATTTACATCAAGACAGGAGTCTACAACGAGTGTGGAGAGGTGGATGTACCCTTCAGAAGAATTGAATTACGAAGTAATCACGATTACACCGAGCTGGATGGGAATGCATTTTGTGCACAAACACAGCCAATTTCATGTTGAATTAATGACGTGCCTGTTGTTCGTGTTAACTAAACTTGTGAGCGGAGCGAGTGGCAATCAGATGCGGACAAATGGCAAGAAATACCTACACTTCCATCACTTGCTACATCTTGGTCGATCATAATGGGCGTGTGTCCATTTCTTGATTTATTTTTTTGAAACATACGATTGTCGCATGATTGCTTGCATGTGGCTGCTCTTCTGAAGTCTTCCCTTGTCAATCTTCTCATGGAAATAGCGCCAATAGCCATGCATTTCATGACGAATAGCTATTGGACACTCGTATCGGTGGCCAGGATGGCCGCAGTTCTCGGGACTTCATGCAGGATAATATAGTACGTTTGCAACGGGACCATAATGAAGAGCAAGAAAGAACTCACCAACGGAAGGAGAAGCTGCAATGGGTGGAACAGCGTGAGACGACTTGTGCACATTTGCTGGTTGTGCGCGGCGTCGTTAGTGTTTGCGTTGTTCCTCGTTGGCGTCCACCATGGCTTGATGGACAAATTCATGATCGGCGTCGACGTCGTATCAGTGGGCGCCGCCACCAAATCTGGCCTGCCTCGATGCATGCAGTGCAATGCAGGCATCTTCAATTTCTCTCAGAAAATTGGAAGTAGGCGAGGTGAGGAGAAGCTCTTGGGGCAGCAGAAGTTTATCGAGGACGATGAGAAATTTATGTACTATTCACCGCATAGCGGCTTCAACAATCAGTTGACGGAGCTTCGGAACGCGCTTCTGTTTGCAAAAATTTTAAATCGGACTCTTATCATTCCTCCCGTGCTCGATCATCATGCAGCGTGGTTAGGCAGCTGTCCGAAGAGACGCGTGTTGCGGCCACATCGTCTCCGTGCCCTCGTCTGGACGAAGATCTTTGATTTGTTAACAAATTCCAGGCCAGTACTTCGCGCATTCACTCTTAATTGATCATGACTAATTCTCATCATGTTCTCTTTGATCGCGTTTAAATTGGTAGTGAACTGTGATTATGTACTACTTACAAAGTCGACAGGACATTGTTTTCCACTGCGTCTAGTTGGTCAAAGTTCTTCTCGTCGTACTGGAATCTAGATATAATAACAAATGATGTTAGAATCCATTCTCAAATGAATTTTCTGTTCACTGTGGAGCAATAAGAGTAGCTCGTGTTTGAATTGTTAATAGAAAATGCGTGCTGGGTGATGTATTTAGCGGGTTTTCTGCTCAGCAGTAAACACAGTAGAAGGTGATCTGGTGATAGTGCCTCATCATGGGTCGCTGCATGGCCTTTCTAGCTTTAGAAGATATAATATTTTGCACTCCCTTTCATTAATTTTCAAAGTTTCCATCACAAAAACAGGAGTCAAATTTCTAAAACCGATTCTGTCTAGATCTTTAATTACATGTTGTGATGGTTCCCATCAGAATGAAATATACTGCCCCAGTCTCTTTCGGAAATCGAGATAAAATAACTTCTCATGTATGTATGTATGTATATATATATATATATATATATACATTTAATAGAAAACTGGCTGCTCGCTTTGGTGCTACTTTGGAGATGTTTCCTGTTGTAAATTGGAAGAAAAGAGTTTTTGCAACAGAGATTTTTGTCAGCATTCGATAGGGAAACTTTATCTGAAAGTTGTCCTTGAATTTATAGAATATGCTTCAATGAATAGTGGTAATATCACCATCCCCAGAATGCACAAGGGAATAGTAATAATCTTTATGGTGTGGTGCTGCAGTGGCAGGTATACTTCAATAGCAGACATAATCGATTTGTCTTCAATTACGCCATCAAAAGTGAAAACTATCGACCTGCGAATCTTTCTGGCTCTCTGGTGTGATGTTGATATTAGAGCTGCGTGTGGAGGTTCTTTGTGTAAAAAATTTTCTGTCATCTTTGTCAATCGCAATTATGCGACTTGTGCTCAGCTGCTTAACCCTTTGCCACGAGCTGAGCAGAATTGTTGTGTTCATGGTGTTGACAATGACTGCACCTCAACAATCTGGAAAAATAATCCGAAATCTTTGAATCACGCAACTTTTGCCGCTCAGGAATCGCCCAACGACAGTACTCGAAGCGTGCAGCGTGCAAGACGTCGAGCTCTACTGGCAGAAAACATGTCAAATGAATGGAAACCAGAGAAGGCAACGAGTTCGGGGATAGAAGTACTGACAATCGAAAGTTCTTTAGGATCAAACTCCTATGCTGGAAATTTTTGTGTCTTGGCATTTGGAAGCATGTTCAGCATGAGTTACAAAGGGATTATATCACACATTGACATTCGAACACCCTCGGGAGACAAGGACTTGGATGACCTAATTCACTCGCTCCAAGTCTTTCCCTTTTCTTTGGCCCTTGTCATTGCAGCAAAAGCATACATCCGCGAACAAATAGCCCAACCATTTTACTGTGCTCAAGTGAGACTACTGGATGGGCAGTTTAAGAATCACTGGAATTCGACATTTCAGAATCTTAAAGACCAGCTAACGTTACATAATTCGGCATTTAGGTCAAGGAATCCTACTTCCTTATTTTTAATGACCGATCTTTCTTTTGAAAATTGGACTAAAACAGATCTGATAGAGCTGCTGGATTCTCGAGATCTGTTTCAAGTGCACAAGATCGACACCAGGAATGATTTGATACAAGAAGCAAGCAGGAGAGTACTCACAGCAGAGTCTGGATTCTTAGTGGGCTTCAGTTCAAACGTGAAAAGAATACAACAATATCAAGCCCAATCTCCAATGCTAGATAAAAGTCCTCATGTCGAATTTGCTATGGAGGAGATTGTATGCAGTTGTGCCAAACTTGGATTCTCGGGTACACAGGGATCCACCATAGCAGACAAAATCAGGGATTTAAGAGCGATCGGGATCTGCAGTGATTTGGATCCTTCTTTTGATTTGTTTGTTCACAATGACCTGTTGCAGAAGCAATAATTACATTGCATCTACATCTAATGGCTGCAACCTGTGGACACTGAGCATATGAAGTGTGGCTTGGCTCTTCAGATAATTAGAATATGCAGAGCCTGGTTGTCGAAAACTACATGAGCATTGAGGAAATTATCAGGACGTGGGCTCACACAGTCTTCAACAACCAGTTATTGAAGAATCCTCTGTGATCTCAAGTCTCACCAAGTAGTTCATTTTGTATGGACTAACTGGACCTCCAGGAAAAAAGAAATTAAAAAGATTATTTATGATATTTTTAAATTTTAAATAATGTTCTGCATGAATTTATTCAACTCTGCAGTAGCTGAACACCATGAAATTAGCAAGGCTCATCTGCAATTGCGTACAAGTGTGTAAATCAAAGTACTGTTGAGCACATCAAAACAGAAGATGATGTGTGACATTCATACTTGCAGTGAATGTGCAGTGAAAGATGATGTGAGCAACACACATCAACCTTAGGACTTTGTCAAGCTTATAAGCAAACTGCACACAAAACCTCAAGAGGTCATGTCATTACTGAAGCATGTACTGTGATGCATCCATCTGGCCATGTTTGTTGCAGGTAGCTTGTCAATCACTTTCCTGTTTGGTGAAACTTGTTCACTTTTTCTCCCTTTGCCTAAGCCTTCATGAAGATCCTGATTAGACTGATGGACCATGTATTTTAGACAACCCCAAGGTAATAAGTTTAATTTTGCGTCTGTTATCTAATGAATCAATGAGACACTAGAGTAAGTTTTCACAAAGTTGGAGACAAGGGTTGACAATGCTATGAGAGGGTAGGATCCATTTTAAGTTTTCAAATAATTGTGAGGATTATCTCCAGTTGAGCTGCAGCTATTCTCCATAGTCATGTTCCCACTTCTTAATGGGAAGGGAGAAAAATCCATGCTGACAACTCAGGAATTGTTGAAAAATAAAAATGCTTTGAAGATTCACAGATAATTCTAAAATGGAAAATGGGGTAGTTGGTTTCAAAAAATATAGACAAAAGCTATTATTGATTTGTCATCTAAGACATGAACACATATTGCCAAAGTTAAGATCATTGCTAACAAAAATTTGGTATGATAAGAAAAATATCTTCTAAATTTCACGTCACCTGGCTAGGAGAGATTTTTTTAATAGAAGAAACTATCAATTTTCTTAGTATTCTAAAAATAGTCCAAAATTTATTTATAATTATTAGATTCTTGTGCTCAAGTATTGTATTTTCTAATAAAATAAAGCCAATGTTTTTGGCCATAGAAATCATAGAAATGTTTACTTGGTATAAAATTTTATTTTTTAAATTGATAATAAAAATAAATATTTATAACTTAGCTATATTATGTACAAAAAATGAATAATTTTAGAATTAAATAAAAAAATACAAAATTTCGCTTTGACTTTACATTATCAACAAAACAATATTTGAATTAAGGCAAAAGATAAATTGTTTATTCTAATACTATAAAACATTAAATACAACAATTAAACTAAATGCCTATTAAAATTGTTCTGTTTAATTGCTTTCAATATCTTTGTATAGCATACATTCTCTTAGTTGCTGTATAATATAATTTCACTCATATGTACCATATATATATATATATATATATATTTATTTATTCCAAATGTAAAAATAATTGATGCATCCATTGCTACATCCAATTCAATCTCCAATGTGATACACTCCACATGCACCAAGATTTGATATGGTAGTCTAATTACCATAGACACCCAATGTGGTATTATAATCAAATGTGTTACATGATGATGTGGTTTGGTGTATATATAATATACTAATATTATGGTTTAAATTTTAAAATGTAAAGTGGAAAGTTAGCAAACCAATATAAAAGTTTAGGATTTGAAATTACATCTTCATAATGTAGAATATAGGTTAAAAAATTAAAATCTAAATCAAATGGTAACTATATTAGAATGTAAATTAAAGAATTGTAATTTTAAAATACATAATTTAAGATATAAGAGTAGAATATAGATTTTACAGTATAAGGTATAAGATATATAATTTAGAAAATTAAACACATGTTTTAAAGTGAAAACCTATAAAAATTTAAAGATGGTAAAAGTTGTTGGCAAAACAATTATTGCCATCTAAACATCTAAATTCAATAAAAAGTCAACATATCAGACATAAAGCAATTACCACCATGTCTTGTTAAAATAGATAATACTCAAGAATTTAAAATTAAAAAAGTTTTAAAAGTAAGGAAATGACAAAATAAACTAAAAAATCTTTAAAACTAGTGTAAATTTAATATTTAGAAAATACATAATAGAGCCATCTAAAAAACTTGCAAATATAAAAAAATCTTTTTATTGACAAAATTTATCCAAAATAAAAAAAAAACTTCTTTTTTTATTGATTCTTTAATTTTTAAAGCAAAAGTAAATATAAGACAATGTGATTACTATATATTTGTTTTCTTGTTGTATACTATATCATTAAAATAAAAATAAATAAATAAATAAATAAACTATTCTTTGTAATAGTATCAAGTACACCATTCAAGTTGTTATAACCTTTATTTTATTGAAATTAAAATAGAGATATTTAAAAAGACATGTTCTTTTTAAATAGATGTTAATATATTATGTTTTTAGTTTGATAACTTTAGAAAGAAGTCTTGATTCTTAATACTATTGTTAGAAGAAGCTATTATATCTAATAAAATTTTAAAAGTAGTTATAAAGATCTTGGTGTCACGGACATATACATAGTTACTTATATGATCAGATAGAACTAGATAAAAGAAGATAAAAGCAGGTTAATTCCATAATATCTTTAGAGAAACTTCTTAGAAACTTCATAGACGCTGCTTTGACTTTATAAGTGTCCATAGTAGACTTTTGGATTAGAAACTTGGTCAATAAGTTAGCCACATGTCGCACATGTTGGTAGCTTGAAGACCAAGCTAAATACGTGGCGAACATATAAGAAACTTGCCCTGCAAGTTCGACATGTGTCTTGCAACTTGGACACGTGTCTTGTAAATTGGACACGTGTTGGAGGTCCTATAGAACGTCGCCACTTAGCTCTTAGGTAGATAGTATAAATAGAGACAAGAGTGAAGCCTTCTTCACTCTTGTCAACTCCTTTCTTGTTTCCAGTCTAGTTCAAGAGTCTCTAGTTTTCTTGTCTTTTGGCATTAGCCATTCCAGTTTCTTTTTAATATATATACTTCTTTATATTTATTTCTTTGAGAGAGGTCTCACTTGTTTATTTGACTTCATCCAGTTATTGTCCTTGACAGATTGACAAGAGTACACATACAGTATCAGAGCTTTGTCTTTTCTTGATTAAGAGTGGATTACCCCTTTCTCTTGATAAGACATAAGCATATTAGAAGTTGTGGAGTACCCACTTCTTGATATTGTTTCTAGAATTTTTTTCTTTTGAGTGTGTGTTCCGTATTTCTTGAAGTAAGAGTAGACATCTTCCTTTCTATTATATTATCATGGCAGAGCTTGCGGAAATGAAGAGTGCAATGGCACAAATGCAAGAGCAAATGAGAGAACTAATGCTTGCAATGCATCAACTCAGTTTACCACCACAAGGAGCATCAAGATTAGCAGGAAGTGAAGATGTAGAGATGGTTGGAGCTACGTCAATATCTACACCAAACCATGCTACCTCACCGATGATGGAGCACCGTTCAAACGTTAGAGAACCAAAAATCAGTTTGCCTGAGAAGTTTGATGGCACAAGATTTAAGTTTCGAGGATTCATCAATCAGGTACAACTGGTGATCGAACTTCAACCTCAGAGTTATCCTACGCAAGGATCTCAAGTTAGGTTTATTAGAACGTTACTTTCGGGCCCTGCCTTATCGTGGTTTTTATCTTTTCTTGAACGACGTGATCCAATATTGGATAATTTGGAGGCATTATTTGCGGAATTTTGATCGATGTATGGAGAACATGATGCAATTCGTGTTGCAACCAACAAGATTCGCATCCTACGACAAGGTAATCGATCAGTGTCATTATACGCCTCACAATTTTGACAACTAGCGACCGACATCAAGTGGGACGATGCTGCACTAATCAGTCAATTTCTCTACGGATTACAATATGAGGTAAAAAAAATTAATGCTCAATTTACCCGACCCTCAAACATTGAGTCAAGCAATTGATTTTGCTATGAAGTGTGACAATCGACTTTTTGAGTTTCGATCCGAGAGTCGTACAAGGGAGCCTCAACGTTATTATTCAATGGCAACATCAACATCCTCACAAAACGTACATTCGGAAGTAGAAGACATGCAAATTGATGCGGTACGTTTTAAATCTCTTACTAATAAGAAAAGATCTCGTCGTCAAGAAGGATTAGTTTATATTATAGGAATCCACACTACTCAACATGTCCAAAGAACGTCACAAACTAAATGAGAGAGTACTCAAAGAAGACAACATGTCGGAAAACGAATTTGTCCAGCTACAATAGGGACCGTGCAGCTGGAACCCTGTACAATTCCCAGTAAAGGTCCTATTCTCTCCTCAGAACCCTCTCCTTGTTTTATGATAGATGTATATTTAGGACCAAAAAATTACAGAGCCTCTGCCTTATTAGATTCAGGAGCCTCAGCATGTTTTCTAAATGAACAATTTGTTAAGAATCGTAAAATACCTTTAGTACAGAAACCTAAACCCGTACATGTAGAAGTCATAGATGGTCGCCCATTGTCCTCAGGAGATGTCACTCATGAAACCCGTCCTATAAAAATAACAATAGATGGTCATAATAGCTATGTAATCTTTAACATAATTAAATCTCCATCTAATCCAGTTATTTTAGGTTATTGCTAGAAAAATATAACCCTCAAATAGATTGGAATTCTCATAGACTTAACTTTTCCAAGATATTATTAAACATCCTACCGATTCAAGAAAGAGATTCTGAAACCTGTATTTTATGCTTAAAAAGCTTTTATACACGCAGCAAAAGAAGGACCAACTTTTGCTATTTACGTAACACCCATTTTTGATAGTGGAAAGGCTTCAAGTGGCATTCCAAGCCAATACCGAGACTATCAAGATGTTTTTGAGAAGAAGAATGCTGATATTCTTCCGGAGCATCGCCCATATGATTGTTCGATTGATCTCAAAGAGGGATCTCAGCCTCCTTTTGGACCAATCTACAATTTATCACAAAATGAGTTGGCTGAACTCAAAGAATATATTGAAGAGAATCTGGCCAAGAACTTCATACGCCATTCCAAATCTCCTACAGGAGCTCCAATTCTATTTGTGAAGAAAAAAGATAGATCATTACGAATGTGTGTGGATTATCGGGGACTTAACAAGATCACTATCAAGAACAGGTATCCACTACCTTTAATCTCTGGACTTCTTGATCAACTAAATCAAGCTAAGATCTATACAAAAATAGATCTACGAGGAGCATACAACTTGGTTCGTATTAAAGAAGGAGATGAATGGAAAACTGCATTTCGAACAAGATATGGACATTTCAAATATAATGTTATGCCTTTTGGACTCACAAATGCACCAACTGCTTTCCAACATCTCATGAACGATGTTTTTCATGAATTCTTAGATGATTTTGTTGTCTGCTACCTAGACGACATTTTAATCTACTCTAAGAACGTAGAAGAGCACGAAACACATGTTCGTCATGTCTTACAAAAACTCAGAGAAACAGGATTGTATGCCAAGATGGAAAAGTGTGTATTTCACACTACTCAAGTTGACTTCTTAGGATATATCATCTCGAATGATGGCCTCATGATGGATCCTAAGAAAGTCCAAACAATCATGGATTAGAAGATTCCAAAAACAGTAAGGGATGTACAATGTTTTTTAGGATTTGCCAATTACTATTGAATCTTCATCAAGAACTTCTCTCAAGTTGCAGCCCCACTTACACGTTTGACTTGTAAGGACAAGCTCGAGTGGAATAAAGAAGCAGAGGCATCATTTGAAGCTTTGAAGATAGCTTTTACTTCTGCACCAATCTTGTATCGCGTTGATTTTTCCAAGGCATTCTTTATGGAAACAGACGCATCTGACTTTGCTTTGGGCGCAGTATTGTCACAAATGGGAACAGATGACAAACTCCATCCAGTAGCTTTCTATTCCAGGAAATTTTTGGCAGTAGAGATCAACTACGAAATCCACGATAAAGAACTTCTCGCAATTGTGGATTCTTTTCAAGAATGGCGTCATTATCTAGAAGGCGCTTCTAGTCCAGTCACCGTGTATACGGATCACAAGAACCTCGAGTATTTCATGTCAGCACGCGTGTTGAATCGTCGTCAGGCTCGTTGGAGCATGTCTCTATCAAGATTCGAATTCATTATTATATATCGGCCAAGAAAACAAGAAGGTTTGTCCGATGCACTTTCTAGACGTTCTTATCTTGCACCAAAAGAAGGAGATGCAGCTTTTGATCAACAAAGAACGACTCTCTTGAAGCCGGAGCAATTTCATCTTCGGGCAACGAAATCAACATTAACTGTTGATTCAACTTTTTTCAAGCAAGTCCAGTTAAGTATGTCCTCAGATCCTCTTATTCATGAAATTAAGAATAATTCTTCTAAGTCTCATGATATTTTGAAGTTTGAGTTTAAGAAAAATCTACTCTATTTCGAAGGGCGCTTATATGTTCCAGAAGGTGAAGCACGATTACGTGTTCTTCAAGCTCATCATGACTTCCCGGCAGCAGGACATTTTGGGTACAATAAGACTCTAGAGTTGATATCTAGAGATTTTTGGTGGCCTCAAATGTGGAAGGAGTCAAAGATTTTGTAAAAACATGTGATGTTTGTTCAAGATCAAAAACTCCTCGCCACCGACCCTACGGACTTCTTCAGCCATTACCCATTCCAGAACAACCATGGTCTTCTGTGTCTATGGATTTTATCACGGATCTTCCAAACTCAGGTTCTTATGACTCTATATTCGTGATAGTAGATCGTTTCACTAAGATGGCACATTTTATACCATGTAAAAAATCTATCACAGGCAAAGAAACAGCTAAGCTTTTCCTTGACAATATCTACCGCTATCATGGATTACCTAAGGATATTATATCGGATAGGAGAACTCAGTTTGTATCGAGATTTTGGAGAACGCTTTTCAAGATTCTAAAGGTGGATATAAAGCTATCTTCAGCTTTCCATCCTCAAACTGATGGACAAACGGAGCGCGTAAATCAAGTCTTAGAACAGTATTTGAGATGTACCATCAACTACCAACAAGATGATTGGACAACTCTTTTACCATTGGCAGAGTTTGCTTATAATAATATGGTACATTCTTCTACATAACAAACACCTTTCTTTGCCAATTATGGTTACCATCCACGACTTGATACTTTTGACTATTCGAAAGTTGACAATCCTACGGCGGAAGACTTGGTAAATCATTTGTTAGAACTACATACAACAATGAAGGCACAATTAAAGGAAGCTCAAGAACGACAAAAGATAAACGCTGATGCGTATCGAAAGAAACAACCACAACTCAACGTAGGCGACAAGGTATGGCTACTTCGTCGCAATATCAAGACTACGCGACCTTGTGACAAGTTGGACTATCGTAAGCTTGGACCTTTTCGTATTTCTGAACAAATTAATCCAGTTGCATATCGATTACACCTACCAGAGTCTATGAAGATCCACCGTGTATTCCACATGTCTCTTCTTGAACCATATAAGACAATGAATATACCAAGAAGAAGACAAGTGCCACCTCCTCCTATAGAAGTGAACAATAATGACAAATTTGAAGTGGAAGAAGTCTTAGATTCAAGGCGGCGCCAAAATAGGTTGGAATATCTTGTTCACTGGCACGGATACGATATTAGTGAGCGCACATGGAAACCAGCAAAAAATCTGGCGAATGCAACGAGGAAGGTGGAGACCTTTCATCAACAACATCCATCGAAACCAAGATGAAGACTTTCCCTATAAAAGAAACAAGATGTAGGCAAGATAACATTCAACTTTCTATCCTTGTTTGTAGCTTCTTTGTATTTTGTGACACTAAGGAGATGGAGAATCAACAGCCAGCAGATTTGACTCAAGAGCCTTCATTTGCTGACCTACCGGACGAGACATTGCGACTGTCACAACCCTCAAGACGACGCAACCGAGATGAAGATCTTCAAGAACGACATGTTCTTCCTCGAATAGATGGCGAGATACAACGTGTTTGGTATCACGACCTTGGAAGAGATTCTCGATGTTTGGTGATTTTATTGGAGATAGGAACAACTCCTGACGGTGTTCCAGATGTGACATTTGAAGGAAGTTATGAAGGTCACAACAATGATCAAATAACAGGGTGGTCTTCTCGCCCTGGAATGGGACACTATCGATGGCTGAGAGGACCCATCAATTACCTTCGAAGAGAACAAAGATCAGAGTATGTGGCAAATATTATTCGCCGCATCTTAGACTTTCTACACATATAATCACCGCTCCTCGTGGAACTCGTCCTTTAAAGGGGGGGTAATGTCACGGACATATACATAGTTACCTATATGATCAGATAGAACTAGATAAAAGAAGGTAAAAGCAGGTTAATTCCATAATATCTTTAGAGAAACTTCCTAGAAACTTCATATAGATGCTTTGACTTTATAAGTGTCCATAGTAGACTTTTGGATTAGAAACTTGGTCAATAAGTTAGCCACATGTCGCACATGTTGGTAGCTTGAAGACCAAGCTAAATACGTGGCGAACATATAAGAAACTTGCCCTGCAAGTTACGTGTCTTGCAACTTGGACACGTGTCTTGTAAATTGGACACGTGTTGGAGGTCCTATAGAACGTCGCCACTTAGCCCTTAGGTAGATAGTATAAATAGAGACAAGAGTGAAGTCTTCTTCACTCTTGTCAACTCCTTTCTTGTTTCCAGTCTAGTTCAAGGGTCTCTAGTTTTCTTGTCTTTTGGCATTAGCCATTCCAGTTTCTTTTTAATATATATACGTCTTTATATTTATTTTTTTGAGAGAGGTCTCACTTGTTTATTTGACTTCATTCAGTTATTGTCCTTGAGACTTGGTAATAATTATATAACTAGGTGGTTCTATTACTAGGATATATGTCCTTGTCAATGGTTTAATAGACATATTAATCACCTTTGTGTAAATTATAGATTAGTATTTGTGAAAAATTCTATTTGAAAAATCTTAGATTTTATCAATTTGTCAATTAAATTAGAATTGTATACTTCTTTAAAAACTTATTCTTAACATAAGGAGAAGGAAGTATTGTTATGGATACCTATATTACTTAAGTAAATAGAAGTAAGTAGAAATAAGTTATATAAATAATGTATTCCTTAAAAAATAACAAAGAAGTTTTGCAGATGCAAATTAGATTTGCTAGTAATTTTAGATTTGTCATATAACTAATGAAACTTCTCATAGAAGATTTCTACATGTAATAAGTTATTACAAAAGTATTTTAATAGATCAGACACTTGGCTTGCAATTCTTGTGGTTCTTAAAATAAATAAATAAATTATCTTCTTATCAATTAGTATATATAAACATAAGATTTAAATTCTTATTATTCTTGTATATGTCTTTTTTACACTCTGTTCTTAATTCAAGACTTTTTGAATTTTTTATATTTAACAATATTAATTCTAATATATTTTTATCTTATAAATAAATCTCTTATTAGTTTTTATTTTTATTTCTATATAACTAATTTTAATTATATATAACTATTATTTTTTTAATATGTATTTTTTTATTCTTATCTTTATAAAAAAAACAAAACTGAAAACTGAAAAAACTAAAAATTCTAACTAAACTTTATAAGCTATTTAGTTTATTTTTAAAATTTAAAATTTTCTAAAAAAATTATAACTTTTCTTTAATATTTATACAAGTATATGTATTTTAGTACCAATTAAAATTAATTAACACATTAGATTAAGCATTTATTTTAAAGCATTTATTTTAAAGAATTTTTTTTTTATTGAACAAATCTTTAAAAATATAAATATTTTATCAAAATCTTTTGATGTATCAAATTTAGATTCAATCTTTGTTAAGTCAAATGCATTCATAAAAACAACTTAAGTCTTTATTCTTCTTGTTTTTTTTCCCTTTATCAATTTTAATTCTTTTAATTATTGCAATTACTAATATAAAATATTTTTAGAATTTAAAATTAAAATAACATTGACTTGGATATTACATCTTTCTTTTATAAATACTTCCAAGCTTTTCAAAGCAATAACATTTGTTTACATGCATATTCATAATAATACCAAAAAAATAATATTTTAATTTATTAGTACCAAATTAGATGAAAAATATCAATATAGAAGAATATAATCTATTTCTTCAAGAATGCTCTAACATTCTTAAAAGAAAGATGGTCTGTTTTCTTTAATCAAATTTTTAACATAATTTTTTTTCAAAATAATCTACAACCTCCAAGACAATATGTTATTTTTTAAAAGATAGATAATTTTTTTAAAAAAACAATACCAATATAAAAAACATAAAAAACTACTTCAATAATGCATAATTTATAATTTCTATGATGCAATTTTATTCTTCAATAATTAGAAGAATCTATGTACTTTTTGAAAAATAAAAGAAATTGTTTAAAATAAATAGTGTTGCTAAAATTTTAAGAAAATTTTAAAAATGAATTAATAAAGCATAAATATATTTGATTAATGACAAGATTGGATACAAATTAGGAACAAATAAACTCAAAAAATAATCTGAAACTTGAATATTTGAAGAAAAATAAAACTGGTGAATTTTTATCAAGTTATTATTTTTCTTTTTTATGGTTTTGTTTAGTATTAAAGGTGGCACAAATATTATTTTACAGTATGGTCAAAATAAAAATTCAACCACATATTAAGAGGTGCATATATATATATATATATATATATATGAAAGTAACACCTAGTTGATGTACCACATACCATCCATCAGAATACATGACCAAGCATATTTTTGCTCAAGAGAGACTTATTCCAAGGACACTCACTCAACAAACAATCTTATTCACACCTAATTCAGCTAACAACCTTATCAAAAAAACAACTAACAAAACAAAACCATCCCCTCTAAAACATTCCCCTCACAAAACTCCACTATTACTGGCTCTCTTTTATATTAAGATATAGCACCCTCCCTCACTCCTTCTCCTTGCTAAAATATCCCAACATCCCACAATCTTGTAATACACTCCAGTTGGGAACAAGCATTTATTTATAGATACAAACATAAGCAATGAGAATGTGGGTTATGGATAGTGATTGAAGCATAAAGTATGATTATAAGGAGTATTTATTATAGTAATATGCAGATGAGGAGAGGGATGATTTTTTCTTCCTCTGCCAGTCCAGCATTGGAAGCCGGCTCCCAAGTCCAGGTCCAAGTCTCCCCCTCGCTCGCCAGACTTGCGAGACCAAGAATTCTTTGCGCAAGTCCTTCCCTTCCCTTCCTTGCTCAGCCAGCTTTGCTCGCCTTCTCGCTCTCTCACTCTCGCGTTTGAATCTTTCCTCGCTTGCTCGCTTCCCTGTATCTCCTGTTTACTACACCAACGTGTTCCTTAACGACATCGTCTTACGGTTTTGTGTTGTTCGATTAGGATCAGTTTGTGGAGTATCGTTCAATTCAGGAAATTAAATGTTAAGAGTCGGACCAGGGGTGGAAGCCGTGGAGGTTGTGATTTTGCGTAGAGGTGTTGGAGTTGTAGTGTTGGAGTGGAGCGAGGAGCGGGAGCGTGAGAGGAGGAAGCGTTGGAGTGGAGAGGGTTGGCCGTTTTATTTGCAGATTGTTGGTTGTGGTGTTTAAGACGGTAGGTGGAGTGAGAGCAGTTAGCGATGGCACAGAATGGGAAGCCTCTGCCCCCGCAGCTCGACCAGAACAGCACCAAGGAGCTTAATCTCACTGTCTTGCAGCGGACGGACCGGCATGTGGAGGATATCTTGACCACTGCCGCTCATGTCACCTTCTACCAGTTCAATTCGGATTCCAACCAATGGGTACGTTGCGGTTTCTGGGTTTGCAGGGATGGTAGCGGAGCAGGTTTTGTGGAGGGATTTAGGACTAGATGCTGTGTTGTGCTTGTGTTATCTTTGCTGGAGGGGCGTTTTATTCATGGGACGAAATCTGGATGGGTGGAGTGGGAGCAGAGGTCGCTCTGCGGGTTAGAGAGTTGATGATTGGCGATGGCTTCAAAAATGGAAGATGGTGTGTAATCACTGAATAGGCCGCGGGTTTTGAAGGAGGTGATCTAGCACTATTGTCCGTGTTGGGTAGGGTGTGCAGATGGTAGGTTGATTAGTGTGTTGACCTAGTCAGGTGCGGATGCTTTGAAGAAATCTAGCACAGAAACATGGGATTCCTATGTTTGCCCGAGCGTTGAAGCCATGTCTATGTGGTATCCATCTTCAGAGGGCTTTGCACAGTGAGTATGCCTGTGTGTGGTGTGTCGGGATGCTGCATATGCAGCAGAATGGACTTGTTAGGGTTCTGAGCGTACGTGGCGCGTTGTACTGCGTCAGAGTGTGGAGTAGATGGTTAGATTGTCATTGTTAGCAAAAGCACGAGGAGTCTGGTATGGTCTGAAACGCGATAATCTGCGTGGATCATTTTCTACTGGATGATCAATCCTTCTAGGTTTGAATTACAGTAGATGTCAGTCTATGCATTGATAATTTCTCCTCTATGTTTGATTTCAGAGTCGCAGGGAAGTGGAGGGTTCACTTTTTGTAGTGAAAAGGTGAGGATTCAGTACTCAGCTGTAGCATGTTTTGGTTTCGTATTATGGTGTTGTCTCGCTAGGTCATTTTTGTGAGCTCGTCTGTGATGTGTAAAGATCTTTATTGCAGGCGAACCCAGCCACGGTTCCAGTTCATAGTGATGAATCGACGAAGTACAGGTAAGTTTTTACAGGAGTACAAGTGGAAAAGATTTTGGAATGCATTCGTTTTTTGTTAGACTGTGGGCTGTTGCTTTACATCCTGATTATCAAATGTGAGAACACAAGTTGTGAACACATGCTGGCTTGTAGGTTGGTTTCAGTATATTGATATGTTGCCTGAGATATGATATCCACATTGGATAGAGGAAAGTTACTTTCAGACCATAGGTAGCCGATGTACCAAAGTCGTATGAGTAGTGTAGTGGAGATTGCCCCTCATTTAAATAAATTTGGAAGGTCCCGTAACTGCGCTGTAACCCTTTTCTGGTTTGTCGACTTGTGGGCAGATAATTTGGTGGAGAATCTATTGGGTAATTTTGAGTACGAGGTACAAACTCCGTACATTCTGTACCGCAATGCCAATCAGGAAACAAATGCTATCTGGTTTTATACTGCGCGGGAGTGTGAAGATGTTGCTAACCTTTTCCAGAGGTAATCTCACTACGTGTAGGTCTGTCTTCGGTTAAGTTTTTCCTGGATACCACTTAGTGGACGTCGTCTCTCACTTATTTTTCTTCTTTGTTGACTTAGAGGTTTAGGCGAAGATAGTCATTACAGGAGTGTCTTAGTTCTGAGGTTGAGCTGCTACAACTCCTTGTAGAAGGCCAGTTTATCTACACAATTACAGCATATCTATCGGTGTTTTTTGCAATATGGTCCTATTCAGGCGTGGATTTCGTTTAGGCGTAGTATATAAATGGATTCCCCCTTCCCCTTCCCCTTCCCCCAATGTTAGCACTAAGAACTGGCATCGTCTATTGGTGTACACCTTTGGAAACTGAAGCAAATTAGTTGATGAAAATGGCTACCCGCGTGTGGTCTGTGTTTGTGAAAAGAATGATTGCATTATCTGGATAGGACCATCACAGGGAATGCAATATAAATTGCACGAAGTTTCATGTTGTATGAGGCTAATTAATGAAGTTTCTGTGACTTATTTGGGCTTCAAAATTGTGCTGCATCAGGATCTTGACCGCCTTCACAAAACCTCCCCCAAAACCAAGGTTGACTCCTCCAAGGTCTGTTCTTACTGTAAATTTGTGCTGTATTAGCGGATCTGGATATGCACGAAGAACAATTTTGTTTTGGCCTATGTTTTGACTGGTTACAGTCAGGTTCTGGTCATGTATTTCCATCAGTTTGTTCCGACATGCAGCTTGTTAGATGTTGTATTTTAGGCATGCTGAATTTGGCGCTTGACCTCCAAGGTTCTTTGCTTGGTTCATACATGCAAGTTTCTTGTGCAATTATCCTGAATTTGATATTGTGCATGATAATGTACGAAATTGAGGTTTTATATTTATGGTTGCCTGTTTCGTCTTTTACAATTGTGATTTCATGATGTTTGCTTTACTAGCTCGAGTAGTAATAGCTTGTATTACATGTGTCTCTTACAGCTCAGAGTTTACGGAACTTGAGGCCGTTCCAACATCATCCCACTTGGAAGGGCCATTGGAGCGTGGTCCTCTCGCATCCTCAGCTCTCCCTGAGACACAGGATGAGCCATTTGAGCGTTTCTTCGTATGCATCTTTTCCCTATGTCATTTGCTGTAGACTATGAAGTTCTCTTTGATTGAGGTTACTCGTTTTGTACCAATGAAGCCGTTATACATTGGCAATTTCATTGCGTTTTATTAATACAACTCAATCTATCGTTGTGAATGTGCAGCATAACACAGTGCGCAGCACTACACCTGATGCTATTCCCACAACAGCGTCTCGTCCTCCTGCAGCTCATTCATTACAATCGCGTACAGCTCCTGGAATAGCTTCTCATTCTCCATTGCCTATGCCATCTATAATCTCGCCATCAACCGCTTTACCCCCTACTTCTTTAGCACCATCTTCGGCCCTTGACACGCCTGATACCACTCCTGGGATTCGTGCAACCCTTATAAAGCCATCCTTCTTTGTTCCTTCACCTCTAACCTCAGCACCCATTGCCGCAAGCGCTTCTAGTGCTCCTCCAGTTTCTTCTACAGCTCCTGTAAAACCTTCACATGGCGCTCCATTGCTTCAACCCTTTCCTCCTGCAAATCCTCCACTTTCGCTTGCCCCACCTATGCAGTACAGTGTACCAATAACCAGGGATGGAGTTCGAGAAGCACTTAATCGCCTGGTCAAGGTAAAATTTCCTGCAGCTTTTGAAAGCTGCCAGTTGCTTTGAGATAGATATGTTTGTCGCCAGGATGTTCCTTGTGAATGTTGTGGGGAAACTTAAATCCTCTGTTTTATGACCATGTACTTATCAAGTGCACGGGTTTATTTTTTTATTAATTGATTTATTATTTATATTTTCTACTTGGGAAGAATTTGCTTTCCTCAGTTCACTGGGGAGTTTACGTTTCTTAGAACTGAATGCTGATTTGAGGATATGGTTGTGCAGAACGAGCAATTCATAGACATGGTGTACCGAGAGATGATGCATGCGCACAGTGTCTGATGCATTTGAAATATCGAGGCATGATAAGGTTTTCCCTGACTGTATGCCTGTGAAGGTTCCACAAAACGTTTGGGCTCTCTCACGTTTGGACTTTAATGTGCTGTAGTCTGTATAGGGTTCACCATAGCATGAAGAAGTTGCTATATACCGAGAGCTGTATAATGGTTTTAAGAAGTGCCTTGCCTTTTGTGCCCCAATTGAAGTACATATTTGGAAGATTGAGAGCATCTGAGCTTGTGTAGCAGTTTGGAACAGTTTTGTTGATGCTGAAAAATGTGTGTGAATAAGTATTTTTAGGCTATGTACCGAAACGAGGACCTTATGAATATGTGACAGTTGGCGTATATCAGTCGTAACAGCTGGTCACTCAGTGAGTTGACAGTTAAAATCTGTGCTAGAAAAGCTATTGATATAATCCAAACTGGCTATGTCGACATCGAGCACAAAGAACCTGTGGATAAAATACCTGAACATTCATCAATTGATGTAAGTGGAGCAATAGCTATGTTCAATGTCTCATGGGAGTACCACACATTCGTACGAAGCCTATGGAGCTATCAAGGGTGGGGTAAAGGCGTTAAACCCCGCTAGCAGCATGACCGTCCTTCAGCACTGCAAATATATTTTCTTATTTTTTGTTCTTTTTTCTTATTCCTTTCTAATTTAGTTTTCTAAAATCCTATCCTCTCATTTCTGGTTGCCCACCTGCTAGAAGCGAACAGACCCTTTTTCATGTGTATCATGCTCTTCTATTGTACAGATAGGCATCAGGAATTAACTCATTTCGGCACCTCTGTTCATAAACTTTACAACATAATGTTCTTTGTGGCACACTGTAGAATGGTAACCAAACATTCAAATGAGCTCCAGAGCGTTTAAAACGTAGTAATTGTATGTTATCAAGTAATAAATGTCCATCGTAAACTTGTTATATAATAAGTAACTGTCTTCTTTCAATACATGAGTAAATTCAAATGACGGAGAGTGAGCTCCGTCGAAGTTTTTGTTACTTATATATTAAGAATAAAATTATTTTCTATTTATAGAATTGACTGTCTTTGTTGAATTCTGAAAAGATTATGGAGTATTTGATAATGTTTTATTCTTTTCTTTGTTATCCATAAAATTCATATGTAGTTTAGGACAATTTAGATCAATAATTAAGATCATTCAAAAAATATGTATTTTGGTAAGATTACTCAAGTATATGGCAAAAAGAATAATAATATCAATTTTATAAGCATATATAAATAATTTCGTGGCTTTCTTAGCTCTTCTTTCTAGGATGTTATGTTAAAGCATTTTTAATCTTAAGATCAGAAGTTTTAAAAAATACTTAAAATATAAAAAGAAGATTTTTATTGTAAAGAGGGTTTAATTTGTTATTTTTTAATAGTAACTATTGTAGATATAAATTTACATAAACTTGTCAAAAGATAATTAATATGCTTAAAACTAAAAATAAAAAAGATAATTTAGAAGAGGTGTAAAGTTTAAAACAAATAATATTATTTTATTGTAACATTAAAATCAATTGGTCTTGTGATATGTTAAATTGCTAAAGAATTAAACTATCTATTATTAATATATATATATATATATATATATAATTATATATTAGTCACAATTATTATTATATATAAAGTATCTTTATTTTTTCCTTATATTTTTGCATCAAAGGTTATAAACTAAATTTTGTGGCATTAAAAAAGTTATTACAACCACTTGTTGAATTAAAATAAAAGGAGTATTTTATTTATAGACAATTCTAAAATAAATTGGAATACTTTAAATATTGGTGCAAATATATTACTAATAAGTGTACATGAGAACCTTTGAATTATTTTACAAATTTGTCATAAAAAAATATATATATATTTTAGTAACAACATCTATCCAATTCAAGGATCAACTAGTGACATTAATATAATATAAAACAAAGAGAAGCAAATCAAAGAACCAAGTTTTTTCTAATTATATTTATAAAAATTAGTAAATTTTGCTTTTGAAGGTTAGAAAATTAATAGTAAGTGGATTCATTCCAAGAACATTTCAAATCTATGAAATTAATTATTTAGATTATCATCAATCTTTAGATTGATATACCAAATGGCATCCAAAATGGTTTATTTTAAAGTAGTTACAAAAGCCTCTATAATTATCAAATAATTAGATGGATTTTTGGTCTATGTATAGCACAAATTTAATAGCACAAAGAGCTTATTAATGACTTTCATATATAACACAGATAAGATTTTTTGGAAAAAAATTATTTTTGACACATTTTATACTAGTTTTTTTTAACTAAAATTTCATTCAAGTTTTTTTTTACTAAAATTTATAATTAAATTGTCTAAATTATATTAAAATTTTAGTAAAATTATTAAGTCTTTATGCTTAGAGAAGAAGGCAAGAGGACTCAACTTTTAAATCCTTTGATTACCATAAAAGAATGATTTGGTCCCTTTAATGATACTTTCCTATTAAATGCTATCTCCAAAAACAAAGATTTCCAAATATGAGTTTCTTCACCAAACAAAAGTCTTTTGTGACACTTTTATACTATAATTTTTTAAATTGGGTTTCTAGGATAAAAACCCTTTTAAATGCAATATTATTTAATCAATTTAACATATTTAAAAAAATCGAATAGCCACTCATACCAAATAGCATATAACATTCTATTGTTTATAACACATCTACCAACATGATTTTTAATGCATGATTTAACTTATTACTACTATTAGCAACCATCATAACCTCACCAACTTAACCATAAAATTACTTCATATTTTGTTGAGACCATTCATCACTGCTTCATTAGCACAATTCTTTCATGAAATGATAGTTTTTTATGAATTACTAATTCAGAAAATTCAAGGGGAACTTATAAGTCTGCTTTTGGAATCCTTAAATAGGTCATAATTTGTGAAACAGGGAACCAAAAAAACATCGTACAAAAGCACGTCACAACTTTTTAATTTGCTACTTTGTAATATATTCAAAAGGGTAAAGTGGAACAATTCCTACCCACAGAAATTGCTCACATCAGGATCAGAACTAGAAGAAGCTCAGCTTCATAACGGTGGATCAACTTCCTGCTGATAAAAACGTCGACAGACCTTGGGTGCATAAAATACATTACAATCAATTGAATGGGATCCAGAACAAAAATCGAAGACCAAAAAGAGGAAAAAATAAAAATAAAATAAAATAGTGGGATGGCACCATCTCAGGTCCTTGACAGATTTTGAAGGGGAAAATGGAAAAAGGAAAAGGAAAAAAAAAAAAAAAAAAAAAAAAAAAAAACGGAACCATTCCTAGCAAAACTTCGACATGGTTTAGGGGGAAAGGGACGCAACAATGGCAGCAGCGGCGATGGAGATCAGTATTCTCAAGCTGGGAAGAGGCGACGACGTCGATGCGGCGCTGCGACCAGCAGATCCAGGTGCGGAAGGCGTGGAGGTGGAAGATTCCGAGACCCCAATTACGAATTTGCAGGAGCCGACAGACGGATCGGTGGTGACCACCTGGGCCAGGCCTTGGAAGTCACACGCAGACTTGAGCTGGTTGTTGAATTGGTAGTACTGATTGAAGGCGTAGGACGCGTTTTGTTGCAATGTCAAGCCGCTGCAGGATCCTCCAGTCATCAAAGGTGTGCAGTCGGCGCGAGAGCATGCGTAGTCGAGGTTAGCTGGCAATGTGGACAAGTCCTTGTTGGGGTTCAACACGCACCATTGACTCGGGTAGTAGGGTACATTCTGCGCTCCGATGAGCTTTGTTTGAGTGCCGCTTACACCACCTGCAGGTACCCGCAAACATTTTGTCAGGGTGACTTACATGACAAAACTTTGAATCCGAGTTTTGTTGGACAGCTGGTAAGCTGCCTGAGAAAAGGGAGAAATTGAAGTACCTGTGAGGTCGAGAAGGTACTTGACGGATCCATCGAAATTGAAGACACCCCAATGTCGTTCAAAGTTTCCCGGCAGCGTGCTCTTCGCATTCTCATCGAGCAGACTGAAGACATAGACTTCCAGTTTGCCAGGGCGAAGTGGCGTGCCCTTCCCGCTCTCTACGTGATTCACAAGCTGCTGGTTGAATTTCTGAGCTAGGGTTATGTTGGCATAAGTGTTGCCGTCTGTCGGCCAGCCAATCTCGCCCACACTCACCACCATGTTGGGGTAGCCCGCGTTGACTAAGGCACTCACCACACCGTCATAGCTAGCGTCGAAGACGTTGTCATACGTTTTCGACCCGTCCACAATGGGATTACTGTACCCCGAGAAGAATGCGTAGTCGATGGGGAAATTGGTCCCAAGAACCAAGCTCAGAAATGGATATAGGTTAACAACGAAGGGAGACTTTGTGCTGTTCAATGCTTGAGCAATGTTCAAC